>JACDOX010000004.1:6574567-6658139 GCA_014549065.1 Cardinalis cardinalis | reverse complement strand
AGAGGGAGGAAACAACATTCCTTTTCCTTATGGGTGTTCTGGGACTATCTGATGTCAAAATATAGCATATTTCAACAGAAAATTGCTTATCTCTCACACAAGGAAATRTTTTCTGCATGTGGCCTTATGGTAACTAATACAAGAAAGGTATTTTAAGCCATCTCAGAGCTCTCAACGTTATCACTACTATATATCATCGAGATCTGTATTATTTATGAATGCTGGTTTRTTTTGTACCCTAATTCATATAGTTGTATAATAAAATACTTTTTTTTTTGGAATCTTGTCAAAATAGTATAAAATAGTTGTACACCCCATTTGCCACTTCCTAATKGATTTATACTCTTAATTCATATCAGTGTTTTAAGAGTAAAATGTCAGCATTAAAACATGCGGTATATAACCACAGGATGCTGTTTCCTGAATGACAGTCAAAAGCTATAAAATACTTATCAGTGTATGTGGGTTAAATCCACAATATATTCTTGTGTTTTTTATTTTCAAGAGCAACTAGACACATACCTATGAGAGAAACCAGCACTGTGCCAGTTTTAGTCTCTGCTTCTTTGAACAAGTAAAACAATTGTTAAAGAGGTGATAAGCAGTTTGTTTTTTTACTTTATTGTGGAAAATGTARAATGAGAGACTGCTGTGACATACAGTGTGTAAAACTCTCAGATGCTATTGAGCCGTGTCTCTGGAAGATTTATGGCTACATTTTAATCTAAGATTTTCACTCAGGGCTTCCACTTTCTCCAGTACTATGCACAGTCATAATTTTTGGAAACAGAATTTCTGTTTCATTATCTTCAATATTTTCTGTATGTAATTTATGTTTCAGTCCACCTTGGTACTGATTCATTATAACAGCATTAGTTGAGTTCACCATACCAAATTGAAACAGAAGTAGGTCTTTAAACTGTGCGAGATTTTTCCATTTTAATGTGTATTTGAAAGTCTTAAAGCAATATCATATGTGTGTTTTGCTATAACTACCACAAAGATTTTAAATTCAGTATATTGCTTTTGAAGAGCACCATGACTTCCTTCTTTTTACTGGTGTTATTCAAATACACAAAAAGCATGAATGTTGAGGCAAGGAGAATTAGGAAATAAATTTTGTGAACAAAACAATGTGATGTACGCTCTCAGAGAATCCACAACTAAGCAAAGTAGAGATAATTGATATTGTAGTTTATGCAAGAGACAGCATGCAGTGTCACCTTTCTTTCACTTGCTAATGTCTGAGTTTTCATTAAAATTCAATATTACAAAAAGTTGTTCACAAAGAACCTTCAAATTCTAAGTGGTAGTACTGCTATTACTGAGTTGCAATTTGTAAGAAAATCAAAATGCTGACTTAACAATGTTTTTCCAAGTATACATTTCACATGCTGCTTTTTCACACAGTATTGAAATGAAGCTGACATACCATCATAGATCATTCCAAATCAAGGAAGGTGTTCCTGAGGATATGTAAAAAGACACTTTAAATTTCAGTTTTTAAGCACTTTTCTCCATGTGAGATGCAAATGTACTGAAAAAAAAATCTAAATTCATATTTTAAATTAATGTAATGCATTACTTGTGTACTTAATCACTAAAACAATTTTTTAAAATTTCCTTTCAGTTTTTTTAGTCATTGTGATTTAGCATCTTGACACACAAAAATCCCTTAACAGAGCACAGAAATATATCATCATTTCACCTTTCYTTAGAAAAGATAAAGTTATTTGTAATTTGCCTTTCCTGTATGTTCAGTTGGAATTTCAAATCATTTTACCATTGTCAGGACAATATCTAATTTTCCAGATGACAAAATGACAATTTTATTTGCAATTTTATTTTAAAATATCGATAGTTTGCAAAGCACATTTTGGTATGATACTTTATAGGGAATGCTAGACATTTCAATTTCTACTTGTGTTTCTAATATAYTTCTTACAAATATTTGATATCTGAGTTTAATTATACCGTAAAAGAAAATCCTATATTTCAACATTGTGCAATTTACTTTTAATTTAACAAGCACATACATGTAAAATATCCTTAGCAGAATCATGTAAATCTGTATTACATGAATATTTTGTAAATTTGTACCATTTTCATCACTTAAAAGAGAAAAAGGAAGCTGTTAATTTTTTAAGAGAGAAAAATAAGACATATTCTTTGTTTATAATTAATAAAMTTTTTAGATGGCCAAAGTGAAACATTCAGACTGAAGTTGCTTATGGCAGACAGAATATTTCTTTAGGGATRTTTCTCTTTTTATGCTTTGGGCAGATAGTAAAGAGGGCTAATGTCAGAATGCTTTCTTTTTCGTGAACATAATGAAATAAGATAAGGTGTCACGGGCTCTGTCTGGTTTGTGGGGTTACCACATTGTGCTGGTTTCTACTGGGGTCCACTTAATTTTCTTCACAGTGACTTGCATGAGGCTGTGTTTTGGATCTGTGCTAAATAAAGTGATGATGATGTGGAGATGTTTTTGTTATTGCTGAGCAGTGTAGTAAATCCCACAGGTTCACCAAAAGCACCATGGAGAATCTAACAATAGGAATGCTGACACAGCAGCATAGAAGTTCCTGACCCCCTGACTCAGATCCTATCTTTTACCCTTATAAGGAAAAAATTGTGCTAACCCTACTATTGGTCAGTTATGTATGTACCTAACCTCTGTCCAGTGGTCAAGGTTTGGGTCCTTGCCAAGGCTATAAAAGTAGCATACTGTACCCTTCTAAYTTGGAAGAAGCTGAGCAGAGATCCTTCATGGACCCCATCAAATAAAGCCATCTTCGTGGAAAAGACTGCTTCTGCTTTTTCTCCTCTCTCTCYGTCTGCTGAAGCCTAGAGCCCAGGGCAAGCTACCTAGCAAGTTAAGCTGAAATCATAAGAGCTGGCTAATCACTATAAGAGCTGAATATCACCCTGCTTGATGGGAGCTTGMCCCAAGGCCTCTTGGTCTGAGCTAAGGCTGGCTCCTGGGTACTCGGTTCCCTCTCAGGGACTGRGTTCCTGAGCCCCATAGCTCTGCTTATGATAAGGCCAGCCTAGGCTTTATTAGAGCAGGACGTGCACAGGGCCAAGGCTTTTTCTGAATTTTGTACTGACATGCTGATGGGGATGCTGGGGGAGCTTGGGAGGYTGGGAGGAGACACAGCCCGGACAGGTGACCCCAACTGACCAAAGGGACATTYCTGACCATGGAACATCATGCTCGGTACATAAGGCAGGGGAAGAAGGAGGATGGGGAAGACGTTTGCAATGATGGCATTTGTGTTCCCAAGTCACTGCTAGGTGTGATGGGGCCCTGCTCTCCTGGGGRTGGCTGAACACCCACCTGCCYATGGGAAGCAGGGAATTCACTCCTTCTTTTGCTTTGCTTGTCTATTCATTTCAGAGAAAGACTAAGAAGCACCTTGCTGTGGACTACTTCCAGTAAATGTACCYAGACAAACAGATAAAATCCAATAATTGAGTTTGACTCAGCAATAAAACCAGATGGGAGATTCCTAGTCAAGTGCTCCTTTTCTATGACAGCTATAGATAACAACGAACTTGAACTGATCATCTAGACTTGATGAGAGCTCATTGCTCCAGGTCTTTAATTGGCACTTACATCCGCTGTATCTGCTGAAAGGTCAGCTGGGTCCCAGTGAAGGTCAAGTAAGCATTCTGTAAAAAGGTATTTGTTTCTTTTCAACTGAGGTGTCTCTGGCCAGCTGGCTAGTTTGACACCTGGGTTTACATGGCAAGATTTTGGCAGCAGAGGGCTGCAGGGATGGCTTCTCAGCGAAGAGGCCAGGAGCTGCCCCCATACYAAACAGATCCAGTTACAGATGGCTCCACAAGAGATGCTCCATTGCTCAAGGCTGAGCTGGTCAATGACACCAGAGGCGTCATTATTATTTTCACACTTTCTTATTTAAGAAAGGGTAAAAAATGCTGCATAACAACTGTGAGGAAAAACTGGGGATATCAAGGTCATGTAGGAAGGAGTGGGAGCAGAGATTTTCCTGCAGCCCATGGAGCAGACCATGGCAAAGCAGGTTATCSCCTGTACAGTCCACAGAGGACCATAGTAGAACAGATACCCACMCCTCATCCCATGGAGGACTCCATGCTGGAACAGGTGATTGTAGCCTGAAGAAAGCTGCAACCCTTGGAGAACCCATGGTGGAGCAGAGTTTCTGGCAGGAACTGCAGCCCTTGGAGAACCCCTGCTGGAGCAATCCATTCCTGAAGGACTGCACCCTACCCATGCTGGAGCAGTTCAAGGAAGTGCAGCCTGTGGGAGGAACCATGCTTGAGCAGGGAGAAAGGAGCAACTGAGATTAACAGGAACTTAGCAAAACCTCCATTCCCTCTTCCCCTACACCACTTGGAGTGAAGGAGGTAGAAAAGTTAAGATTGAAGCCTGGAAAAAGTTAAGATCGAGCCTGGAAAAAGGAGGTGTATAATTAGTTTTGTTTTCTTTTGTCACCATCTTAATTTGTTAGTAATAGACAATGAATTAAACTGATCTTCCCCAAGTCAAGATGTTTTGCTTATGATAGCAATTGCTGAGTGATCTCTCCATCTTTATCTCAACCCACAAGATTTTTCATCTTATTTTATCCCCATCTTATGCTGAGGATGGAGTGTGAGAGAGCAGCTTGCTGGGCACCTGTGAGCCAGGCAAGATTAACCCACTGCACCATCATATTTCCACTACAAGTAGAAACAGTCCACAAATTAAGCTGTATTAATTAATCTTCAGAGAATAATTGACGAGGCTCCTTGTGTGGCCCTTTTCAGTTAGGCCAAAGAACAGATGCATTTTCTGAGTTCTTTGATGCACTGAATCTTGTTATTATCTTTACAAATGCTCATTGCATCAGGAACACAACAGGGATCTGATTATTTTCCCCAGGAACAATCAAGGGATTAGTGGAATATAGACAGAGATTGAATCTGCATGGAAAATTGTCCATGCTGTGTTCTATTAGAAGGTGCTGCTGTGCAAAATTTGTTGCTAATCATGTGGCAAAATTACAAGAGACTGCAGAAAGAAGAAACTAGTAAACAGAATAATAAAAGTAATTTTAATTATTAAACTTCAGTGTTATAAATTATCTGCAATCCATCACTGCCACAAATAAGTATAAAAAATGGAAAAAATCCATATGCTCCATGCACTCTAATTTAATTTTGCATAATAAATTAGAGTAATGCAGAATGTTTAAAAATATGAATAATCACCAAATTACTATCCAGTTTCAACAGGCAGTGTCTAAATTTTAATACAGACAGCTATTACAGTTAACCTATGCTTTATGTTGACTGAAGCACAATAAAACGTTGAATGGGTATTATAGACACAGTTCCAGTTATCAGCCACTAATGATGCTAAGTGATGAATTGCTACATCTTTAATAGAACAATAAGAATCCAGGGTTTTCATTATCTTGCTCAGAATATTTTGCATGCCCACAATTGTTCTTCCAATTAGTCASTAACAAAGAGGATCTGTTTGAAAAGATATAGCAGATGATGAGTCATAGGTGACAGGTAATTCTCCCCGTGCTGCTTGGGAAGAAATGACTTCTTGATGTTAGTTATGGTTGTTTTCCATAATTTTTTCAAGGCAGTAAGGTGATGCTGTCCCTTTAGCACAAAAGTGTTTTCATTAAATAAATGAAGATGATGTAAGCACAATGAAACACTTGCTCCAAAARCCTCTAGGTCCCTATTGATCTAGATTTGGAACTTTCTACTGCTATTAGTGAATACCCTTCTGAGTTAAACCTCATTATTCACATTCCTCCAAAGTGGTAAAACTCATGTCAATAAACATCTGTTTAATTACTTCCTTAGATGCTTTATTCTTCATAAACAAACAACAGGGAATAAACTAGTTCATCATATAGTAAATTATTTTATAACTATCATTATCCTGCTCACAAATGCACTGGGTTACAAAAATTATTCACAGGGGCTGAAAGTAGAAAAATAAAACAATTTGGTATTGCAAAAATGATAGATTAAATTGAATGATCCAGAGACCTCTTCCAATACTTGTAACCATGGCATTCTATTCATAGGATGGGTTACCATGGGGCAGTATTTCACCCCAAAAAAGTTCAGATGGAACTCCAGGGAGAATTTGAACAATATGCAGAATACAGCCTTCAGCAAATAATTACCTTTTTTTTTTCTTTTTTTTCAGAATGGTTCTCATGCTAGAGATACTTTTTGCTTCCTGATTACTGAAGGTTTTTGATCTTACTGAGACAAAACAAATGAGTTCATTGCAATGCTGTCACTAAGCTCTTGTCAATATTCAGATTAAAATCTAACAAGTCATTCCCAGGATACAGAATGCCAGTCAAATATTTTGTTGACTGCAGTGCATAATTTTTTGGAACGTAAAGTGAATCAAACAAAAGGGATAAGCTGTGCCGTCTCAGTTCCCAAGGCAGTCTTTTGCACCACTTTCAGTGGCTTATGACTACTACAGACTCCTTTTTCAGTTGGTTCTTATCTTCCCTGTTGACTTCAGTGTCCACTTCAAACTCCATTGTTTAAGAGTTTACACAGAAACTTATTTTACTCAAATTAAATCAGAATAAACAAGGTTTCTCAATGTACTAAAGTTGAGAGACACCTGTAAAATATTTCAGAAGGACTAAATGACTTGTCAATGGCAGATGGTATTCCATGTAAATGTAAAGTTATAGGTGTGGGGAGGAAGATAACTATTTTCTTGTATAAAATAATGAACGCTATGCTGGCAAACAGAAAGTATTTGGAGTAATGACAAATGACTGTGTGAAAATAGCTCAGGTCTTCATAGCACTCAAACTTCAAATCAAATGTTACAAATTATTAGGAAAGGAATGGAGAACTAACCAGAAAAGCCCACTAAGCAGCTGTATAAATTAGTGATCAGCAAAGTTGGCCAAAGGTCTTTAATGGCAGTTTCTTGATGGTGGACAATGAAATAGGCTGAGACTTTTCAGCTTGGAAAAAGGTCGCTAGGAATTCTATAGAAATCATCAGAGGCATGAAGGAGCATGACAGGGAGAGACTTCTCTCTGCCTCTTTCACTAAAAGAGAAAGTGACCATCAAATTACATCACTGAAAGCCAAGTCCAAGCCCTAGAGATAGAATTAATTTCCACAGGAAATTGTGTAAAYTACTAGAAATACTTGTAAGATCTGTTATGTCTATATTTGAACCATAAAATACATAGGAAAATCTGTAAATGGAAAATTGTCAGAAGCTGAGAGGATATCACTATTATGTATACTTGTTCTATTCTTTCCCCTTGTTAGATGAGATGGACTAGTTGGTTGTGGCTTTTTCTGTAATATTTGGTTTCTAAGACAGGTCCTTTTAGAGTTCTTTAGAGATTTCCTCTGATTTTGATGTGTCAATATTTTTAAGTGTATTTTTTGACTTCAATCATCTTGGAAAGAAGGGTATGATACTGGTACCTGCCTTCAAAACAGAGATTGGAATTCCCCTGGTGGCCATAGCCCTGTCCTTTACRGCATTTCCAGAGTGCCCAGTTCTTTATTTTCCTCTTTGTATCTCTCCCTCTCCTCATTTTTTTTTTAATGAAGGAACCTGAAGGAAAGCTTTGATTTTCCTGAGTCTTTCTTTATCTTCCTATGAGTTTTCCCTATGGGAGTCAAGCACATACCACTTACCTTATTATTTCATTTGAAATAACCTGAACTGGATTTATGTACACCTTGAAACGTACTCTACTTGCTCCCTCAACACTGCTGGATAGACATAATATAGCAGTGTGCTGCAGGGAGGCAAATGACTTAGGCTGTGAATAAAACAAATTGTATTAACCCAGGGGCACAGCAAAGAGCGTTGTTTTAATTACTACAGAAAGGACTGTACAGGAGTGATTTACAGTAGGGCAGTCTTACAAGCGGTGCTGCCGGGAACACAAGGTGGTGCTATTTACGCTTAGCAGAGCGGATGTACAGCGCTCTGCCTCTCCTGCTGGCACCAGCCATTCCCCCGACAGCTTCCTATGGCTTTGGACTAGGCTGGAAGTGCCACTGAGCCCCACTGTCCTCCAGATGTGCAAGTACTAGCGATGAGGGGACATTTCCTTGGCAACAGCTAGGTAGCCAAGGAGTTCAGCTTGACTGGAAGGGCATGTTAATTTGTCCTTGTCATCTCTGGAAGGCAGGACAGCAGCACTAGAGGTTTTGCTGCACCAAGTACCACAGGGAAATTTGGTATTATAAGAAATGACACACTTGGCTGTTTCTGGATAGAAGGAAGTTAGAAGCTAAAGCAGCAAGTACTGACTCTTTACTATTCCCCAGATTAAAGGACTGCCTTAGAAGGATTGAGGATACCAGGTGGTGTGGTAGACAGCTGATATTTTGCTTTTTTACCAGCTTGCTCTGTGAAGTCAGGTTGTTTTTTCAGATGTAATTAAGCAAGGTCATTATCAAGCATAAAATAATAGCTTCTATTCGGCTGGGTGAATCACTTTGAAATTCTCCATGGATGGTAGATCTCCCACTGCAACTATTTTGTTGAAAAACAGGAAATAATTGTCCAAAGAAAAAGTGAAATATTATTGTGAATGTTGCTTGGAGGGAAACGTGATATTGCTAAAAGTTGATTGTTTCACTGAAAATAAGCATGAAAAAATACCTGTGGTATAAATATAAAATAAATCAAAAGGGTTTTTTTTTGTGTGTGTTGTTTGATTTTATAGACTGGGGTTTCTGGGATTTTTTTTCAAATAGTCTTTATGTCCGCAGCTGCTTGTTTCTAGATCTTTGCATCACAAGACAGTTCTGTTGCAGACAAGATTTCTTTACCTATCTGTAACATTTTCATTCTRAAAAGAGAAGTGCTGGAAGTTTTATTTGGTTTCCACAGCCAGATTCCACGGCCGGCTGCGGGTGGGATGGTCATGATGGTTGGTTGTGGGAGGTGCTATAGGAGTGGCTTCTATGAGGAGCTGCTAGAACTTTTCCTCGTATCCAATTAAGCCTGTGCCAGCTGCTCCGAGATGGACCAGTTACTGGCCAAGGCCAAGCCAGTGATGGTGGTAGCACATCTGGGATAACAGATTTAAKAAGGAGAGTAAAAGACCTGTGCAACTGCAGCCTAAGAGAGGAGTGAGAATGTGGGAGAAACAGCTCTGCAGACATCAAGGTCAGTGTAAAAGGAGGGGATGGGGTGCTCCAGGTACTGGAGCAGAGATTCCCCTGCAGCCCCTGGTGCCGACCGTGGTGAGGGAAGTGTGGCCCTGCAGCCCTCGGAGGACCAYGGGCACGATCCACACCATGCCAGAGCGGCTGGATGTACCTGAAGGAGGCTGTGATCCCAAGGGAAGCCCATGCTGGAGCAGGCTCCTAGCAGGATCTGTGACCCATGAAGAGAGGAGCCCATCTGTGATGGGCAGGTTAGAAGGACTTGTGACCCCATAGGGGACCCACACTGGAGCTGCCTCTTCCTGAAGAGACACACTCCATGGAAAGGGCCTACCCTGGAGAAGGTCATGAAGAACTGCAGCCCTTTCATGAGGTCTCACGCAAGTTATTTGTGGAGGGCTGTCTCTTGTGAGAGGGACCTCACTCAGAAGCAGGGGAGGGGTGTTACAAGTCCTCCCACTGAGGAGGGTGGGCAGCAGATGAACTGTCTGCAGCTCTCATTTTACTGCAGTATTGCAGGGAAGGAGGTAGAGAATTTAGGAGTGAATTTAAGCCTGRGAAGGAGGGAAGGGTGATAGCAAAGTGTCTTTGAGATTTGAGTTTATTTCTCGTTGTCTTACTCTGATTTGTTAATAAATTAAACTGATTTTCCCAAGTTCAGTCTGGTTTTAATATGATGACATAAGAAGTAGTGAGTGATGTCTCCTTGTCCTTATTTCAGCCCATTTGTTATATTATTAATATAACCATTTGTTATACTTTTTCTCCCTTGTCTATCTGTAGAGAGGAGTGATACAGCTGGTTGGGTGAGCACCCAAAGAAGTTTAGGATTTCCCTTCAGTGTGGATTGGTTATTTCAAATAAGATCCCAGAAGACAGCTTCCTGCTTTTTGATTCTTGACAGCACTAGGAAACTGAAATTATTTCAGGAAAACCCTGCAAATAGGAAGTCCCATTTACTTTAGCATGCATATAGAAAATTTTCTTCCTTTACAAAGAAGAAGAAAAAAGACCACAGAATTCTTTTACAGATTTTTTTTAAGGGGGTGTCCTGACAGAGCTGCTGCAAGTAATTCCTGCTTGCTATTTATTTTCAAGAAGCTAGCAGATTAAATTAACTGGTTATGAGAATCATGATCTTCTTGTATGCTTTATGSAATTAAGAATTAAGACTTCTAATTAAACTCTGAAAAATTAGTGTTTCTAATAGTCAATATACAAATCAATATACAAATTATTTTCAAGAATAACAATATTTTTTGTAATTTTTCATCTCCTTTGAATAGCCTACTGTTCTAATTGGTCATCTCTTTCAGGAATTTAGTGTTCTATGCAAGAAAGTCAGAGTTGGGACTGTTGTAGGTATCTTTCATTAATATAAATAAAGTGGAATTTCCAGAAAAATCTACATCTTTAATCGAGGTGCTGGTCTCTTCAAGAGTGTGATTATGTTAGTTTGCAAGGACTATCTACTGACAAAATATGTTGAAGGAATTTAATAATATTTAAACAACTTGTTTCCAATATTAAGGAATTATGAAATGRAGCAGAGAGGAATAATTTGTCTCCATGAAGTTATGACTAAAACTGGTGGAAGACTAAGGCAAGGCCTATCAAAGAACCATAAACAGCAACATAATTTAATCCCAGACTGTTTAGGGTATTCTGTATTTCATATTGAAAGATATATGATCTTGTCTCACCCATAAAAAAAATTACATTTGTTTCTAATTTGTTCATTTGCTTCAGGTGAGAGCAGTCTAAGAGAAAAGTGCCTTTGGTTCACTGTAACTGGAAAGTCTCATGTCAAAGATCTTGTTGTAATGAAACAAATTTTTATCTCATGTACTGTGCTTGTTTGGAAGTAACTGCAAGAAATAAATGGAAAGATTTATTGCTGCTACACAATATTTGTACCATCTATGACAAAACAGTTCATAAATAGAATCAAAGTATTGTATAATATTTTACAGATGTTTTATATGTGCTATGTAATGTAATCTCACATCTAAAGGACGTAGCATGATGTCCTCCGTGGTTTGGCTGAGCAAATTTTTTTGTCACTTTCCTGTGTACAGAAAATGTGGTTGAATGAGTTTATCTCTTTGTGTGGACCTGTCTTGAAAGGCGAATTAAATTTTAACTCTGCATAATGGATCACATCTTGTAGAATGTGTACTACTTAGTGCCATAGGAGTCTACAGTTGCTGCTATGTAAARCATGAACTATTCTTTTCCTCCTAACTTATTTTATGTTGGCTTATGTAAGTCCTGCTGCTAGCCAACCCAAACTATAGCTATATACATCTTAATTAGTGTTTTCTTAATKCTATAAATTATAGGAGATGTCCCTAGAAGGTTTCTCAAATCCCAAAGAACAATGAAAATTCCAACCCAGAGTGGAACTTTTAATACTTGTTTGAATTCTCTCATTCTGCACCTTAAGGAACTTTATTCTAATGAATAGAGGTACAGATTTATTTTCTTGACTCCAAGAGGGTGCAAGAGATACATCCAGGATACAGAGAGAATGCAAACATCTCCTAGTAATTGAGCATCCTAATGGAGGCTGAGAAAGAGAAAAGAATTTTTGCTCTTCTGTAAGATGATCACAGACATGCTGCTCTGAGATGTATTATCACATATAACTAAAAAAATAATTCAGTCTCTTACCTCAGATCAACCAATACAGTCCTATAAAATAAAATAGTTACGCAGATTTGCATTTTTTCAACTTGTTGCGCTCACATGAGCTGTGCTGTGTTCATGGAAGAATTACAATCCGTGAGATAAAATTTCTCCTCCAGTAAAGGGAAGATAATATGGATAATGATGGAAAACTATATTTCTGCATAATTCCAATCTCTGTGAAATAGATTCTTATCTATCTGTGTTCCTGTCTCAGGGCACTACTGAGGAGGGAGATGATTTCTACTTCCTCCTGTTTCTACTTCTATTTCGTACAGTTCCAAACACTAGCAATCTGAACTCTTCTTTTATTTGAACTGTTCTTGGAAGTGTCCTTTAAACTCCTTTTATATAAATCAGGATTCTTTTTTTTCTTGCCTGCCTTGAATGCGACATTTCATTTATCCAATATTAAATAATTGACTTTGAACTGTCATTATTATGCTGAAGCAAGAGGTTACACTTAGTTGGGAAAAAAAAAACCAACCAGACACCAACCAAATCTTTGCTACACAGGCTGTTCCCAGAAAAAGACAAAACATCCCACAAATCATCCAACAGCATTATCTATACACCAAGAAATAGCAGAGAGGATTGCTCTTGATCTGGAGCCATACCACATTGTAGAGATTATGAGCTTGCCGAATTTTGAGGATACATTATTCTTTCCCAAGAAAAAGACTCTTTTATGCAACTGCTATGTTTTTTATTTATGGTAACTTACTGATCAAAGCAAGGAATGCCTTCAGAGAAACAAATAGTCTTGCAAGGAACTAAATCAACTGCATATCTTTCAGTCACAGCACACAAACCTTTCTTTGATTTTGTGATGAGAAGAGGGCATACATATTCAAAACATTGCTTCTGGGCCTGCTATCATCAGCACTACCACCACAACCACTAAGCAGGGACTCTGGCAGCAAAAGAAAATTCTGGTCCAACTTGCATATTTCCCTCAAATTCAAACAGCTGAGAATATTTAAAACTGGATCAAAAAGTAGGGGATATTGGGTTCACTAACATCTGCTGTTTCTTCCATTACTGTTACTTGATCATCTTGTTTTCTGATGGTGACTGGCAGGCATCAGATACGTGTGCCAAGTTAACATCCTCTTTGGCTAGAATGAAGCATGCATAACACAAACACATGAAACAACAACAGCAAAACRCTTTTGTAATACAGGAAACATCACAGAAAACAGGTGGAAGACTTTCTAGTTAATCATCAGATCAGACAGCATTCTTTTATCATTATATTGAGAAGTGTTTGCCTTTACTGGGTCCTCTATGAAGGAGGTCGACTCACCATATTCATATGTTGGTAAATTGAGTCAGTGTATGAGCATGTTGTCCAGTGAGGTGCCTCTCAATTTAAATTGAACTACCCATTTAACCACCAAAAAAAAAAAGAGCTCAAACATCAAACAAGCCACAGTATTGAACATGAAAAAGCCTGTACTGGAATAGGGTCTCTATCTTGCATTTCATATAGGCCATACMAATTAACTTTGTAAATAATATCTGAATATAAAATTACATACAAAGAAGRAAAAAGCAACTGTCTCTCAAAATCTATTTGTGATGAAAAAAGAAAAACCTTTCTGTTTGGTTTGCAATCATCCTTATTCTATGGTAAGCRCATAGGTTTTGGAATTCTCCTAATTTCATTTGCAATCAGCTGGATACATCAGTTTCATTTAGAAAGAAAGCAGTTATCATCAGATTTTATGTAAAAAAAGGTTTCCTTTCAGTCTAAAGTTGTCCTAGACTTTTAGTGTAATCTAGTATTGTATTCAATCAATAGCAAAAGATGAACACTTCCAGTGAACCRTACATCCTCACCTGTTTTAATTGTCTAACTGATGGTAAACTGCTCTCAAGATTTTTAGCATTCTTCTTTAAATACCAGCAGTTAATTTCGACAACATGCCTCTATTACACACCATCTTTTTGAAAATTAGATAAACCAAATCCCACATCAAATTCTATCCTTGATGTAGGCAGATGTAGGATTTTTTATTTTTCTATTTTCTTTTAGTTTTCTTTTTCCTTGAGTACCTGGTATTAGAATTGTAAGCTTAAGCAAACTCTAAGCTTCCAGCAAAAACCTTACATATGAATATTAACACTTTCCCAGCCTTAAGGCTAAGATGTGCTAAGTGGTACATGGGTTATTACTTTAATTAACCTGACTTGGTGTGATTATCTCAGACTGCTAATCATGGCCCAACAAGATACATATGACTCACATGTAAATAGATTCCCCTGCTCTAAGTGGGGAGCATGTATCTGCATACATAACACTCTTGCTCTATGAGGAATTACTGCTTTTTCTATCCCAGAGTAGTTTTTACGGCTTACCTACGTGAGCATCTCTCTGATAGATGTATATGTAGTATTTTTAAAAACAGATGTGCTCCTGATAAGTATTTAATATTGTAAATATCTGCTTGTGCAAAAAGCAAACAAGATTTTTTTTAACCTTTTTAGTACTCTACTCTTGACATGATTCAAGACAGACAGCTCTGACTCATAAGTCATGACTTGAATCACCAAGTCTTATTTTCTAAATAAGTACCTTAAAGGTGATTTCAAAGGTAATTTGAAAGCATGAGATGAAGGTATTGGAGTGTATCTGAGGGTCACTGAACATTGGAACAGGTTGCTTAGAGAGGTTGGGACATTTCTCTCACTGGAGGTTTTTAAAAGACCTCTGGACACAATCCAGAGTAACATGCACTAGGACATCCTGCTTGAGCAAGGAGGTTGGACCAGATAACCCAACAGTGGTTCTTTCCAACCTTAATAATTCTGTGATTCTTAATCAATCTTGGTGATTCTGTGGAGGGGAGGAGGTGACCAGCAGAAAATATAGTATTGATGATGATGATGATGMTGCTGATGGTGATGAGGAAAGACTCAACTCAGCTTGCCTTCATTTCAAGATGAATTACAATAATTTATTTTGAAAAAWTTAAATATATTCCTACATGTGAGCTCAGCACATCCAGGTAGGCTCCAAGACACAAATATGAAGCCACATACAGGTATATTTAACTAGAGGACAAATTTCAAGTAAGCAGTTAGGTAGATATTTTAAACCTGCCAAACTATTGTAAAAATAATATAAATTTATCATAGGCTGTATATATTTAAATCACATATACGTGCAAGATCATCAAAGATTTAATAAAGCTGACAAAGTAAGTTCATTAAATTAATAAAGCACTTAAATCTCAGCCTTGCATCTACTTTTTCTTTCTTATTCATCTTCTTGAATTAGATGATTGAATCAGAAAGGTGGCCACTRGCAACCTTCAAGCCAAGAGGTAAATTCTCATTCAACAGATTAGGATTATAACTGTAATACTTCATTTCTTATAATCACACAACCAGGCTAAATTTGGTGCCTTTGGGGATGGTTTGAAAGCATCTGGAAAAGCACTTTTTCTTTTAATCTAARTGGATCCTAACATGAAAATCATCTCTTGTAGTTGATCTGAAATGCATGTGAGCARTTTTGATATCAGGAGAATTTGGGTAAAGTTGAACTTCTTCTGCCATAGACTTGAGCAAACTGTTAAGCCAGAATGGTGTGATGTCTTCCTGCTTTCTTCACTTCAGAGRGACAAGACTGATGTGCTGAAAGGCATTGGGACAGAATATAAATTGGAGAAGGTAGAGAATGTATAAGGACAACTCAGAGGTGACCAAAGTCAGAGGCTAGTCCACCATCTGGGCTTCAGTGGAGTACTATCTGTCAAGTATCTGTAAAGTATCACTGTAAAGTATCACTCACTGCCACAGAAATTCAAGAATGAGGGTGGCAATGCAGGTATTGCCTTGTGTTGCAGTGTATTCCATCCAGAAGAGGTGTTCCCACAGCAGCATGTGTAAAAATATGAGCCTGCCTTTAGAAACCAAATAAACCAAATAGAAGCAAGAAACTTGCTGTTATGTGAATAAAAAGTTCCAAATGTAGTCAGGTTAAAAAATGCTTGAGTCACCATATTTTGGATACTTTCAAAGTAAGTAAATTAAATAGTAAATTCTTGTTATACTCCATTTGATTTACTTAGCATGACAAAAAAAGCCTTAGTGAAAAACCATTTTTTTCATTCAATTTGCATTTTCTTGTGAAGTTATCACAGACAGATTAATGGAAATCAGAGCTACAAAGTAAGGATTTTCTGATCTTTACCCTTAATAAAGTCTTAGTCTGAATATTTTATGTTTTTTCAACAGTCTCAGCAAAAAGGCAAATGTATGTGCTTGTCTATGTTCATGCACTTATGCATATCAATGTGTGTGTGTGCTTACATATATTCAGCTCTGAACAAACTTGTTCAGTTCACACAATGCCTATTTGTCTTTTTGTGGGCTATACGACAGTACTGCTATTTAAAKTTTCTCAGCCAAAGGCCAAAAACTTTGCTCATGGGCTTTAGATAGATGTACAACCTGATTACTGAAGGACTTCAGAGGACAAGTGCAGAAGAAAAGTAGGTCAGATAGAAAGGAAAAAAAAAATAGATAAGGGGCTAGAAAGAGATATTCTGAAGACTTTTTCGTAAGAGGTTGTTTCAATGTGAGTCTTGTCAAATGCTTCAAGTTTGAAATTTGCATTATCACAGTCTTTAAGAGCTTATTTAAAATCTGAATACATTAAAAAACTTGACAGCAATGATCRAAGTACAAAATATTTCCCCAGTATTAATGACTAGCCTAAATCTCTATACCTTGGGCGATGAACATCTTCTAGCAGATCATTAATCCCTTCAAAATGCCCTGTCCTGAGGTCATTAAGAACTGAAAACTGSAAAAATAAAATAAAATATGCATATGCTTTTTTATTTTTGAATTATAGAATTTAATTGGTAGGTATAGAACAGGTCTGAAAAATTATTCCCTTAAGTTTTATACAATCAGATTCACAGAATTGTCTATCAAACTGCTATTCATATTATAATAATATATGATYGTAAATATAACTTTAATAATAATACAAAATATTATAAGTTTTTTTGAAATAAAAAACGTACACTGAAGCTAAGTAGATCTGTAGGTTTAACATAAGAATTGAAAGTAGATTATGGAAACAGAATTTCAAGCTTTTGATAAGTCAAATATGTCATTCATATTAATTAAGCAGAATGTAAAGAAAGAAAGGTCTTACTATTGCAAAATGTCCTTGTATTCTATTTTTATATTCAGCTTACTTTAAATATTTATTTTCTTAGAATTGCAATGCAGGTGGTTGGRTTTTGAAGTTTCCACTTGCCATTCTTTACAGGTGCTTCAGCTAAAGACATGGCCATTTATTTCCCGTGCTGAAGTATGCTGAACCTGTTTACTTGTCTCCATCAGCTGTGAGGAGGACATATGAAGTATAAGTCTACACTCGGTGCTCCTATTAGGCAAGGTGATACCTGTCCTGAGCCTAGGCTTAGACTAACATTCCTGAAACTGTTTCTCTAAATCTTGCTTATGCATATGACATTATTCACCAACTAAAGGGAAGAATTAAATGATTACTTCCTGAAAAGGTGTGATGCTTCATATGGATGGCATGAAATAAGAACTGCTTCCTTCATGTGACCTTTGGATCTGAGTTTAATTGTGGATTTAACAGTTTSCATATTGAAAAAGTTTTGATGAAAGCAACCTTCATTTAAATGAGGAAACTAGAAATTGTGTTAAGAGAGCTGAAATTTTTTGTTTCAGAGGAAAAAAAATAAACTGGTTAAAAGCAATACCTATTTTAACAATTTTAAATCATGTATTGTTTTCTTTGATTTAAACTCACTGCTGCATTTTAATGGCAGATAATGCAAAAAAAAATCACAGTCACTACAAAAAATCTACAGTATTTTTTTTTTAATTTTATCACTATTTGATGAAACAATTTGTAGTAATCTTATGATGCCATTGTCAACATCTTTGTAGATCACTTGGACATAGGGATACTAAGSAAGTTCACAGATGATACAAAACTGGGAGGAGCTGTCGACTCCCTGGAAGGCAGAGAGATCTTGACAAATTAGAGGGCTGAGCAGTCATGTGCCATGTGAAGTTCAAAAAGGGAAAGTGCTGGATTCTGCACCTGGGATGTGGCAACCCTGGATTTAGACAGACTGGGGAATGAGAGGTTGGAGAGCAGTGCTTTTGAAAGGGGACCTGGGGGTCCTGTTTGATGGCACATTGAACAAAAGGCAGCAGTGCCCTGGCAGCCAGGAGGGCCAACCCTGTCCTGGGGGGCATCAGGCACAGCATCACCAGCCAGGCAAGGCAGGGGATTGCCCCTCTGTGTTCTGCAGCCTCACCTTGGGGGCAGCCTCACCTTGACTATTGGGGGCTGTTTTGGCTGCCACAATACAAAAAAGACGTTAAGTTATTGGAGAGGGTCCAAAAGAGCGACACAAAGATGGTAAAGGACCTCAAGGGGAGGCGTTATGATGAGCACCTGAGGTCACCTGGTCTGTTCAGCCTGGAGGAGACTGAAGAGAGACATCACTGCAGTTACTACTTCCTTGTGAGGGGAAGARGAGGGGTAGTGATCTCTTCACTCACGTGACCAGTTAGAGGACCCAAGGGAATAGCCTGAAATTGTGTCAGGGGAGGTTAGGATGGGTATTACAAACAGGTTCTTGACCCAGAGAGTGTTTGGGCACTGGAATAGGCTCCCCAGGGAAGCRGTMAGAGCACCAACCCTGGTGGAGYTCAAGCAGCATTTGGACAATACTCATGGGGATGATGCCAGGAGCTGGCCAGGAACTGGGGTCAATAATATTTGTGGGTCCTTTCCAAATTAGCATATTCTGTGATTCATGGCAGCATGAGTTCATTGTTTTGTGCATGTCTGTACAGTTGCATGAGATTCAGGTGGTTTCTCATGTTCCTGGGSTCTTAGAAATATTTTCCTTGGAGTGGCAGAAGGTCAAAACATACTGAAATATTTTTTCATGCATTTTATACACATTTAACTGAARATTAGTTCCAAATCAAATTTAACTGAGTTAGTAAATACCCTATTTTCAATTTTTTAAAAGATATTTTTTCCCTCTATAGATAAGCAAATACAAGGCTAATCCAATCCCATAATTGTATTTTCCCCATTGTCATTCAGCTGATACTTTTTGTATACCCCACTGCAAAAATAAAAATGGTAGGAGTCTGTTACAACCTGATAAATCTATTACATGGAAGTTTCTGTTTCAAGGTTAGACTTCTGGAACAYTGGAAGAAAAAATTACTTAATTGGACAAAACTTCCAATACCAAAAACATTGAATGATGCAAAACTTGTGTAATTAGGTCAAAGAAATTCAATGAATTATATGTATTAGGAAGGCTGATAAGTATCGTATGCATCTCATTGTTCAGGCATTTTGTCAATAGTCAGACTTATCTTCAGAATAAGTTTCTGCTGKTTTTGTTTTTTATCATGGTTTCCTCTTGTGGTCCTGATGATAGCTTTTCCAACCAATGATTTTTTTCAAGTGGCAGTAAAACACTATTTCAATTCTGATAAACCTGGAAGGTTGCAGTGTACTTAAGACTGAGGATCTTTTTCCCATGAAGTGAGAGAAAAATTACAAGAGAAGAAACGTGTAGGAAAAAGAACTACTAGGAAATCTAACTGTTTATTTGTTTGATATTTGGTCATTTACCTGCTCCAAATCATCCCAAAAGAACTGGTRTAGTGGTAAAACTCACTGTTGACCCAYGCATTTCTGTGTGTATATRTATACAGACATATATTTCATATAAGCACAACTCTACATGTTTCTTAAAGTTGATATTGAGAATTATTGGGAATGATATTTCACTGGAGTCTGTGCTCTTTCTCATAAGACCAAGGAAACTTCTTTTCCAAATTTTTCAACTTCCTTTATTCTTTTTTATTCTCCTTTGCAAAAGACTCTGAACATATWTGTAATTTTATTTACTTTCCTCATTTAGAAGATACCTGGAAAGAGTAATTAATGTTATTTCAAGTTACTTCAACTAACTGTTGGTATTCAAATATTKTCTGCAATATATATAAAGAACTGTAGAATATCTGACATGTCCTGTGGCAGATAGAACTATTTATTTACTACAAAGTCAGCGTATTTMAGGAATGATCAATGTTGGGTTTTATGTTCATGAAGTAATAGCTGACAAATCCTGTACTGATGATTAGGCTTAAAATCAAGAGTCAACTGAGATCCCAGAGGACAAATAGATACATGGCTCCAATGTGGTGATATCCAAACACAGATGAGGGGTGCAGCTAAACAGGGAAGGCGACATAGCCTATGGCACTGTCGTGAATAAAAATATTAAAACTACCACTAAAAAACAGCTTGAACAACACAAGAGAGCTAAGATTATGAGTTCATTATTTTAGTATAGTTTTAAAATCTTTTGATGGTTCATCAAAATGATGCAATTACAGAGTCATAGATTGGAAGGTTGGAAGGGGTATCCAGAGGTCACCTGGTCCAACTCCCTACTCAAAGCAGGTTTAATCCAAGCGGGTTGCAAAATACCTCTCAAGACAGAGATCCCTCTACTCTTCTGGGCAGCTTGCTACAGGATTGTACTGCTCTCATGATTAAAAAATAAAAACAATAATAACAAAAAAAATCATAATGTGCAACTAAATTTCCCATGATCCAAGAAATAAATATTTTTATGTCACTAGGATTTTGTTGCTTTTTTCCACACTGTTTTGTAGAGGGGCTTTCTGTTGTAATATTAGAAAATCATTCATTGTGACATTTGTGTTTCCAATAAATTTGGATATGTCCCTCTCATATCAACAGAGGTATAAAAATACAACTTTGCAAATGGCAAATACTTTGTTTCCTTCATTACTCAGACATCTACACACTTATGTTGCAATATGTTGTGATCTTGTAAAAATGTGTGAGTATTATGTGAGCATCACCAAAGTGTCTTTCTCAAACTTGGAAGGCTTTCTCACTCCCTTTCTTCCCAGCTTTTTAGATTATTTGCATTATGCAGCACTGCATTATATAATGGACTATAATATCATTTTTAATTAAATAAACATTATTTTAACAAATTAAATTATTCTATGCCAAAGAAAAACAATTATTTTATTAAATCTTTATTAAATCTAAAGCAAACTTACCAATATGTGCATTCAGGTTACAGCAAGGCTTTCTTCCAGTTTCTGCAATTTTATAATTCTGTTTGGGAAAGATTTTTCCTTCAACATATCACTCCAGGTGCAGCTTTCAGAAGGCATTTGATACATAGAAACAGGATTTTACACTGCATCCTTCTATCTCAGTGGGAAAAGGTATTTCTCAGCCTGTAATAATCTGCAGATAAACAGCAAAAATTTTGGAAAGATTTCCTACCTACCTCTAAGTCTTGCCTTGCCTATTCAAGGCACAGCATAACTCCATTAAATTCAAGGTGTAAATAGCCTTGCACAAAAGAATAAAGGAGATTTATATTTGCATTATTTCAATTTACATAAACATAAAAGAATTATGTTCAGAGTCCAGATCACTACTATTTCTGGGATGTACAAAGCACACATTAGTCAAGGAAAAATTGTTAATGTTTTTGCTGCAGCTGTTTTAGAGAAAGACTGGAACATAAGAGGATGTTAAAGTTTTGCTTAAGGATATTATGATGCAGAACACATTCAGATTCTTATGCTATCTCTTTTCCAAATTTAAGTAACTCAATGGATGAAGAACAGGAAATCRAAATTTTGCATGCACGCTCGCACACAAACACACACAGACACACACATATATACACAAATCCTTATGTATTTAAATATCCCCACAATACCTGTAAAAATCACTATGTAAATATGAACACCAGGTATATATATAGGGATATATTTGTATGTGCATGTGTACATTATTAATATATTTTTTTTATTTTTTTATGCCCCTGTATGCATGTATGGCCATATATGTATACAGAGTTTGAACATGAGAGTGAGCATACACGTTCCCTGATATTTATATTCAGAATTAATTTACAGCTTTATGGCTTCTGAACTGAGAGAACTACATATGCTGTAATTCCAACTGTGAATCACTGTGATGGAAATAAATGCTTAATGAAAATAGCCCATAAAACAGTTGTATTTAATAGAACATAACTGAAAAATAAAGAGATAACAAGGAACAATGATCCTCCCACACATTTTGCAATATTTCTTTTAAAAAAAATTCTTTGTAAACAACAATCTAATCAAAAACAGTCCTGAAGAAACAGTTTGTCCTTTGTTGTGGCCTTGAACTTTGACTCAAAGAATTCTGCTCTGTAGTCATCTGGTGAACATATGGGTATTGTTCATCCCCTGGATAAATGCAGGCCAAACCCACAGATAATTTTTGTGATGTTTTAGACTTCAAGCCAAACAATACTAAGGCTTGATTCTCCTTCTTGGACTTAGGTGATGGGGGATATATTACTAAGGAAATTGTCAATTGTATTTATACAAAGGAAATTTTTTTGACTCGGGTTTGGGCTGGATAAACATAGACAGACAGCAGCCCCAAGCTGCCATTAGGTTGGGGTTGAGAGAGCCACAAAGCCTACAGCTCCAGGAATGCTGTACCTGGAATGGCACACCAAAGCAGCACAGCACTCCTTCCAGAGTTTTCTAATTTGGACCATCAGTGGCACTGGAGGTTTCAGCAGACCCACACTGTACTTATGGTGAGGGTTGGGGTCCAGAGAGCCACAAAGCCACAGGTCCAAAGACAGTGAGCAGAGAAAAGACGTGCCAAGGGAAGCACAGCACTGCRCACGTTTCTAATCTGGACCAACCATGGTGGTGGGCCCCAAGCTGTCATTAAAGTTGGAGTAAGGATTGGGAGCCCAGCAATGCCTACACCTCCAGGGACACAGGAGTAGAAGAGAAAGGCCAAGGGAAGCACAGCACTGCACCCACATCATTGCCTTCACAGCTTTCTAAGATGGACTACCTCAGTCCCAAGGTTAAATTATGCTTAGAGTCAAGGTCAAGGCTGGCCTTCATGTAGCAACAAAGGTTACTGCTTCAGGGATAGGAGGGATGGAAAAAAGCATTCCCGAGAGGAACGGCGCTGCTCAGACATCTCTGCTAGAAGTAATTTCTGGTCTGGGCCACCTATGATGCTGAGAACCTCAGCCTCATCCCCAAGCTGCCATTAGGGTCAGGACTAGGGTGCGGAGAGACATGAAGCAAACTGCTCCAGGGATGCTGTACCTGGAATTAGCATGCCAAAGGAAACATGGCGCTGTGCCAACATTCCTGCTGCCAGAATTTGGGACTGAGAAATGCAATCTTACACCTAAAACCTTATACAATCRTAGACTGATACGATGGCTTTAGGTTGGAAGGGATAGAGACTCAGAGACGAATTTATCACTCTCTACAACTTCCTGAAAGGTGGTTGTAGTCAGGTGGGGGTTGGTCTCTTTCACCRGGCAGCAACTGACAGAACGAGAGGTCACAGTCTCAAGCTGTGTCAAGGGAAATATAGGTTGGATATTACGAAAAAGTTTTCACAGAAAGAGTGATAAAGTACTGGAATAGTCTGCCCGGGGAAGTGGTGGAGTCACCATCCCTGGATGTGTTTAACAAAAGACTGGATGTGGCACTCAGTGCCATGGTTTAGTTGAGGTSTCAGGGAATGGATTGGACTCTATGAACTTGAAGGCCTCTTCCAACCTTGTGGTTCTGTGATTATAGGTCACCTAATTCCAACTCTCCTGCCATGGACAGGGACACCTTCCCCTAGACCTGGTTGCTCAAAGCCTCACCTGACGTTGAACATCTCCACAGAAGGGGGGCACCCACAACTTTTCTGGGCAACGTGTTTCAGTGTCTCATCACCCTCCTAGTAAAGAATTTCTTCCTAATATCTAATCTAAACCTAGTTTCTTCAGTTTGAATCAAGTCCCCCATGTCACTACTTTTTAAAAAGTCCCTTTCTGTCTTTCTTGCACACTCCCTAGAGGTACTGGAAGGCTGCTGAAAGGTCTTCCTRGASSCTTCCTTTCTTCAGGCTCTTYCAGCCTGTCTTCACAGTAGAGGTGCTGTAGCTGTCTGACAATATTTGTGGGCTTCTTCTGGATTCACTCCAAAAGTTCCATGTCCTTCTACCATTGTGTGCCCCAGGGCTGAACAAAACCTTCCAGGTGGGGTCTCACCAGAGGGGCAGAATGATCTCCCTCAACCTGCTGRTCACTCCCCTTTTTTGCAGCCCAAGATATGGTTGGTTTTCTGGATTACAAGCACAAATTGCTGTTATATTGATAATCTTATTCTCTAACTCACCCAAATTTTTCTCCCCAGAGCTGCTCTTGATCCATTCACTGCCCAATCTGTATTTGTGCTTGGGATTACTCCAGCCAAGTGCAGGACCTTGCCCTTGGCCTTCGTGAGGTTCACATGGGTGCAGTTCTTAAGCCTGTCAAGGTCCCTCTGGATGGCATCCCTTCCCTCCAGCATGTCAACTGCACYASACYTTGGAGCTCTGTACATCTTAAAAATAATCACTGAAGTTCAAGTGATAAAAATAATTATTTACCAGAAACTCAACATTTCTGTTAAAAAATCACTTAGCAATGAAACAAAACAAGTAATAAAAATATTCTCTGTACTTTTTCTTGCAGAAATGARGATACTGTAAATTCAGTCTATATGATGAAGTTTGTGTGGAATTCAAATGGATGTCTTTAAAAAGATATCTCTCTGTCGCATTTTGATATTTTCAGCATATTTTACTGTCCATTTGACCCTTCTGATAACAAGGATATGCTCAGACCTTCTCCAAAKGAAAAAAAAACCTACAACCCTGAAATATAAAATCAATGTAAAATGACAGAATGCAATGAAAGCAATTTTGCAGCATCAAAATTTAAATGAGCAGCAGGACTTCTGGATGCTTATCAAAACCAGGCCAACTAATATTTTAAAGTGTGACTGTTATTCCTGCATACACTAAAAAYAATGGAGTGAGCCAAAGTCAGTAAAATCCTGTGTAATCACAGAAGAACATGTCAGTAGAATTAGTATTCATAGCAATTTAGAAGTTGATTTGCTTTTGTGGAGATTTGTTTCGGTTTSTTATTCCACCACAAGTGCTATAATGTGTAGGTTTTTCTGTGGCTCAGGCTGGCATCACTAGCATCATATGATTCTATAATGTCTTTTGTTTTATATAGAGGTGCATGCGCTTCAGTTGTTTACACACCTGACATTACCACCTTGTTGGTGTAAGGGAGGAATCRGCTAAATGGATATTTCCTTACATGGTTGTCTTAATTATATATAGTCACAACTCTAAACACATGCCATGTGTACTTTTTTGAGAGCTGGTTAGATTACATCTATCTCCAGTGATTTAGAGCATGGTTTATTTTTTTTTTTTTGTAAATACAACTCATTTATAATAACTGAAACTGTTCTGTAACATGAAGCAGCCAATTTTACTGTGCTGTGGAGGTGGCACTTTTACTTGTCATACACAAATGTTCCTTCAAGTTCTGTTTTAGAAATGGAAATTATTTATTTTTCACTTATCACTGTTTCAAATTTAACAGGATTTTGTCTGGAAATAAAAATCTCTTAGTCAAAGCTGATTCAACAGGGCTGGTGGTGCTTTAGTGTCTAGTTCTTAGCCTTTTTCCAGGAGGCTTCTGACAGAGCATTTTCACAGGAATCATCTTGCCTTGAGCAGCTGACGCTGCCTTTAAGTAAAAAAAAAAAGTGAAATACATTTCTATTTCTCAGAGATTTTTTTCTTGTATTCTCTGGTCATTTGATCTGGTCTAGGTAACAGATCTCACTATAAATGATGATAAAAAACTAACAGATAAAAAAATGATAATTAGAACTAAAAACTGGAATGTGTACTGGAAAAACTGGAACAGCARATATTTTGTGTGTGGGATCCCACTGAAGTGAAAATAATGGAGTCTTTTGTCCGATTTGTGGTTGTGGTTGTAACTGCATTGTAAATATTACTTCCAAAAAGAGACATAGCTGTCCAACACAGATGTTAGATATTTTCAGTCTCAGACTGAAAGTGAAACTACACCAGTTTGGAGACCACAAACTTAAACCTTGTGCTGTTTAAACTGTGTTACAGACAAGAATACAACATTCAAGAAAATATGAAATGGAAGTAAAAATAAGAAATAGAAAGGAGTTCTGGGATCCAGCTTGTATTTTCAGAGATTTTTTTTTTGTTTATTTAATTTTATCAGCTGTTGGAAAGAAGGCAGTCCAAGCAGGGAAAAAGAATCAGAAAACAAGCAATCTCAGCTTTTCCTGCATCTTGATAAATATACTCAGATACTACTGAATGCGACTGACTCCCCATACTTCTTTCTGTTTTCTCTGCTTAAGAACATCCACTGCTTCTTAATGTACTTTAATTTAAATATACATGTCAATAACATCCAATAGTATTTAAGAGCAATTGGTATTACCTTATCCAAGTAAAGGCCTGGATAATTTTTCCACAAAGATATGTAACAGTGTAACTTTATGAACAAAAGAAAATTTTCAAAAAAGAAAAGGTGGTGTGACATTAAAGAGAAACCAGCGTWGACCAGGCCTGCATATTGTCAGCATAGATTAAACCTCACAATAATTCTCAGGAGACAAATGCTGTTATATCCTTTTCCCATGAAGGCTCAGCAAGGCAAAACAATTTTTTGAAAAACACAAGTGGCTAATGTGTTTTGAATGAGGCAGCAGTTTTATTCCCAGGGGTCTGAGTTAGCACCCAAAATTACATCCAAACTGTGTTTCCCTTTTACTGCCCTCCTTGCTAAAGTATTTGAAAGAGTCATCTATTCCAAGTAGGCAATTTTGACAGCAACTGGTACTGCTTAAATGTATATTAGCTCTGTTAAATTGAACTGAATTTAATGCTGGGAAACCTTAATATAGGCCATTAGAAGATGTAAGGAGATAAACTACACATAAGGAGAAAATGCTGTCTCTGGCCATCTGCTTGTCCTGGTAACACACAGAAAATTTGCAATATGCACCAATTCCCTCAACTTACTGAACAGCAGGTGCCCATCTTTTCTTTYAGCTGTCCAAAAACTGTTCCCTTACAACTCTCCCTGTTCTCCCTGAAGGATTCTTTCGTAGTTTTGTAATGCAAATTTAGAATAAGGAGGAACAGGTTCTGTTTGAACTAGAATTATCTCAATTTACCTGGTAACCAATGGATATAGATCCTTATTCTGTCCTGTGAGCATTCTACTTTAATGAACAATCATTTTTTTCCCCCTAGTGTCACATCTTTCATAGATGAAAAGGACAGCAGTGTTTTGCAAACAATAAAAAGCACAGGGTGTGAGGGCTGTGAATTAGGAATGCAGTTTCCACTGTGGTGTTTTTCTCAATAAATGCTAAACCATAASTAAAGAAAAAAGTGAACCAGAATAAGTTGTTGTTTTACATCTTTAGCAATCATTTTTGTCTTCACTTGAAGGGGGCTTATTGCTGGTTGAAGTCCTAGGAATGTCAGGCTGAGATGTTACAGATGGAGGGGACAACAGTATTCCATTCAAAAAAAGTCACCATTTAGGGGATCAAAGGTCAAGATATGGCAATATTAAATTCAACATACAACTGTGTGTCTTTTCTGCATTTATTTTGAATGTCTRTGTTTTTAAGTATATGCCATATGCATTTTGGAAAAGTCTTGTGGCTTGCCGTTAAAATTTAATGCAGTAAATTAAGATTTTTGGGGACTGCTAAAAATAAAGAATTAAAGCTCCAAATTTACAACCTCATCAAAAAGAAAATATAAATATCAAATTTAGTTGTTAGCCATGTAGTCCAAAACTATTATCTCAGCAGCCACTAAGAAGCCAGTTACATGTCTTTAGCTGTCTCCTCATTCATCCCAGGGATTTCATGACCACTCATATAATTTTCATATTCTGCTCCTCTACAAGAGCCGCTTGATATTCAGAAACTAGATGGTACCATGAATTTCGTTATAAGGAGTTTGATCAAATAAGTATGTTCTAGTTATGGATTAACACCAATCAAAACATTAACAAATTGCAATTTTGATTGCATTGATTGTGGTGTTTCCACAATGTGCCCTTTGCAGCATGTTGTAGGTTAGAGCAATCCCTAGAAAGTCGTGAATTTAAAGCTCTCTTTAAATGGATTTTTATGTAAGTGGATTGGTTGCTCAGCTCTCCAGGGAAAAGGGCTGTTTAGCCCTTCCATCAAAGTCACTGTGCAGAGAGAGAAAAGCTCATGAGGGCTGTAGGTGAAACATGGTCTTGGTGATGAGGGCACTTTTCTGAAAAWCAGTGTATTTAAATTCCAAGAGACAGAGAATGGAATTAACCCACTTTTACACCCCAGGGAAATGTTTAATCTCCTGCTAAACAAGAAAGGGGGAACAATGCCAGCAAAGGGTACCAGTAGTCTCCTTTCCTTTTTTAAAGAAAACCTAAACTGTCTTTGCATTTCAACTGACAAGTTGCTGTTGCATAAAACTCTGCAACAGGCTAAGCTGGGTTTGGGCAYTGTACCTGGACTCTCAGAGGAAACTCAAATTTGCACCAATCTGTGCTTGAGTAGCTCAGATCCCTGAATAAAATCCTACAATTGAAAAACCAGGAAGTCTATGAAATTTAGGCACCTCTAGGGCTAGAGCATCATAGAGGATTAATTTTGAACAAAGATTTACTTTAAGGACCAAAATTGCAATAAATGTTATTTTAGAGGCCTACACACAGTACCAGATCTCATCCCTGGTGTTTCAGTGTTACAACTTCTCCAAGTAAACCATCAATAATTCCTCTCAGTAGTATGCAGCTATTATGAGGGTGAAATTGATATTCAGAGTTAATGTGATGATAATAGTAACATCAAGGAAGTTAGATAAAAATGATATGACATAATACCACCTAAAATGTTGCACAGTATCAGAGACACATTTTAATCCTTATGATTTGTTTCACCCTTASCAGGTTACATTAATCTCCTGTTCCAGTGACCCTGTTTATATCTGATGTGAGCTATAATTTTAAAACCAGCATCTCTTTTCAAGTTCTCTGGCTTCCAAACACTGAAAATTAGAGGCTATTTGTAAGAGGTAGGCTTTACTTTGCATTAAAATGGATGCATGTCTGTTCCGTGTGCAATTATTATTTATTTGGTTGGTCGGTTGGTTGGTTTAGATTCTGTTCCATTTTAGGGACCTAGATGAGCAGCAGAGAGGAAAAATATTTGCTTTGCATTTTTAACACAGCTCAAGCCTGGGTCAGGAGAAATCCTCTGGACGAAGGGGAGATGCTGCTTTCCCTGACAGCAGCTGACCTTGCTCAGCTGGGAGAAGCTTCTGGAGAGTATGATACATTCTGGAGGATGTGATGTGAGTAGCAGGGTGTGAAGGACAGAGCAAGCAGAGGGTCCCCAGCAGGAAGAGGCTGGGAAGCCCCAGAGAGGATAAGTGAGCAGGCACACAGCCAGGCCTCCCAGAGGCTATAAGAAGGAAAATATTTTTTTCTCAGAATAGGGAAGGARGAGAGGCTGCTGGAAGCAGAGGAACTGCTCAAAGTTTCTGGCAAAGATCAGGACCAGGGTTAGAGGACATTATACATGGGAGRGAGGAGATTTTTTTTTCCCCTAAGGGAAATATTTAGGATTTGCTGTTTATTATAATGCTGAAAGAAACTTAACTTTTAGTGTAGAGGTCCTGATGATGCTATGCTCACTTTAAATAAAAAGTTAATGTAATGTAATCCCAAATCTCACATTCACTAGCAGACATATCAGAGTCAGATGTGTTCCTTATTCAAACTCTTTTTCATTTTTAAACAGGTATCACTCACTCAGTAACTCTTTATCATTTTAAAACATTTGTTGATATTTGCTGAATGGCAGTTTTTTGACTTGTTGCATTTCAAAGGTTCGGATAAGACTAGATGAGAAAGCCTAACATCAGACTTCAGGTGTACTTAAATGACTTAAGTTTTCACACTGGGGAAAACAGTGTCACCTCCCACCTTGTCCCCTCACCCCCAAGCAAAGCAAAGCACAGCAAAGCAAAGCAAAGCAAAGCAAAGCAAAGCAAAGCAAAGCAAAGCAAAGCAAAGCAAAGCAAAATAAACAACAAAAAACCCCAACAAAACACGACAATAAAAAATTAATGACTGAACACCTGAATCATCTGCTTAACCCAGGCAATAATATCCACTGTCATCAGTGACCTCATTAGAATAATTTCACATGGATGATTAGCTGTGTAAAGTAAAACAGACACACAAGCCATTCCCATTAGAAATGTGAGTCAATTGTTATTCTGTTATTGAACAGAAGACAGCCTGAAAGAAAACATCCCATGGAAACCTGTGTCAAGAAAGGGACTGCCAGGAAACATAAGGCCAAGCAAGCAATGGTCATTTCAGCTCCTCAAACTTGCAACAACTTTGTGGCTGAATCCCTTTGACCCTGCTAGGAAGGAAACCTGGGGTCTGCTGATGGAAAATGAMAGGACCATCTTCATAGGGCAGCCACCCAGGCAGATTCTGAAGCCTCAATTATACCATAGCTAAACAGCAAAGGACATGATTTCTGGCAAAGACATGGTGGTGTTTCACTAGAGGATGAAAGGGAGCTGTATTCCCTTGAACAGCACTCTGAACATACAGGACAGGTATCAGTAAAGAAACTTCTCCTTATATTTATCCACAAGAAAACAAACATCTGGCTTGCCCAGTCCTCTGGCAGAAGGCATGACACATTTTGGGAGCAGATGAAGGAAATCCAATAAACAGAAACCAGAGCTATGTGTAGTACTCTATTCTTCCCCATTTTCCCCTCTGCTGCTCTACTAGTAATTATTTTTAGTAATAATAATGATGTTTAAAGAAAAATAAGATGTCACCACCCTTTCATGCAATTACTATGTGAGCAAGCAGTCAGTTTACCTCTCTCACTGAGTATGGGAAAATGTTGAAACAAAACATCTTAGCAGTGTCATATTTTCAAAAGTGCTGTTACCAACACAACATGCTTTTTCCAGCAGAAGGCCTAATAATGTCAAGAGTGCTGGAGGTCTCGTAAGCAGAAATAATGGCAGTTTCATGCAACACGTGAAATTATAATGCATCTTATGAGTAAATCAAATCACTTTTTCTTTATAATTTCTGAATTCCACAGGGGCCGTGAAACACATATTTAAAAGGTGTGCAGAAGGACCTTATTCATTAAACAGCAGAGAGAAGTAGTTGAAGCTTTATTAAAAATTGACTAATAGGCATTCCAGATAATTGAACTGACAGGCTGTTTTGACAGCTGCAAGCAAAAATGTGCTTTCTCTAAACAGTTGGTGTAAATCTTTTAGGTTTCTAGAAAGAGAAATGATGTACTGGTTTAACTTTAATCAGTTTTATGAAGTTAAAAAATTGTAACTGCTCACCTAAGTAGTTGAGACAACGCTAATTGAAGGTGCTGCCAGTCATTTCAGTGGTAGAGTTTGAGCTGAAAGAATTGCCAAGTTCTCACACAATGAAAAAGGTGGAAGGTGAATACTTTAAAAAGTTTTGCTTAGCAGAAAATGTAAATTAAGATGAAAACKGAACTCTGAACTTGATTTCCAGAAAGGCAGTGAAATATTCAATCTGGCTGAAGTTGGTGGATTTTGCAAGAATCTATCAGCTTTGAAAATCAAGCTGCAACTAACAAATGTGACAATCTGCACCTTGAGGGGACTAATGTGAAGTAATAGGCAATTATACTGTCCAAATAAAAGAAAAAAGAAGGAAGAAAAGGAAAAAAAAACAGAGAAAGGCTGCTTTTCAGACTCTGTAAGTTTGAGAATTCAAAGTAGCAGGAAGCAAGGAAAAAAATTGTAATAGTTAGGCATGAAAGACAAGATAGAATTAAAGTTGGATTTTATAATAATTAGTTCACTAAAAGGAAAAATTGACCTGGTAGGCAAATGTCAGAAAAGAGAAAAGTTTTTAGAAAGGAAAAGAAAAACATCAAAAAGGTAAAGTAAGTAAGGACTTTAAAAAAAAAAAGATGGATGATTGAACATTTTCAGAATATTGTGTAGGTATTGGCACACTACATAGTTAGAATTAATGTGAGTGTAAGACTTGTCAAGGAAATATTGAAAATAGGAACATGTTACTCTGTATTCGATCTTTAGGTGTTATTTTAATCTATGTATGCAAATACACAATTTATATCTTGATTTAGAAGAGATCTCTTTTCTAAAGCTCACACAAAGAAGGATAAATCAGATGGACTCACCACAGGCATTTCACTTCAACTATAGGTGTATATAGAATAGTACAGCAACAGCCAAGAAAAGAGAAAAATCGTAGAAGAAATGAATTGGGGACATATTGAGACTGGTCTACCAGGTGTTTGATTATAGCATCTCAAAAGCAGAAGGACACAGCTATAGAATTTCTGTACGCGGATTTTTAATAAACAAGAAAACAAAGAGTTGTAGGATACAAACACTGCAGCACTTCCATGCCRAACTTAGCTGATGTTTGATTAATGTACTGGATTGATGTATAATAACTGAACAAGAAATCTACATGCTATTTTGAAGAGTTTATTTGATTTGGACATAGAAGTCTTTTAGTCATTTAGTATGAGAAAGAGTGCTCTTGGAAGATAACTCGGTATTTCACAGTTATCAGTTTTAAACTACTCTTTATTACAAAAGGGAAGAGCAATTGAAACACTGACTATTAGTACAATGAAAATGAAATTTGATTGATATTTTAGATTTCTTGGGACTATATATGGCACAGCTTTGTATAAATTATATTTGTTTAAAATGCAACCGAGCTCAGAACTGCCAAGAACAATTTAGACACCATAAATGTTTCCTCTAAATTGAATCAGAGAAGGCTGAAAAGCCTCTAAACACTGTGCAGGGATTCAATGTTTAGGTTTTAAATGAAACAATTTTAAAAATTGGAGCCTTGCCATCATTTATAGCGCTGTCAGCGTCAGTGTTCCGACAAAATAGGTTGATTTTCTTCTTTCTTCTGTTCTTTGCTCATCTTTATTGGACACTTTCACCGTTAAATGCAGTAAATGAGGGGAGTGGGAGGAGAAGACAGAACAAAAGGGTAAATGAAACATTATTATGGAAAACTATTTTCAGAAATTGCATTTTATATTAAATATGGATATTTTTACCTACACCAAACAGTAAAGACCATTTTTATGAAACACAATAAAGTCATCTCAGATATTTTCTTGTTTCACTATATCCAAATAGATTAATTTTTTGGTTTCAATGAAGATTTATGCTACATATATTGCACAAGGTAAGYGTAAATAAGAGCTATAAATTGCTAAGCAGTTAATGTTGCTTGTGAATGGAACTATTGTTCTCTGAACAGCCTGAATTTTAGAGAATCCAGCTAAGTTAACGCCTATGAGGTGCCATACAGGAAAAATGCTATAAAAATCTAATARCAATAAATATGCATTGGTATTAAGTTATATTGGTTTGGGTGAAAGTGCATATATTTAGAACTTATTAGTATATATACAGTTAAAACAAGTTTAAATTAAAAATGTTTTGGGCACATGTGTGTCCAGCTTATCACATACGTACCTACTCCTTCATTTGATTTGATACCTTGTTATTAATTCTTGGAACTACAGAGTACCTAGAAGTGTCTGAACTATAAAGACTGAAATTATTGCAAGCTTCCAGAGCAGTCTGCAATGGAATTCACAAGTGAAGGACACTCTTGTTTAGGAAGAAATCTTTTACTAACTTTCTGAAAGTTAAGCTATGAAGACAAGGCCCAGGGAACACACCAGAACCTACCATTTCTTAGGGGAGATATAGATCTGCTTATTCTGGATGGACAATATCAGGATCCAAACTAAAAGCCTATATTTCAAATCCTTTGTATTATGCCAGATTTCTGTAGCAGGATTCATAGCAACTCCTTAAGCCTCAATAGCTTTACTGTACTCAGTCTACTGAGTAGAGACACTTGCTTTATGATGTTAAGAAATGGTAAATATTAATGTGTCAGCAAGCCTTAACTGTTTCTAGATGTATTGTCTAAAAATCTAACAAAGAAGAAAATATGGTAAAGGATCAGCTTTCACTACAGGAACCAGAAGTTGCCAGTGAGTGTCAAAAAAATGCACACAGCATCACAAATTTAGCTACAAACCACCTATATTTTGCTATATCAGGACACCATGTCCAGTGGCAGAGCCAGTTATTGCACAGCCAGTTCTCATGCTGCTACTATTCCCTCCAGGGCTTTACACAGTCATACTCTACCATTGCTCTACTTCTTCCTTTAAAGGACTTGGACACATAAAAATGCATTTCTGAGCACCTTTCTGATATGATAAGGAGATGTCTTAATCTATTTGAACATAAAATGTGCTAATATAAAAATGAGGTACTGGTTATATTCTAGCCTTGAGGCTGCTACMGCTTATCTTCTGAGGCTGAAGAAATAGGGCATAAAACCATGCTTTGAATTAAAACCAYACCTATACCCTGACAGTTAAGAATGTTCTTCTGCTGATGGTCTATTTCTACACAATTCAAGGGTAATAAATTTAAAAAGCAACCAAACAGAATAACAACTTTCATGTGCAGTGATTTCTCAAATCATAACATAACTCACTATTTTGACTGCAATGGTAACAACAAACACTTATTTAAAAAGAAAGGTGATTGCTTTTACTTTCAGTACATTATCTTTTGGCAAAAAAGGCTGGTTTCAATTAATGTGTATTGATTCAAAGGAATGGGTAAATGAAAGTTGATATGTAGTTGTTCTGAATGGTAATTTTTTACTTACTCTAAGCATAAATTGAGCTTAGGAGAGTGTATCTTGTACTGAAAATATTGCTTTGACCAGGGAATTCAGAGAAATTAAAATGAAATGGATTTGAGGGGGAGGAAGTTTGAATAGATCAGAGGAAAAGGTGGCACATCCTAAAATAGTTTGGAAGAAACATATTCCTACAGGTTATTCCTTGTTTCACCACATCCTTCTCTTTAAATCAGGAAAAGTCCAAGTCAAAGTGATCTTGATTGCTCTGGCTATCTAATTTAGTTAAATCCGAAAATAATGAAATATAACAAAATTACCCATCAGCTTCATGTTAAGCTATTCCTTTAGCTTGAAAGAGACTGTAAGGGATTTGGGGAGAAGATGTAAATGGCAGTGTAATTAGGATTCAGAACAGGATATTTCCTACAACTACTAAAAAGTGTTTGGAAGAAGCTTCCTTTGTTCATTAGGGGTCATTAAAATTCTTGCCACAACATTTTTTTTTTTTCATATTCATGAAATATGAAAGCAGGCCAAAATCTAATCTGGATCACTACACCTGACTGCTACACAGACAAGTGGTCATATTTCTTCATTGCATCCTTAGTTGAAGAATTATATTCAGAGGAGTTTTAAAGAAAGAATTGCCTCATTTTCACTTCATGCTTGTGGTAGGTAGTCTTTTGTTAGATATTTTACTGTCTTGTCTTATAAATCTCCAAAGAACAAAAGCAACTGTGTGTATCATATTCAAACTTTTGGGTGTATTAGGCTACTCAGGTAGTATACATATAAAACTGGAAACAAAACAATATAGTGCAAGGTGTAGGTACTAAATAATTAACATCATTAATCTTTGTCCTGATGCACAARTCCTCATAAACTACAGAGATATTGCAGAGCAGCAATAACATAAAAATGAAGTGCCCTGAGCCATCCTCTCCAGAACCACCAGTGCTGTGTTGTAAACATTGTTGCTCATCTCATGTTTTTAAAGTGCATGCTAAGTAGGGAGTTATTGTTAAGGTTCCATTCTTGCTTTGCACACAAAGGAGAAAGGACTTGGCTAGAATGACCTCTAGGAGCACATTTTTAATCTGGGTAATTTTAGATATTTTCAGCCAGTCACAGAAATATTTATGAGGAAAGTAGGAGGTGTGGGGAACGCACCAAATAGAAAATAGCACACTTATAGGCTTTTCCTTTTTTTTCCAGATTTTTTTAAAACGTTGCTATTATTATTATTATTATTATTATTATGCATGCCTTTAATTTGGGCTCTGAGAAAAAAATCTCTAACATTTAAGTGCTTTTATTTCTCACTTTGAAAGTTTTTACTTTTGCCTTAATGGTCTCTTTATAGATGGTCTTAGAAAACACTTGATAACACCATCTGACCAACTCCTTACGAGTCTGAAATTGAGCTCCTTTTAGCTCCTACTGGGATGGAAAGGCACTGTTTATCTTCCCTCTCTGTTCTGTGGTTTAAATATGTGTATCATTCTCTATGGTCACAGCCCAGAGTTAAAACTGTTTCTAAACCAATGCAGTTAAACTGAACATGCTAATATCTACAGAAAACAGATGTCATAATTTTGGCAGATTTCTTATATGTTTCTCCCTCACTGAAAATGCTACAAAGCAGTGATGCATTTTTACTGTAACATATCACCTCCTTTAAAAAGGAGTACATGATTGTATTTACTTATCCATGTCTATAAAGCACACATGCATGCATACACAATTTGTTTTCCACATGCTTCTYGTTCAGAAATTACCAGAGCTGTAGAGGAATGAGGGTAGAGGAATAAAAGTGAAGGAATAAAGTAAAATAATAAAGTGCAAGCATGTGAGATTTGATTCACAGTAAGTTGTGTTGGCTGCTTCCAGAGACAGACTTAGCAGTAAAGCTGTCATGGATACCACAAGTACAACTGCACTGAAGCCCAGAGACTAGGAAAGCCAAGCTGAAAATGGCAAGGGGGAAAAGAGTACTGGGTCTTGGCTGAAGCAACTGTCTGGCTTTATTCCTTTCATCAAGCCTCACTGCATCTATGCTACTTTGTAAATAGGACTCAAGCATTGGAAAGCGTGATTTACATGGAGTGACATGAATTTTCTAGTTTATTAAATGCCCCAGGAGCTTTCCCAAAAGTCAGTGCTATTTGACTAAAGAAAATATTTGATTTGAGTATATATATGAGACTTCAGAAAGCAGATTTAACTTCATGAACATTCAGGTCAATGTATAGACTACAAGCAAGGTCAGCCTCAGTTCCAGGCCTCATTGTTCTGAAAAGAGATTAACCATTTCCTTCCTATTCCCCAGATTTCTCACCTGCACAGACAGAAACTCCACTATGTATGCTATATGAACCATGCTAGATGAAAGTATTATAAAATAACCAGGCTCGGCTGTTCTTAGAGAAATTGCTCTGAGGAATTTTAAATGATTTGACTGTATATTCAAGATGCGCATTTGTGAAAAATTACGTTCCCAAAAAGGCAAAATGGTTTTGTAAGGAACCTTAAAACTGATGCAAATCCAAATTTTGACACTTGTTTGATTTTTTGTTTGATTTATTTATTTATTTATTTATTTTWAAAAATGGCTATAGAAGTTCAAGAGGACTTTGAAGAATTTTGGGTGAACACAAAACACTGCTGTTATGTTTTTAAAGTTTTGAGTGGAGTCCTTTTCACTCTCCAAAACCCATTTCACAATTTTTTAATATTTTGGTGAAATATCTTAGATCTCAGTGGCAGGAGGTGAAAGGCGGCACAAAGTATTCATCTCAGCTGAAAAACGCTCAGTGGGCTGTATTTCATCTATATGTATGAGTGTTGAAGTCATTCAAAAGAACAGGCACATTGAAGAAATTGTATCCTGTATATAGATATATCCTCCRAGAGAAAGAGAGAGAGAGGCCCCTTGAGAACAAATGTGTTCTGAAAGGCATGTTTTTATGTGCATTTATGGTTTAGATCTTTTAGGCACCTTCACTTTGTAGAGTAAAAGGACCCATATAAACTAACAGAGGTAACTGTGTCTTTCCCATGGAAAAGAACCCAATGGAAGAGGTCTTCTATTTGCCCCAAATTCTTCTGGATCCTGAATCCTAAATGTAAAGAAAGAGTCCTTCTCAGCACTCGACTGTGCTACAGTCTGTTCAGGGTATGTTGTGTCAGCTCATAGAGACTGATATGCCTCTTACTCTTGCAGAATTATAGGAAATAATTGCTTCTGACTTATTTAAGAATACAAATTTATATCATAAAGCTAAAACAAATAAGAACGTGATTAGAAAGTAATGCAGTCATTTAAGACTTAGAAAGTTTTGTCTCTTTTTTCCCTAGATACAGTTCCTTTAATATCTTTAAATGATGCTCTGAGGAAAATAATTTCACTGCCATCTAGATTTGGATTGTTTCATAAATTAGCAGGAAAGTTAGAAAAATGTTTTTTATTTCTCTCTCTGAAAGCTGTAGTAACATTTTATATAGTTCCTTCTCTTTGTCTCTGTGTATTATAAACGACTGAGCAGATTGTGAATCGTGGGTGTGGGCGGCAATTAAGATAATAATTGTTCATAGAATATAGAAACTGCATTGGAAAATGGAAACATTCTTGCCTTCTTTGCTCTTTTAGACTGTGAAAAAATAGTCTTTATTATATTAGATATTCCAGAGAAATATGCATTACTTTTCAAATAAGATACTGGGTGGCCAACTGGCATAGCATTTTTGGATAATGTCTGTAAATGCTGTAAACCAGCAAGCATTTTTATGATTGTTCAAAGATTACAAGCAAGATTAGAGCAAGGCTGAGTTAGAATTAYGGAAGGTTTCAAGCCAATGTCCATTTTTAAGATCCAGTAAGTAAAAATTCAGGGAAGATATAGTTTCAAAGGTTTGTTTCTGTTCATGGCTAGTTACACTTCCGTGCCCCTTTCTTTTTAAGGTGGACTTAGAAATTTTGCTCTTCCTTTTTTTTTTTTGTTTGGTTTGGTTTGGTTTTTATTTTCTTTTCTGAGGTGAAACTACATAATTTTCTCACTTCCTAGACTGTGGTTCCAGTGCAACACCAGTTCTTTTTGTTTGAAGTCCCAACATGCTATTAACAGGGTCTATTTCTGTAATATTTTCACTATCAAAGTTTAGTGATCTCCGAAGCCATCTGATAGTAAATACTTGATTCTTTCATTGTGAAAATATGTTGCATTCTGGAGATTTGTGTGGATTTATATTTTGTCTTTTATAATATTTGCCAAGAACCAATTTTTTTAGTGATTTGTTACAAAAGAAAAAAAAAAAAAAGACTGCTATTTCTATTATAGGGCTGGTGTATCTATTTAATGATGTTAGTTCAAGTGGCAGGAAGAAAGAGCATAAAATGTGCAGCTTGCAGCTAGATCTAGTTTTTTGCACCTATTATAATTTGGCATCTTTCCATAGACTTCACTGGAATTATAATCTGTGCCAATGAGTATAATATGTGGTTTCCAGAAAATATCAGTGCAATAGTTCACTTGGCTAGACATAGATTTCTATGGATGAAGCTTAAAAAGACATCTTTTTATATTTTTCTTGAATATTTCTTTCAACATGGTAATTAGGATAATGGATCATGCCCCCACTACAATCTATGAATCGGTGAGACAACTGTGCTTGTCTATGATAATGCATATCACAACCCTGAGGCAAAGCACATGAGAACTGGGGAAAGCATTCTCAGGGAGAGCTGTCTAACAAAATGCATTTCTACCTAAGGCAACTAATATCCTCTGAAACCTGTGAGTCTGTTTCAATAAGTATAACTCGATGGGAATTCCAATTAGGGTGTCCTCACTAAAGATGTCTCTGTTATCTATAACTTTGGAGATCATCTACATCACCAATTAGTAGATTTTGAGGGGCATGAAATTCTTTTAGTGAATTAATATGTACATGCTCTCAGAGGCTGTGTGGGTGTGTGGGGATTTATGCCTCTGTGCTCCTGCTACTTTCCTCTTTTCTTCCGATGACATTTCTTGTTGTGTCTGTCTGTGGTAATGATGACCATCCAGCTAATTTTCAGAGGATCATATTGACACTAACCTTTGGCTCACCCATCTGTTCCTTGCTTTATTGCTTCAAATATGTCCTTTCTGGCTCATTGTTAAACTGGAATAGAGGCAAATTCCTCCAAGCACAGCAGGGCTCTGCAGGGCCCTTTCTGACTGCAGAACTCTGCTTGCTGGAGTCCTCTGATTCAGTTGCTCTCGCCATTGAGCATTTCTTACCACTGAACATCTTGCTGGATGCTGATGGCAAATAAGACATCTGTGGGTGGCAGTAGGCTTTCCTCTCAAAATAACAAAGGATCATAACTTGTCTCCCATCTTCTCGCATGGTTTTCAAGATCCCTTTGGGTGTCTTCTTTCCAGGAAATGAGTAGCTCCTAGGTTGTTAAGCTCAGCACAAACACATGAAACTAAAGGTTAGGATGGTTAGCTCGGAAACCCTTTGGGCTTCTGTAGTGACATGAKAAATAGTCCAGAAGAGCTACAGGTAAATTTCTATTGCATGAATGCACAGTCATATCAAATATCAGAGTATTTTCAGTGCATTCATTCATAATTCCATATATCCTGATTGGTAAAGCCTTTAACAGTGCCAGARTTGTATTAATAGAAAAAGCTACTAAATCTAGTGTATATKAAGAAATTAAYGTAGTGCATATTATGAAATTTCTGCATAAGCATTTTCCCACGTTTTTTTAAAGGTAAAAAAAAAGAGTGCTTCATTTTAAATCCTGATTTACTCCCTAATTTTTTCTGACACATTATTTTAATAGAAAATATTCCCTTTTYATCTTTTTCCACTGCAAAAACAAATATACAAAAGCAAAACAAAGCAAAAACCCAAAATTCAGAATATAAGAATAATTACACCAAGATAGATTTGTTGCTTTGGGAAATTTTKTCCTCCAGATTGCCTTGCTTTCAGTGCACTATAATAAAATATATTTTTAGRTAATTTAAAACATGTGTTTTGAAGTGTGCTCTGCAGCAGCTGAAGAAAAATGTGAGCAACTGAGCCATTAAAATTGCAGTACATTTTGCATACCTTTAGTGCAGATACTAAGAATTATTTTGCATTGCAATAATCTTATCCTTTTAAATTAACTTGGAGTGTTGGGCTAAAACACTGGGCCTGGATGACAGTTAAATGAAGGATCTTTACTCTTCAGTCCAGGGAGCTACATTGAAAAACAAGGAAGGGGGCAGGGAGGCAACAAAATTGTCAAGTAGATGAATACCGCCCCTTAATACCAGCAGTAATGGAGAAACTGTTTGCCATCATGCAAATCTGTGCTTAGTGAGCAAGAAACATCCTCCAAGGTTTTCCATCAATGTCAGTTGCATRCCAACACGGTTTAAAACAAGCAGCCTAATGTAATATAAAAGCATCATACACTTATTTCCCAATATTTTTTTTCTATTTAGAAGAATATTTTAGTGACTGATGCATATCTATGTGTATGGGTTTCCTACAAGAATGTACAGTATTTAAAGTAAAATAATATTTTATTTTCAGACTATTTGATATATATTTTGGTATGCCACAGTCAATGCTATGGAGAAAAAAAAGAGGTAAACCCACATTTCTCTTTAAGGAACAGATGTACTGTAGCTGACTATTTGCAAGTATAATAGGAAGCTGTGAGTTTGGGACTTGAAAAGTGGTTATGTTACTTACAGGAAACATATCAAAACTGAGAGACAGCTGGAAATTGCAGCAGATGAGACACTGGAAAAATCCAGGAACCTCCTGCCAAAATCAGATACAGAGGTATTAGATCCAAATGGATTTAGTTGCCTTTCATCTACACAGCTACCTACATATRCATGTATTATACATCTCTTTGAATTATGTTTATATTACCAGTACATTTTCAAGACAGTTGTTTGGGTTTTTTTTACCCCTGCAAAGACATTACCTAATTCAAAATCTTGTCCCCATCTGAGATTACATATGTATTTTGAAAAATCTGAACAGCTGACAAACTGTCTATGCTTAAGAGAAATCACTGCAAAAATCCCTTCAGACCACTGTCATTCTACTTATGCACACCAGCATTGATATGTTTCCAGAAAGACTTGCAAGATTCATGCCATTTTAACATGTGGATGGCTCTGAACACTATCTCATCTCTTTTTATGCATAAGCTATTTTGAAAGTTGTTTTAATTCTACCTGTTTCTAGAATATTAATATTTAACTGTCTATCTTTTCCCACTTATTTCCCTGAAATCCCTTAACAATGAGAATCAAAATCAAAATGCTCACCCAAAATACTTAAAACTTTCACAGTTCAAATAACATGGGGGTAGAGTTGGAATCCCAAGAATTAAAGTTACAGTAATAAAACAGATCACTGTAGGTATGCCACTAACATGAGCAGGGAAAATCCTTGCCTTGCTAAAGATATCCCAGTGGATATTTTTAATGTACTTTTACAGGATAAGTGCTGGTCCAAATTCCTTTTGCAAAATTTTTTCCTACAAACTGAGAACAATTGTGTCTTTTAGATTGCCTCTCTCCCTTTTTTGTCCTTGTTCATTGCACTAATTTTGTGAATTRTTTGGTTTTTACTGCCTTGTGATACCATATCACCTCCAGAACTGCAGCTCGGTTCTAGAAATGAAACAAATGAGGAGATTCTTAAATAAAATTATATAATAAGAGAACAATGAGGCACATGAGACCATGGTATATAGCTTAAAAAGGTTTGTTTTTTTTTTTAAATGTAAGAATCAGCTGAGACTTTTTGTATGGAAAACCCCTGGGTTATTTGCTCCTTGAAATAGAGATTTCAGCTGTGGAAAAAAAGGCTGGAGGACCTGTGGTGCTGCAAATACTTAGAGTAGTTCAGATTAGATTCTGCAATGAGGTATCAAATAGGTGTCCCAAGGAAATTAGGCAGTGCCAGGAAAGCTCCAGAGAAGGTTTGGATGATGTCAGAACACTGTGTTACATTATCATCCTGGTGTTCTGATCAAAAGAATGGGAGTAATTTTGGTGACCAAATTTAGTTAGTAAATTCCTTCTTTATGAGGTAAACTTCCTTCCATCAATCCCTTGTCTTTCTTCCTTACATCCCAAAACTCAGGTCTCTGAGATAATTTCAGCTCCACTTCCTCATGATGAAGGTTTTGATTTTTGGTTTTTTAAATTCCGGATTTGATAGAAGGCAGCACATGCATACATGAACAGATAAACAGAGAAAAGCTATTACCATCAATGAAGAACTCTGCTTGAGTTGATCAGTTACTTGGTAATTATTAACAGTTTCACTGGTTGCTTTTCTGCTATGTAGAATTTTGAGGCAAAGAACTCAAACCTGACAAACAAAATGTTCTATCAACATTAAGGAAGCCTTAGAACAAGCTGTGAGCGAGGTAATTATTATTAGGCTAATTCTACAAGTGTGTATCCTGAATCACAGGAATTAAATTGCTTCTCTGTCAAAGTATTCAATGGCAGAGCTKAGAAGTCATGTATTCCAGTTTCCACTCCTTTTACTGGACAACACTCTGTCACTTAGGATCAGCAGTTTTTGAGAAGAAGGGCTTTTAAAAAACCAACATATACATCATTCCTTGTAAAAAATGAAATTATTAWTATTTATATCATGGCAGACAAGTCCTTGACCTAAAAGGAGGTAGGTGCACAGTGATGTGGTTGCAAGCAGCAGAAGTGACATGGGAAAGAAACACGCAGGTGTTTTTAGGAGAGGACAAGGAGAGAAAAGAAAAATTAACCCTCTGATTTCCTCTGGTAAATACATCCCACCATCTGTACAGGGATCAAATGATGCAAAGGTCTGATAAAATCTCAGAAGGAAAACACCTATTTCTGCAGATGTTGCCAGGTATTTTCTCATTATGTGCCTCTTCAAAAATGGCTGAGAAATCATTAAAAAGTAAACTTCAGGGAAAATGTAATGTTTGATTCCTAATATTTTCTATTTTTCTGTACTGGAAAAATGGTATGGAAGTAACAGTAATGATACAGAAGTGTAGAAAGAGGAAAGTATGGGAACAGCAGAGAGGCACTGGCAGTGGACAGTCTTCTTGTAGCAGCGCATCAAGGTCAAACCTTACCAACTACCCCACTGGAATATGCAAAACTCATTCTCACTGAGCTATTGATCTTCTGTAATGCTAAACATCTTTTTGGAAAATGTGCTAGAGATTGTGGKAAACAGTGTTATAAAGCACACACTAAGTTTCATGAGGGTGTATGTGAAAATACAAGCAGTGTKTAAGATATGCTCACTGATTTTAGTGCGTTAAACAAAGACTTAATTATTTCCCAAAATCAAAAGAAGCCAGATCCAAGCATGTGAGAGGCACAGTAATTCAAATGCAGATCCATTCTTTTTATGTGAAGGCTACAATATTTGCTGACAGGTTGGGAAACAAACCAGGGAATCTAAGAAGCTAAATGCCTAAGTCTCAACAATTTGATCCCAAGCTTTTCAGCTGAGACCATGAGAAGCAGATATCCTCCAGGGATGTGGCTCACAGGAGAACCTGCAAGGCATACAAACAAGTGGGTTAGACCTGCATCATGTAGCTTTTTATAACTTTTTTTTTACCTAGATATGGCTTTGTATATGTGATCCATCAAGACAGCTTTGATCCTTTGGAGCACAGCAACTAACAAAACAATAAAAAAAAAAAAGGGTAGGAGAAAAGAAACACATATAAAGACTTAGGGATTATAGGGGCTTGTCTATGATGGACAGACACAGGCACTCACTGTTTAAAAGATAACACTAGGCATAATACTTTTTCTTTTCTTCTAAACACAAGCTTTCCCAATATCCTTCAATATTTCGCACAGAAAGACCCACACAAATACTCCAAACAATGACTTTAAAGAGTAAGGGAACAAACAGAAAAAGATGTGGAAATTTGAAAGGGAAGATTCTGATAAAATACCCAGAAAAGAAACAGAACCCAGTCAAACTTTCCTGTCTCAGGCTTAGTTAGAAAGGACCTTGTGAAGGCTGACTCTAACCTTTGTGTGCATCTCTTCAGCATGGTAGCTGTGAGCCCCACAGAAAAAGAATAATATAATTATGTGGATGCACTCAAGGAGACATCTCTTGACTGCTTTTTTTAGTGTTGAATGGACGAATGTGTTTTTCAGTAGACTCTAAATTGTTGTTACCCCTGCTTACAAAAACCAAACCCACAGGAATTAAAAGGGGCCATTAATGAACTGTAAATCTGGAACTTTTAAATAATGGGAAAATGAGATATTTCAGGGTTCACTGGATTCAGCTATTCCACTCTTTTAGCAGAGATTTCCTACAACCTTGACTTTAAATGCTGAGCTACATAATGCATGATTATATATTCATATCCCTATTTGACCTCCTAAGTGAACATCACTTTAAGAAAAGACATTACTAATGGGATTGAAAACATACAGTGGAAAAAAATACAATAAAAAATGCAGTCTTGCTCTCACTAGAATATTTAGGCAAATTAGGCAATTTTGCATTAAAGTGGATTTGAAAATGTAAAAAGAATTAGAATTCTTTCTTTTTAGTAATTTCAAGTATTTAGGATTATTATTTCATGTTAATGAAGATATGAAGATATGAAGATATTTTTATGCTGATGTTAGGTTTTTTAATATTTAAAATTAATTTCTTTCTGTGTTATCATTTTTATAGTGTACTGGTGAACTTCATATGTAATTTTATCAGATTGACGATGCAGAACTGTAAAATTTAAAATATTCATGCTTTCAATAGCAAAGCACCAATCAAAACATAGTGGTTCAACATTGATATTTCGGAAAATACAAAATATTTTGCTATATTTCTTTTTCAATATTGTCCATCAGTGCCTTTAGTTTTTCTCTGCTCTCTTACAAAATGTCTGTATTTAGCTTTAGYTCTGAGATTGTGCTTGAGGTGATCAACTCTTGAAGGCTGTTTGCAGTAAGTTCTGCTGCCCTCTGTTCCTGTTTCACCTCCAAACAACTTCATTACTCATGAAACTTGACAATGTACAAGTAGGTTTCTGTCCTGTGTGCTCACATTTGTACCCTTTGTCCAGCCCTATCCTCACATTCTTCAGCCCTGTCCCTAGAAATGGTAGTTGGTACTTTTGTGGCTTGTCACTAAGTTTCTTACACAAGTATTCATTTTTCTCCTGGGATAATTTCTTACAACTTCATCTAGTACCCCTTCACTGGTTTCAGTAGCCAGGTTACAAACACAGAAATGGATAAAAGAGTTGTTGACAGTTGACTAAATTGTCAGAGATGCAAAGACTTTGGTRCAGAATTCCCACAGAATTTTGGACTCTTGTAATWGTCTATGATATCAAGTGAAGCTTTACGCTGTACTTCATTCATTGAAACCACTTTCAATATACTTCTTATTTTATTCTGGTTTTACCTGTTTACCTTTCATTCCAGCTTCTGGAGATATCCAGATCTACAAGAAGTTCCAACAAGGCTTTGGGTCATTCCTTCCTATATTTTTATGCTGTTGCTGGTTACTTGGAAATCTCAGAACAGTGAAGTTCAGCTTTACCCTGGTAATCATCTTTACTGCATGTAGAAATTAGACTGAAACTGTTGCTAGCCTGGATATTTTTAAGGCAAACTCTGGAAACTGAACTTCTTACCAGTTTTATCACTTGTACAAAATTGCCAAACTAATCAAGCCTGTCGTGTTTTGAAGGAAATGAATCTATTTTACTTAAAACATCAGTCATTATACGTTAAATCTGAGGCCAATTTGAATTTTTTAATGTTTATTGCAATGAAAGCAATAGAGAGATAAATATGTGATGAAGTCCCAATAATCATACTCTTCATAAAGTAGAAAAGTTGGTTTCCAAAATTTACTTAGGGAAATTAGATGCCTTAGTCCCTTGAAGTTTACAGATACTTTAAAAGCTTCATTAAATAAATAAAACCCTATTTAAAATTATGATGAAAGTCTCCTTGATTTTTAGTAAAAGTATCACCATTGACTTCCATTTATTTTTTAAGTCCTAAAAGCAATACTACACAAAAGGTTAAGTAAAGAATCCAAAATTTGCCTGTTTTGGCATATGCTGAATTATTCTTTAGAATGATGCTGAACCAATGTCCTTGCTCTTGTAAAATATTAGGCAAGAATATATAACAGTATTTGACCCGTAGGAGTGCAAATTTAAACAAAAGCAGAGCTCATATATTGCTTTTACATTCTCTCTGCCAGTCAAACTGAGACTTTATAAAGAATGGCAAAGCAATTTTCAATCATGTATGTTATATCRTGTAGGTCAAATTATTTTATGTAAATCTCTTTCACTTGGGTGTTTAAATTTCAATAAAAATGTAATGATAAAAAGTATGGCTTTTATTTCTCCTTCTTTCTCCAATTCATTCTGAGTTTTGGAGAACAAGTGTTTTATTGAGCATGACACCTAAAAGAGGCATTGTTTTAAAAAGGTGTTAAAACAAGAGTCACATATGTTTTGGATAATGGAGGTATTGCAGGAGGCTTCCCCACACAACCTTTCTTTCCTGTAAGCTGCGGCTCATGGAGCTGTTTCTGTAGGTTAGTTTGAGTTCACTTGAACTCTTCAGAACACCACATGAGGATAGCTTACCTGATGACTTACAACAGCATGGTGCATTTTCAGAGTTTCCGATTGTTATTTTGATTTCTGTTGCTGTTTTCATGTGAGAAGTTCCCCATGTAATGAAGATAAAATATTCTTATGCTAAATTGTGCCCAAAATTGGACAGTAACTTGCTTCACTCAGCCCCTAAAATAAAAAACTAATAAAAAGAAAAAAAAAAAAAAGAAATAGAATTCACTGGTTTCAGAGCTTGCCTAATAATACATGCTTTTCTGAGTCAGAATTCAGTTGCCGTGTCAGGCTTTCACTTTGTAGTGAACAACCTAAGGAAATGGATCCTAAGCTGATCTCCCTTCAATATGTAGATGACTGCATGGCCTCTGAACCACTCAGCCTTTTTGCCTCYCTCATTATTTACTTTTGAAGTGAAGAAGAAAGATGACATGCACCTCTGAGAGCTAGAGTATTTCCTAGCAGCAAGATTCACTTTCATGTGTGATGTRGGTTAGATCCCAAACATTGGATAATATGACACATACTATGCTATTGTACAAGTTGTGAATAATAAACATTAGAGAAATCCACACAGGGAATACTGTGTACTTTGGGGGCAAATTCTGAATTCAGCAACATAACTGCAGCTCAGGGAAGATCTTAAATACCAATCCAATGAAATACATTTGTGTGTATCTTCAGTTCTAAAACTATAGTTCCTTGCAAATACAGTGAGATAAACTAGTTTACACCACTGAGAGTAAATATTGGTGGGTTTTTTCTCTTTTGTCTGAAATATGATTGCCCCAGGAATTTTTGGAACAAGTTAGTGCTAATGTCTGCACCACAGAGCTAAAGAAAGCATAGGCTGGAATAAGAAGAACAGGACAAGAATTAATGCTTTTGATTTTATGAATTATCTGGAGGTTTGCATTATTTCCTGTCCTTAGCCAAATTCAAAAGTAGAAAAAAGGAGCAATGAAAGCAAATTGAACACAAATCTTTGTTGAGATTAGGTCAAGTTTGTTTTTTTCAGAATGCCTTTGGATTTCAACATTAAAAGAAATTGTTCTGATAATGAAATTAAAAAAGCATTTCTAAGCATCAACTTAGAATATTTTGTTCATTTTCCAAACAATTTGAGGCAACATAATTTAATCTACTGTTTCCTTCCTGAATTCTTTTATCTTTGACATCTCAATCTTTTCAATTAAATTTTGTTTATTTTGCACAGGTTCCTGAGTACCACCAGTATGAGTGACTAGCAGCAATGTGCAGGGAAGGGAGAAAAGTAACTTTCAGTTCATTTAATGTTTCAAAATCTATGGAAAAGTTTGGTCAAATGAAAATTCAGACTGAAAACCGAATGATTCAAAGATTCCTCTTCTGCTTTTCTTAATCCTTTCTCCTTCTAGAGACAATATAATCCAGCTGGCTTAATTTTTCTTTTTCTACAACATGCTATTAACTTCCTGGCACAAGATATTAAATAGTATCACTATATTAGATAACATTGGTGACATTCCAATGTCACCAAATCTGTCTTTCCTCTTTCTAGAAGCTCATGTGTAGTTTTACCTTGGTCAAGAAAAAAGCTTAACAGCAAACAGAATTCAATGACTACTTTGAATTCTGAAGAATAAGGACAACTATTCCCTTGTGTTTTGTAGAGGCTTGTCAGGGATTACACAAGGACACTTGCACACGTAATATAAAGTTTTATGTTTTTTCATTCGCCAACATAATCTGTCCAGATAATATAATTCTTCCAGCATGCTGTCTGATAGGGATCAAATCCTTCCACTTCCCCTTACCTGGAAACACTGGTCATAAATTTTTTTAGTTCTGTTTTTTCCTAAACAGTCCTACCAATAACTCAGCCTCATCCACAGCTATCTCTTCTGTTATCAACTGAAAAAAACTAAAACCCATATCTTCTGCTTCCTAAAGTGTTAGGAACATATTGGTAACTCCCTGTAGGGAAATGTGAGCTGACAGGGAACATCGGCACTGCTCTTGCTGATGAGAGTGGATCCTTTTCTTTATATCATACAAACTCAGCTTTGATTCATCTCTGCACTGCCCTTATGTTCTTAAAGAGTATCATAGACATACTATAAAATCAGAATCAGTCCATTTCACAGAAAGTTTCTGACACTTTCTCTGTGGGACTGCACAGGAAGGATATCACTTTGTCATGTCATCCAAAAATGGAATAACTTCTAAGAACCATATTTTACAAATATTCATTCATCTGTTTATCTTTATGCTCTGAGAACAACTTTGGTGTTTTTCCAGAATTGCCTGCTGAGTCTTAGGGTCAACATGTGTGAGTTCATGTGGCACTGCAGACTAATGAGACAGCGATCTTCCTGTCAGTTCCAGACTACATTATCTACTCTGAATGAGCTCAGGACTTGTCATGGAATTTGTAACAGAAACACTATAAAGAACAGCCACATACATGACACAAAGAATAGGAAAACATATGTAGTTGATTGTTTTAGCTTTAAAAAATTAGTCTGTTCATATGGAATCTCAAAAACACTGACAAAATCCTCCATGTTAAATATAGATAATTTCATCTAGTATTAACATGGAAAGATGGCAAGATATTTGTATCCTTCCACCCACTTGTCTTATGTCTGTGAAATAAATGTTTTTCAGTAACATTACATTGTGGGAACCTGCTGTGATAGACAACCATATTCTGCAGTTTTTGTTAAAGACATATGTATGACCATTGAACACCCATGCGACAACTGATTACCTGTGTTTTAGGTGCAAAATGTTAATAATAACCAAAGWGTAAAAGGAATTTAATTTCTTCCTTCCTTGGCTTTCTGTTTTTSTCTCTTTTTTTTTTCTCCCTCAAGTTTGAAATGTCACTATTTAAAACACTCAACAGGTACATTAAAAATTAAGTAATAGAATGGAATTTTCTAATGTCAGCTGGACAGCATTCGGATAATACTTTGGGATTTATCATTCCCTTGTAACTGCAACTGCTATTAATGACAGTGATCCAGAAATATTAAGAGAAAAACCCTGAGCTGGTGATGGAGAGCTCTTTCAATACTTCTATGTACATATCCATGYCTTCAACTATATTCAGAAAAAGCACTAGTGGAATACTAGAGACAACTTCTTACAGACAGGAGGAACACACAGCTAATAAGTGACAGAAATTATTTAAATTAAATAGTTCCCTTTTGTATACATAAAAAATAGACTTTTTTTTTTAAATTTTGCCTTTAAAATTTGATGTCAATAGCTCATAATGAAGTACAGAACTGCAACTTCGTAAATCCTTTTCATTGCCTCAAAGCAGTATTGATTCCTATTAAAACTTACTGGTGATTATTGAATGATAGTTAGCAGATTCATAGTTCACAATCTTAACATACTTTGCATGCCAAACAAGTTCATTCATAATTTTCCACAGAAAAAATTAGCTGCTTTGTGAATATAAACAAAACAAGATATTTTCTATAATATCTCTTTTGCCARTTGAGTAGGAATTAGTTTTACTATCACAGGCATACACAGTACGTGGAATTTAAATATATAGAATTTAAAAGAAAGTAAGATGAAACAGTAGTCACCCTCAAGTTTGTATGGATCTGTCTCTAAATGCCTCTATCTTTGCCTTATGACTATTCTGCCAAAGTATCTTCACTTTTCTAGTTTTTACACCTGTAAAGTTCAGTTAGCTCACTTCCATTTTTTCTGGGAACTGACAATGCAATACTCAAACTTTACCATTGTTAAATAAATGCTGACAGGATAACTTGCACACATATTCTGATGGAATATTCAGCAAGCCAAGCAGATCAAACGGCTACTTACATTAAGCTATGACTTTACTTTGATGAGGGCCCTTAATTTGGGTTCCTCTCCGCACTGAGGTTTTCGTATCATACCAACATACATACAGTCCACATGCAATAGAAGAATCAGACCTACTTCTCCTAAATTTGACTGAAATAAATCAACTGAGGAGGAGAGCAACAAGAACAGCAAACAACCACCAAAAAAACCAAAAACCCAATCCAAACAAAGAAAAAAACCAAAGAGGCAATCAGACAAACAGGAACCATAAATCATGTGGTACTGATTTTTTATAAGTTTCTTTTAGAGTCAGTGATAAAAAATGTAAGCCAGGGTACTTAAATTGGTTATGGTTGGTTGGTTTTGGTTTGCTTAGTTTGGGGTTTTCRTCTTTTTTTTTCATGTAAAGAATTGCAGTCCCTAACCTCAAATTTTAAGTGTCAGATCCGGGGATTTACTGCCATGAACTCTTGCATTAGTATCAATTTACTTTGGGACATTGAGCTATGTGTGAGACCAGAATRATTTTCTTGAAAAAGCTGGTTTTGCATATAACTAGCTGAGAATGAGTCACCCTTTTCAAACCATTCTGCAATACTTCTATGCCTTTTTTCCACATGTATTTCTTATTTAAAACAAAGCAAAACAACACAAAAAAAAACAGGTCCCCCAAAAGAAGAAAACARTTTTTAAGCTATATCAAGTAGAAAAACCATAGACTATAAACTCTGTTTAAACCAAATATTGATTTTAAAAACAGATGTACAGAAATCACTTATTCGTTGAATGGCATTTAGCAAACATTTCATATTACATATTCAGAAAAATAAACACCTACGTTCAGCTAAAGATGTTTAAAACTTACTTATTATGTTCAAAATGATCGATAAAGATGTGTCACAACTTATGGGATGAATGACAGAGGTGAACCTTTCCCTCCACCTARCACTGCTGAGCCCCCAAACTGGAATAGAGAGGATCCCTCATGACGATCAGGAAGCACTTTCTAACAGTGACCAAGTGCTGGCAGAGGTTGTTCAGAAAAGGAGATGAATCTTCCACTTTGGYGATGTCCAAAAGCTCTCTGGACATGGTCCAGAGCATACACTGAGCAAGGAGGTCAGAGCAGTTGACAAGCAGAGGTCCCTTCCAACCTCAGCCAGKATGTGATTCTGTAAAACAACAATCCAGTCTTCCTTCTGAATGATTTACATATTTTCTCTCCTTTTAAGTTAATGCAGTACAATACATACACTTAGGGATTGGGCTCTACTGTTTCATTTTGCTTCCTGTAAAGAAATCACTACCCCTCAGAAATATTTCTGAGAAGCAGCAACTATTCTTCTCTTGTTCCCTGCTCTAGAGGACAACTAGCTTGCAACACTTTTAAGTTCAGCTTCCAGGTTTTCTTTAATACATGGCCTTCCCAGCTTATTTGTACTTCTGATCTCTCTAAATTTTGCTTTTTAACCATTCTCTGAATACTGAGACTTGCAGTAATAACCATTCTTGAGTAATGATTGATTCTTATGTAACTGTACACTTTACAGATATTGAAATTTTATGTAAAAAACTCTCTTTTCTTGATTCTGCTTGAAACAGAAAGATGACATTTTGTACTGAGTTAACTCTTGTCATTTTTTTCCAGAGCCTCTCAGTTTAATTAGTCTTTAATTACTGGTTAATTATTCTCTAAGTAATCTGCTTTTCATTCACATATTTAATAGCCATCAGTATTCAGGCAACTTAAGGTGATCTCTTTGTACATGAATTTGAAACAGAGATATTAAAACAACTTAGAATAATGCTGAACTCAGCATCATTTGAAATTAATTTTTTAAGATGCAAGATTTCCTTTAAAGAAGTATTTCAGTCTGATTATTCTGGAGCTGCTAAATACCCTCTGTAAATGATAATTTAAACATCATGGTTTACTTCTTGCTTGTGTGATTTTTTTTGGGCCCTGTGTTCATCTCGTCTCTTCATGCCAGCACTAACAGGGCTTCACAGGATGTGCAGATCTACACTGGGATAACAACATCAATCAGATGTCACGCTTCAGCATTTCAGCCACCCAAATTCAGCAATACTTTCCCTAAAGCACAACTGGATGAACATATTCCAATTCTATTTTGATTACCTACTCCTTCCTGGACCCCTGCAAGCTCTTTCTTCTGAAATAATAAAGATGAGACAATGACAGGGACAGATCTGGGACTTGATGGAAAACATCTAAGTGCTCTGGTGGTAACTTACAGCTCAAAGCCTGGTAGAGCTGCAAGATTTGAGGTTAGGAAAAGAAGTGTCAGACTGCTATGGGAATCGTGAGTTTTTCAGTTCAGTAATTTTTTTCCTGGTGAGAATATTTAGTCATAGCCACCAGGCAATTTCCAGCTGAAAGCCTACCCTAGATTTGGCAACCAGCTTGATGATTTCTGTGATCTGCCTGAAAACACACATTATTGCCTGAAAAGATGCTAGATAAGATGTGTTAGATCAGACTTTGAAGTAAATAAATGGACAATTTGTCAAAATTGTGTAAGAGACACTGTCCTACACTGTACTAGAGATATTTCAAATAAAGGATGTTTCCTTCATTCCTTCTCCCTTTCCTTCTCTTAAGTATTTTAGAATAATCCAAAGAAAGCTTTGGAGTAGCAAGGAAATTTCTATTTAGGATCTCTGCAGACATTGCCTCCTCATTCAAAGGAGAGGAAAATTTAAGTGTCAGAAACTTTTGTCAGTAGGGCTTATCTATCAATCTTTCTTTTTCTGAAGAATTCAAAATTCTTTAGAAGAAAGATTTCTAGACAAATAAATAGTAACTTTACATCCTGAGACAAAAAAGTAATAAACTGTCCACATAGTAACTTAAAAAGAAGCAAACCTCAACTACAACTTGTAGACTGTTTATGAAAGTGAAGAAGAAATAAATTGCTCAGCAAAGAGGAAAAGTTTCTAAATAAGACCTGATGTCAGAAATATTGAAATCTTAGTGGTTGAGAAGGTAAGGAAAGCTACACTTGACAGAACTGGTCCCCATWAAAAAAAAAATATTTGCATCTTCTGACAGGACATAGAAAAATTGTGGTCGTAGATATGCACTCATATATGAGGTGAGCAGTCCATGGGAATACACTTAGTCCCTCCAATGGGCTCTGACATCGAATTTTATATTATTCTCTTTGATCATTATCCTGCTGCAATGTGTAAGAAAAGCGAAAGAGTTTGCTTTCTATAGAAGAGACAAAGATGTGGAGAAGGTTCCTGAGAACAAATATTTGTAGGTATAGATAGGCATCTTACTTTTTGCTTCTCTACCTCAATCACATAGGGTGTAAGCATGTGTAGATATAAATTAATTTGAGTTTTCAATAAGAGGAACACAAGATGGCAATCTTATCAGTATATTAGATCATGAATAAAGAAAGATATTTCTCACAGAGTAAAAAAAGACAATAAAAAAATATCAGATGTGAATTCTTTTCGGCTGCAGAGACAGCTTGCTACAAACCTAAACAAACCCCTGAACAAACACCACCACCACTTCTAAATACAATACTTACAAGACAACAGACAACTCAACTGTGTCTGGAATCATGSAGAGCTTGCATCCTCAGCACAGGAGGAGGTGAGACATCTGATTCCATAAGTGGCTTTTTCAGTCTGAAGAAGGAGAGAGGTTAACATGTAAGAACAGCATGGTCCTTGGGAATAAATCTTTATCCAAATGTAAATTCTATTGCAATTATAAACTGAAGTCAATGAGGTTAGAGTGGTTACAGTTGAGGGAAGAAATTAGATATTAGCTCAGAATTTCTATTTGTTAGGACAATGATGAAATGGTTCTACTGTAGCTCATTATTCAATTSTGTTTAAGAATTCTGTGCATATATTTTCCTTGGCTAAACTTAACATACCAAAGTAATTTTGCTCTGTTTTGATGAAAGTTGATTTAATATAGTGCATTTTCTTTGACACCAGATTTTCAATAAACTTCAATTCAACCCTGGGAATACCAAATGGATTGAAGGAATCAGCATCTCTATTTGAAATAGTGTTACGCAGAAGGAAAAACCCAGGATATTTGATTTTCAATAAAACTTCTGGTAAAATGTGAACTTCTATAAACTGATCCCTGGCTTTTTGAAAATAAGAGGAACCAATTTAAAAATATTAAATTGGAGCTTGAACTGGGGGAGAAGGAGAGAACCAGCAGGAAAACACTGATCATTGTAATATATGTTATCAACAGACTTCCATAAATAGAATCCCAATATCTAAAATTAAATACATTGTGTAAATTGGGATTAAAAAGAGTTATTGGTTTACTCTGGGCATTGGTGTACACCAGTCAGAGGCATTTACTTTGGWTCTCTTATTGTCATCGTTGACTGCAGACTTGATGTAAGTGTTATCCGGGGCCCAATGTTTTCAAATGAGATTTAGTATTCCTTCTCCATCAGACTACTATAGATGAGGAATTTTTTTGTGTGTGAAAATGAAAAAAAAACACCTGTTACCATTTCAAAAGCTCTGTTGCAAGAGACTTACAGGAGTTCCATAACTGTAAAAGATGGACCCTACCTATGGAGYTGCTGATCCTTGATCATCACAATCTTCACAACTTCTGGGTAAGCTACACAAAAAGTAACATAAATACATATAATATTCTCTCACTTCTCTGTATGTCAAAATAATCTTGTGGACATAATTTTGAATCTGGGTATGGGAGGAAATATTAAATGGCACATCATATGAGGTTTGTTTTTGTTTTAGTTTTTGTTTGATTTTTTTTTAATACAGCAGAGTAAGTATACATCATAGATATTTCAATCTAAACAGAAGCAACCAAGAATATTCTGTTTCATGTTTTACCTGCTATGCCAAAATTCTCAGTTCTGACCTTTTTTTCAGAGAGATTATGATAGTATAAAATGGCTTTTATCATGACCTGCCTGGCTACAAGGCAAGACCAGATTATCTGGCCTGTGAAAAAAAAAMCCAAAAAACCATAGCAAGGTAAAAGGYGGTTACTTGATTTTATTCACTCTCTTTATGTTGGACAGTAGATATAAGTGACCATAATAATTGCAAAGAGCTACTCATGGTAAAAGATGTCAGCCAAGGCTACTAATCCTGCTGGGATGACAACTACAACAAAAAAACCCCAACAACCTCAGGTTTATTTGTTTGAGGCTGATTTAAAACACTTAAAAATATTGTTTGTTTGTTCATTTGTTTCTTTAGTGTAGGTGCTTAAGTAATGCCTTAGGTCAGGGCCTGGATGTTTATCACCTGGGGTGAGCCCATCAGGGTCAATAACTAGCTTTCAAAAGTGCGCGATCTTGAAAATTTGTTCTCTGAACATAGCCCTTCTTGTGAATGGAAATGTTGTTTTGTATGGGGTGAATCAAGCAGGAGTCTTGATTGTAGCTGTTCCAGAACTGTAATCCTGACTTGGTTCCTGGCACTGTGCTTGGCCTTGGAYGCCTCCCAGCTCTGTGCCTCAGTTTTTCTGCCTGTAAGGTCTGGAGAACAATGACTGACTCTGAGACCTAATGAGCTGTTTGTATAGAACAGAGAAGATGTGAAGTGCAACAAGAACTGCCTAAGAACTGTTTTAAAGAGAAGCTTAGTGAAATCAAGAGAGCTTTTGTCCCATGTATTCATCTGTACTTGTTCCTCTAGATGACCTAAAAGGGATTAACAGCTATTCCTAGGTTAATTGGCCTCTGTGGCATCTCTTCTCTAGTCTGGAAGGGATATGCTGCCTGCAAATCCAAATTCCCAGCTGCATTTTAGCAATTAATATTGAATTGARTCAGCTGGTTTTTATTAGTTTTTCAAGCAGTCTGATGGATCTTAGTCATCTAGAAGGGCCCAAATCAAATGACAGTTGCTTTTGCATGTTTTCTCTGCAGATGTCATTTTAATTACTAACATCAGTGTYACATGTACCTCCTACCAGCTAATACTGTAATTCTTCAGCTGCAGATTTTCAAGCATTTCAGATACTATCTGAACTTAAGTGCTTGTGTGGAAGATTAAAAATAATAATGAAGCACGTCCTATAAATCAGAATGTCATTCTTCAAACTTTTTGGAGGATGGCAATACTTCTGTCTGTTGGGCAGACGAGCAGTTGTTATCAATTACTTTAACATGAGTTMACTTCACAGGACCATCCAAAACAGTCCAATATTCATTGATTGTATTATTTGAGCAATTATAATATCCTTATAAAGGCTTACAATAACAAAAAATATTGCATTGGAGAAAATAAAGGGTTTCAAGGGAARTTAGACTTTTAACTGCTTTTAAATAGCTGAACCCTAGTCTCATTTTTTTAGTGATTTAGCCAAAATTATCATGTCAGGATGCCATACTACTAAGAGTTGTCAAACATCAGATGCACTGGGGCTTGAAATCACGTTTTTTCCAAACCTGTGAAGCTGCCATTCAAACACTAGTCTGTAAAACTTGTGATGAAGAAAATGTGAGGCATAGATTGTCTATGAACATATCTATAATGTTTCAAAGGGRGAAATCTTGGAGGATGCAGCAGACTACTAAGACAAGATTTAATACTTACAAGATACAACAGTATGACTCATGCAAAATTCATTTTAAATAAAGTATTTAATGACTGGAAACAGCTGTAACCTTGATGACACTAAGTGTTTTGGGACTGCAGAAGGATAGTATAACTTGTTCAAAGAAGAGCCACAAAGCTGGTGAAGGGGATGAAGCATAAGCCCTGTGAGGAGTAACTCAGGGAGATGGGGGTGTTTAGCCTGGASAAGAGGAGGCTCAAGGGTGACCTTATCACTCTCTACAACTGCCTGAAAGGAGATTGCAACCAGGTGGGGGTTGGCCCCTCCTACCAGGCGACCAGCAATCAGATGAAAGAATGCAGTTTTAAACTGCATGAGGGGAGGTTTAGGTTAGATATTGGAAAGAAATTCTATACAGAAAAGGTGATTATGTATTGTAAATTTTACCAAGGAGGTCAYGGAGTCACCATACCTGGAGATGTTTAAGGAAAGACTGGATGTGGCACTTGGTGCAGTGGTCTAATTGACAAGGTGGTGTTTGGTCATAGGTGGGACTTGATCTTAGAAATCTTCTTCAGCTTAATTACCATAAAAATACCCTAAACCATAATTATTCATGTTAAGAAAAAAGACTGTCTTTATGTTTCTACTAGATTTCTCAAGTAAGCTTTGTTCACATGGAAGTAAGTGATTTTACTACCTCATTTTGTATTACTGCTATATCCAAACAGCAAAGGTTTTATCAAGGAGTTTAACCCCTGCAGTTATTTTAGTCTTCATAATTAGGTCTTGTTTTATGCTATCCTTACCCTTAGGATTATTATTTATATCATTTACTACAGATGGAACAGAGACTTCTGAAACCGTACATAGATTCATGTATTCATTTGAAAAATTGAATAAAGAAAACACACCCACAGTTGAGAAGTTCTGTGTATTCTTTAGTGTGTCARTACAACAAACTAACATATAAACTACCTGTGAAGAAAGCAAGCATTCAATATCACTCTATTTTCAGTGATGCTAATAATAATAGTAATATTTATGCTACCATTTTTAGAGTTCTCCTGAGCTGGTGTGAGGAAGAGGGGCAAGAAAAAGTCATACCACCAAGTCTAAGATGTTAGTTTGTCTTTTACTGTAGTTAAAAAGATTTATTTTCTTTTTCACTAACATTACTTACAGCAAGTTTCAGGTAAGACCTGTATAGAAAATAGATAAAGTACATGGATGAGACAAAAAGATGCAGTGGTGTTATGATTGGAAGATAGAATACAAACAGAATTACCTTATAGCAAGAAGCAGAGAGAACATCTGCAAAGAGGACAGCATCATACATATATGAAAATAAACATAAAAAATACAGAGGTGCATACAGACACATAGAAAATCTTTTGATATATATAATCCTGGTTTTAGTAACAGGGAAAATTTTCTTCTATGTGCAGGGTTGGCTATAGGAAAGCACTGGGTTTGTTTTTTAAAATCTTTCTAGAGAACAGTAAGAAAATGATGGGAAAAAAGTAATATTGCTTTTTAAAATTGATTAATGCTTTTTTGATTCTTGAGGTGCATTTTTCTTCTTAACACTTTACAGTATAAACAGAGAGTAAGAATTAACTCTSTATTTACCTGTATACACCTGATCAGTTTTCATTGTGAGATATATGCACTAAGGTCTTAGTTGATCAATAAGCTTTTAAGTCCTAAAAGATAAGTCCTAACAAGGTTTATAAGACCTAAAATATATAGGACATTCACAGTGAGAAGATAAGACTCTACTAGGTGTACACATGAACTTAGGAACTTCAATTCTTTCATTTTCTGAGAGAGAGAGAGAAGGAAGATTGTCCATATAGTATCAGAAGCAACACCAGCTTGAAAATCTGAAAGAAATGTGTTGAACTCATATGGCAAAACATTAAATACAGAGAATCCCCCAAGTGATTATTTCGACTCTGGTTGATCATAAATTATTTTATTATGTTGCTTGGCATGTGACTTATCACAGCATCCCAACACGATCCACTGGAAATAGCTCACTGCAGTATAATACATCAAAAATATAGAAGCGCAGGAGGAAACTGATACATCTCACCCTAATGTAATACAGATTTTGTCTATCCATTTTGTTAATTAGCCAAGTACCTCAGATCTAATTATGAATCTATCTTTAATATGCTTGCTTCACCCTGCACATCATGGGCATAGCATGGTAATTATGCTTCATAAAACTAAATAGAAGTTATGTCCTCTGGTGTTTGACTGCAAAATCTTTAACTTTGTGTTTGGGGATATTTTAATTTCTGGAGTAATTTTATAAAAATATTACTTAAATCAATCCTCCTCTCTCACCCTTACTTTAGCTTTTGAAACTACATTATGAATGCTTGATAGAGTATATTTTATCTAATGTATCTTTAAACATCTTCTAAACCTATATTTAACTACAAGGTTGACAAGACAGTGTTTTGTTCTCATCTGAACTGTCCCACTCCACAAAGAAACAGCCCTCATTAGCAATCTCCTTCATTAAGGAAACATGGGGGACAACTGTTCTGCTTCTTCAGTTCTTAGAACCTACAGGCTGGAAGTCAGTTCAGGAAGACATTTGCAATCTGGAGCACTTTTGCAGGCAGTGCCATGCTSTGGTGTACACAGAGACCTTGTGATGAATGAATGGGCTTGGAGTAGAATAAGATGCAAAATACGCAAAATACTTAAAAGCAGCCTAGAGAGATAATTGCTTCAACCTTGATAGTGTTGTATCTGTATGTAGGAAGAAGAAAACTGCTGACTACCAGCCCTGTTTCGGTCCTTCTTTCTGGAAGGGAAACTGAGCATCCAGGCAGGGATGTGGCTGTAATGCAGAAGGATAGACAGCTGGATACCAAGCAAAGGGTCATTTTGGGTACTTAGCCAATATGACCTCCTGTGCAATGTCCATTTGATCCCAAATATCTCCCAGCATTGAACAACACACTAAAAAGAGGGAGTAATGAAGAGATAATTGTCACTTGAAGAACTAGAAATAGAAGCCCTCTTTTTTTGCCTTGTATGTGAAACACTAGAAGCTATGGTGCATTTTAAATCTCAGTACAAATAAGGTAGACCTGGCATGATACCTGGCAGGGAAGACTGGGATGTTAGGAGCACGACACAAAAGTGGAAGAGTGCAGTACAAAAATTTGAAAACTCACTGTAGGGAAATGACAAACTGATTCAAAGTTTAAATGCTGTGGGAACACTTGGCTGAAAAAAYTTCAAAAATATAAGACAATATAATAGCACTATTATATCTGAAAACTTGAAAACAGAAGCAACAGCAGAAGTCAAATCTCATATTCAGAGCAGTAGTAGAATGTAGACCTCCCATTGTCTCACACTCTGAAGAAAAAGACCTCATTTCTCCTACTCATTTCTTATAGTAGAAGGACCAAAATGTATTTACAAAAGTTTCTCTTGACTCCATAATATCTCTTGCCTATTTATACTTCAATTATAAATAAAGAAAAGACAGTGTGTCCTAATTTAAAAGGATATTTTTCCTGCCAGAACAGTAAGATGATGAGCTATTAAATGGAGAACAAAGAAATAGTAATACAGTATGTTAAATACAAGTGCGACAGCTATCACATTTCTATTCAATACTTGAAAATATGCCCACCTTTTCTTACACTTATCCTTAAATAGCAATTCTGGCATAATTGTTCTACTACTACATGTAGATTGCTAGAGTCTGAAAATTTTTACTCTATGTATTCATGCATTTATGATAACAGCTATTAGATAAAAATTAATAAGAAGTTGGTTGCTAGTACCCACAGGATTTAATTGTTATTTTCAAGGAAGAAGCTGCAAAATTTGTTTCCGGCATTGTTCCTTGATCAATTAATTCTGTTTCTATTCAGTTCTGTATTTTCACATGTAAGTGGTCATATCTCATTTTAAGAGTTTTCTTTAAAAGCTAATGAATGCTTGCATAGAAGTGGAGTTAGTAAAAGAGAGGATAGCATGCATTTACCTTGAGATACTGTACTTTCACTGAAAATACTCTTTGAACTGGAGCATCAGCTGTAATACAGGGTTTGTATGAAATTATTTTTGTTCCTGCCTGCCCTTAACTAGACAACAGGTACTTCATCTATTGATTTCTACATTGACTTTTGATGGAATAGTGAATGTCCTTGTGTCCTTTTTTCCTCAGGACTGAGCTTTACAGTAGAGAATAAATCTGTATTGGACCAGAGACAGGGCTCAGTGATGTCAGTGAGAGGCTAGAAGCCAAGACACAATCTGCTGTTGGATGGTGGAGTGGGAAGTGAGTTCCTGAACTGAGAAGTCTAATCCTTGATCACTCTGAGGAAACATATCAGGTCCTTTCTTAAATAATTGTTAAATTTTGGTTTAGAAAACAGTTTTTTGCCTTGGCATTGTACCTTCTCTTTATACCTACTATCCCCACTGGATGACTGCCTTTTAATTTCACTGCCCAGTATTAAGAAAGRCTTTCCTAGTAGATGAACAGCTTATACTGCAACGAAAGCAAAGGTCTATTGCATCCCCAAAACCAGAAGTACACTAAGCAGGATTTAAGAAATATTAGGTTTCTTTAAACTTAGACATAAGAACAGTAAGTAATAATGTGTAAAAACATTTTTGCACAYTTTCGCTCTGTAAAAACTGTAAAGCTTTAGGGAATAAACTTCAGGCCTTCAGCTAAATGTGYCTAGGCAAGCTCTTCAAGGCCCCAGTTGTCATCCGTTACGAGCATTACCAATCTTTTGTGAGAACTTGCAATGTGAATGGGGATTTGTTACGTGGCATTTCTTGCCAGGATGTACAGTTTTGAAAGCACRGAGTATTTAAATGTTTAAAATATGGATATATCTTCAAAGAAAAGGCTCCAGAGCTGTAAGCAACCTGCTCACAGACAATTACTGCTCACTGAAAATATGCAACCTCTAAGAAAATGAGGAGCCACTGAGCAGGGAAGAAGGAGCCAGGCAGCAGGACAGGGAATTTGCCATAGCAACCTCCTTGAACACTTCATAGAACCTCTGCCACTGCCAGACTTACACATGCCAAGAAACTCAGACATTTTACAAAAGAGAAAGATCCCAGACATTTTGCCCACATCAGTGTACCCCATGGAAGGGCTCTGGAGCCTTCTCCCTACACTGGGGTGAAGCTGACTGCTGAGGGGACAAGCTCTGCAGGACCGAGGGCTCAYGCCTAGGGTTGAATGTGGCTGCTAAGCACTCACTACTTATAACGTTTACTGAGACCAACTAAAAATGACTAAGGACTAAGCATCAGTATGAAGGGCATCAATGAATATCAATCTAGTTAAGCTTTTCTTTGGAGTTCAAACTGACCACGCTTATCAGTCTTATAAACATCACAGTGATATTTAGTTGTCTGATACATCCTTGTACATATATTCAGTTGTAGCTATATGCTRTATCAGTTTGTTTATTAAACTTATTCTTTTCAGTGGTTTCAGCCCTACATGCTGTACTTTAAAAACTCATATCTGCAAGATTTTATTTCATATCTGACCATAGTCTTCATATTGCAAAGATAAAGAGGCCAAGTCTCATTTCCTTTTTACGTTAGAGCTACAGGCAAGTATCAAGGAATCTGAATAAGCTCTGGTCCAGGGAAAGTGAACAGGACATGAGAAAGAAATTGCTGGACACAACAGATAACAATGTGGGAGGATGCCAAAAGTTATAGTTAGCACAGTGAGGACTGTCAGGGACGCCTGGGTTTCAGAGGAGGTGAGACCTGAAGTGAAACATCACAGACAACTGGAGGAGAATATTGTAGACCTTTTGGGGAAGACATCTTTACACAGTAAACAGCACTTAGACCGCCTTGTTAGTTGAGCATGTAATGCTGAGATTACCCATTTAGAGAAAAAGAAACATCAAATTTAACTATGGATGTAGCACGACTGAGCTCAGTGGAGAAAATAATTATCAGTAATTATCTGGGACAATGATGGAGTGCAGAAATGATGGTGAAGAGGATGGTAAAGTAATAGGAAAAAGGGCAATAAAATACATAAATTATGTGTTTGGGTATGTCCAGGGATATCTGCTGTGCTTCACTGCAGCTGGAGGAGGACAATAGAGCTGAGTTGTTCCAACCATAACACATGCTAATTCTGCTGCCACAATCAGGAGGAGCTAGGGTCAATGGAGTGAGGTGCTTTCCCTTGCTAGCAAGGAAAAACCCAGGACAGATGAATTGAGCAACCTGATATCACACTGTCAATACCTGGTGCAGGCCTGAAAACAGCAGTATCATCTTAAAGATGTTTTGACTGTTTTTGCCTTGTCTGCCTTGATTACATGTCTAAAGCACAATTTTGCTAGGCATTCCTCACTGAATTTGTGTTTCCTGGATATRGTAATCTGACTTACACATGGCACCCAAGATTTGTTTTACAATGATAATTCATACTTTTCCTTTCCCATTGTACCTACTTGAATTTAAGTACAAACATAAGATGTTTGACTTTTCAACTAGTATCTCAGCAAACACTATAAACTCAAGGGTATATTAAAATATAACATATGGTGATCTTATGACATCCATTACCAAGCTAACACATAAGATCCTGTTTCTGCCATAGCACAATAGCTCTTCCAGATATGGAATTATTCAGGAGTTAAGTAATTCTAAAATTTCTCATGTCAAAAATCAAGGTGAACTCATCTAGGCTTTAAAAAAAATTGTTAAAATAAGAATAAACAATGGAGTGAAGGGGAAATACCTAAATTCTCCACTACCTATATTTCAATTAAAGATAATAAAGTGGTTTTAAGAGAATAACACTCCTTCTTTGAAGGACAATGAGTGTGAGTGTACATTTCCCTTGAGAAGGTCTTTATTTACAATCTGGTCATATCGATCTTTCAGCAAAACCCTGGAGCACTAATTACACTAAAAGACAAAGAAAGTGAACACATATTTACAGCTAGTGAACAGTATGATAGACTTATTCCAATCTCCAGAACATTTTGTAAAAAGGTTTATGGTGAACTCTAAATAGTTGTTCGTACTATGTCATGAACAAAAAGCATATATGCTACCTCCTCAGAGCACTCACTATATCACTTGATTTATCATGAAAACACCAGCTGGTGAATTTGCAACTCAGACACAAAATTCAGAATTTGTTTACTCTCATTCCAAACTTGAACTTTTGACTGTATTGCTTTTTTGTTATTAACACAATATAAACCCCCACAGCCCCGACATTTGCTGAATAGGTCAGATTCTCTCTGGTTAATTTGTCATACTTCAATGAAACATAGAGAAGTTTTTCAGTGCTATCATGAAAAACTAAGTTGCATTTTTAAATATACATCAGCTTGCTCCAGATTTAGTGTAAAGACAAAGTAGAATCCTTTAGTATATAGGGAACATTTTTCAGCCAAACAATTAATATTTGATACTTTCTTGGGTTAAGAGAGATTGGTATGAGATGAAATATAAAATGTTTGCAAAGGTCTGTGAAGATCAAGGCATTGAACCAATCAAATAAGATTTTTATTAGTTCTTTTATAAAATATATGTTTTCCCATGTACCTAAGACAGATGTTTATTCTGTATGCTACGCTGTGACCCTTTCAAAGCATAAGAATCAGACTCTGAACTTGAGTTTTGCATAATGCCTTAGATATAAATACATACTACTTTTTCCAGATCCCTTTCCTCAATATTACCCACTACCTTTSCTTAAATAAATAAATTTTTGTCCTTTTGAAGTTTTTAGTTAGAAAAGTGTAGTAGTTGTTCTGTGTTTTAATCCTTGTACCTGCACATCTCCTCAACAGTTCACCCTACCTATACAGATTAAACTTCTACTGCCTTTTGAAATCAACAAAGCAAAATATTTCCCACCTCTGTGTCTTTGTTTTTTACCCCCAACTCATAAATGGATCAAGACTATGGGGTAAATAATGTAAATAAAACAGAAAGCAAATAGTAACTTGTTTTCCAGTACATACCCCTGCAGATTTTGTAGGTACATAGTAAAAATACCTATAATTGCGGTATATTTTTTCTTAAATGTCTAACACATCTGATTGCTCTTCCATTGAGACAAGATGTAGGAGGACTGGTCTTCCTGCTGAAGCACTCCCTGATCCTTCCTTCCCTTGCTTAAAATCTTGTTCTTTCTTTTCCAAGTGCCCTTCTGTCCCATGATRTAGTTGGATGTTGATTTCCTACTGTAGAAAATGGAACAGAGTTCAGTGCGGCAAACATTGTCCTGGTTTCTAGAGAGCTTTATCTCCTTCATTATGGGACATAAAAAAAGGATGCTGAAAATTTCTAATTCTACGGTAGCTGTAATGTTCCCTTAAATTAATACAGATTTTGAGGTGGTGATTGTTAGTTTAAGTGGCTTTGGCCTCATTATAATATAATGAATTTTCAAGGTTAGTACTGTATCATGTAGGTAGTAATAATAAATAATTTCCTTGTCAGCAGGGAGTCAATGAATATTTTGGGACTCCATCTGCAGACTATTTGGCTAGCAGGAATGCACTCTACGTATACTTTACTATTGATGTGCCTGTAAAACTCCTGTTAATTATAATGGGGATTTATAAATGGACATCAAAGACCAGTTTGTGAGCTCCCTGAAGCCCTGATCCTGCAAAGGCTTATAAATGTGTTTAATTTTCACACTGTTAGTAGTACAGTTGAAATCAATGTGACTTAATATTAGCTACATGTGGAGTGTTTGTAGGATTGGGGACTGGTAGTGATTTTATACAGAATTTACTTAACTGGCTTCACTGAGTTTTCTTGTTGTGATTTGCATTAAAGTCAGAAAATTATGATCTGAAAGGGGAACACAATTCTAATTCTAAATAGATTTAAGATCACTGGAAAGATTTACATTAAAAAAAAAAGACTTTTGGACAGCAGAGCTATTTTAGAGGGGTAATTGGGCCACGTATAACACAAACTTAAGTTATGCAAGAATAGAATAATTTACAAAATTTACTTATGGTTTTACAAAATTTACTTATGGTTTTTCAGAAAGGTCACAAAAGTATTAATTTAAAACATCTTTGTATCTTTGTTCTTTTCACAGGTGTTACCCAAAGTTCTTTTTTTTTTTTTTTTTTTTTGAGTTGAAATGTTACAGGCTTTTTACACAACAGAATTTCAACATGACTTATTTAGTTAGGAGAGTAAATAAAAAGATCAGATCTTACCTTTTTGATAAGACCACTGCTTGCTACCATGCTTCTTTAATAAGCAGAAGGTATTAAATGAGTACCTGCACCAGAAAGCATTAGGGGCAACAACAGGGAAACTTTTTTACTTAAGAGCCTCTACCAATCTACCTATATAAAAAGATAAAGAACCAGAGAATTAAAAAAAAAAAAAAAAAAAAAAAAAAAAAAAAAAGAAAAAAAGGGAAAAAAAAAAAAAAAAAAAAAAAAAAAAAAGGAAGGCAAAAAGGGAAAAGAAAAACTAATAAAAGAAAATGCACAGGGTTGAGCAGAAGTATTCCTCTGCATCTTACATTTTAAAATCAGGGATTTCAAAAAATTAAACCTCTTCTCATACCATAAAATGCATGGGGGAGAAATGTAAGTGGGCTTCAATTTCTCAAACAGTGGAGGCAAGGCGTCCCTTTGTCCTTGCTCGGTTAGTGCATCCCTGTGCTATTTGTCTTTGTCAGACCTATGCATTTGAGTACCTGCACTCCTAAGTCCCAGTTTGGGCTGTGCTCCTGCGCTAAATGGATGCACTGTAGGATATTGACTACTGCGAGTTTGACAAGGCTGCCCTTTTGACAAGGTGAAAGAGGTCATTATATTCACCTCTGGGATGCAGCCAATATAAATCTCATTCTTAAGGAGACACAGCGTGTTCAGAAGCGGAGCCACAAGTCCAACAGCCCCCTGGATTCTGCCTAAGCAACACAGATCTTAAAAATTATTAAAATGTAGTCAGGGTCACCCAAGTATGATAGGAAACAATCAATACTGTTTATTGTTCTCTCTGGTAGAATGTGTGTATCTAGGACAAATACAGGAGATGTATCTTGGGCTTTCTCTGACAAACAAGTGTTGCCGTTTGAGGGGAAAAGCATGAGTGCCAGAATGTCAGCCCATCCATGGGGGAGATGAAAACATATGCAAATGAGCAAACCTCTACAAACCAGTGCATTTCTTAATCTTCTTCATCTGTCCCACCCCTTTTTATGGTTAAGTGAGTTATTGCAGCCCTAAAGCTGCAGAAATCCTAGCACAGTTGCCACTAGAGACTGGGGCTGAATCCCAATGAGTGGAAAGCACTGATTAAATGACAGAACAGTCTTTTCCATTCCAGTGACTCCAGTGGTCAGGCATTGTGAGAGCAAGGACTTTGAATGTCATTGAGCTAAAGGAGTTTTCATACTCATTACCATTCTTTGCATATTCAGCCACAAGGTGTGCCCTGGGCTTTGTGGCCTCCTTAATGCTCTCTTCAGGCTGCACAAAATTCAGAGAATCTCACGAAAGAATCCCATATGGTGCCAAGGAACCTGGCCCACTTTTACAGACCGCTGGCAACTGAAGATCTGCTACAAGGAAATAATTTTGATGCCCAAAGGACAAAGCTGACTCAAACACAGCAAACCATATATTATCACTGCTAAAGCTTTATGTTGCAAAAAGCTCAGAAACACAGATAAATAACTACTTACAGAACCATAGAACCTCTGAAATATTTGMCAAACAAATACTAAATTTTAAGAAGCTTCTTTGCCTATCTGATATTTACTATTTAATAATTTTCTACATTAGAAAAAACATAATCCAAACTAACTATGAAAGTGCTTAAATTGTTATTTATATCATGCGTCTCTCATAAGCCCTCAGCAAAACTGACTGTTTTTGTGAGAGGCTGTATATCTGTGATTCAGACCCCTAMAATCTTCAATACATATTTATTATCAGAGATGCCTATTGCCTTACATTTGTGGTTATCTTGCCTATGTAGCTATTTTTGGCAAATTGTGGCACATAATCTATTTGCAATATCTCTACATTAAGTGTAAATAATCACTACATAAAAGTTGGATGAATTATATTCTGAAGCAAATGCAGGTCTGCCAAAGAACTGATCTTTATGAGAACTAATATAGTCTATACCACAAAATAGGATGCAGTCTCCAATGAAGCAAAAGTCTTTGAGTGTGGCCCTACTGAAAGAAAATGTCTGATAAATTCCAAAGCTTCTTTTTAACACAAATTATCCTTTCTCAAGAAATTGATGGCAAATTTTTCTGCTAGCAGTTTCTCACATATCTCTCCCTTGTTTTAAAGGCACATCTGATGTGGAAGCCTGCTGTTGGCACTCTGCATAGCAATGAATTGATGGTTGTCTGTGCAGGATGCTGACTAGCCATACATTTGTCATATGTAGGAAGGTATATTCTTACCTTTCAATCAATCCCTAATAATTTTATTTTCCAGATCTTTCCCTTTTTATTTCTCTCATATTTCATGTGAACATCTGTCTTAACCTAAATCTCTAATCTTTTCGTATGCATAGGAATTGACAGTCATTTGTAAGAAACCCATACATTTAAAATGTCCTCTATGTTTCTGCCTGTTTTGCAACTGCCTTCCTGAAAGGCTYTGTGCAGGCTTCTGTCAGAACATCTTTCCTCAGATTGTTTAGTATTCAGYTCACTGCTCGTTGGCTTAATCCCCTTCACTCTCTTCTATTAAAAAGGGGATTAAGCATTTCTAAAAATAAAAATAAATATTGAAAAGTTTGAAAAGGTGATGCAAGTAACTGTGAGTGACTAGCAGTKGAAAGAGTTCAAACATTCTCTAATTAAACACCAGCGCCAAGAAATGTTAAATGATCCTAGGAGTCGAGCTCTTCTGGGGCTAGTAAGTACTCTCTGATACAGCCAACCTACACACTGGCACTGGAAGAGCAGCTCTGTCCCTAAATTCTGACAGAAAGAAGGTGGGAAAGCTAGACAATATTTGAAAAGTGACTCAGTGGAAGATGGACAGAGTATGGAGTTGAAAGTTTATGGAGTTTAAAGTTTGGACCCATTCTCCTTCCTTTAACTTGTCAAAATAACCCCTGTAATGTATTGCTCTAAGCTTAYTCACTTCTGATCCAAATGGAAACCAAGCTGATCAGCAGAAAATTCTGGTAAAATTCAAACTTTATCTGCCCACTACAAATTAACTTTTTTTCAGACCATAATCCTTATTTCTGCCCTCAACTTTGTTTGAGACATATTTACTATCAATCCCCAGAGAAAGTGGAAGCTTAGGGTATGGGGTTGTTAAAAAACTTTAAGAGATGTTGGTAGACATCTCCCCAGCAGATATTGGAAACTAGTGCTTTTAACACAACTGTAATTGCTCTTACACTGCACTCCCAAGTTCTTGAGTTACACATACTCCTCTAACACAGAAAACCTTGTCTCATGATGGGAAACCGAGGCAAGATAGGTGATGACCCAACATATGGGGATTTTAGCCAGTTCCATTCAATTACACCTCTGCCTTTTACTGCAATTTACCCTCATTGGTGTTGAGATGAAACAAGGTTTCATACCCTCTAGTAAATTGTGTGTGTTTTTATTTGAGTTGTTTTTACACAGATAGAAAAATAGATAACAAACAAAAATAGTTAAACTGAAAATTAGTCATATGAAGAAATCCCCACCCACTTCTAAGCAGTAGGGAGTACTTTTCTGTTCTTTTATATGAAGAATACAGAATTTAATATGTGCATTTTTTAGAGACTGAGAACACTCTTTAATGCATCAATATAATAGAGATTAAGGATTACTAAAGATTATGAGAAGGTATACAATGAGAAGATGAAGGCTTAAAAGTTTATGCTAGTGAAATCTAAAAGTCAGTGCAAGATGTACCCTGGATTCATTTAAGACCCTTAGCTGAAGCTTAAAGAATATTATAAAGCACCTTTTAGAGGTAATTTTAAACTATATTCCTAAAATCAAATTATTTAAAGCTGTGTGACTTCAGAGAAAYATCAGTTAGAGAGAAGCTAAAAAGGCCTAACAAATAACAATGATGTTCTAAAAACGAGAATCTAGGAAAGAAGTAGCATGTAGATAAGGCTAGTCAAAATATTACATGAGATCCTCCCAATGACTGTGAGGTTACTGAAAAAGCCATGATCTGTTTGATCTGGAGTTTCTAGAGAAACAGATCAACAGCTTGATTTTTAAGACAGTGTGATGGAAGTTACGATGAGAATTTTCAATGGCATTTGAGAAACAGTTCATAATCTGTACCTTAATTTTTCTACAAAACATAATACTATTTGATGAAAATTATTTTGTCAGAAAATGCACTAGTAACTCAATTAGTGCCATTGCCTTTGTTAACTACAGCCAAATTTTGAAATTCCCAGTTTTGTTGCAAAAATCTATACTCTTTGTCCAATCTTATCCCATCACCCTAGGATAAACAAATTCATCTGTTAAATTGAGTCTTTTTCTGTGATAATTTCAAAAAGACAGAATTTATCCAGTGTCCTACTTGATGCCCATACTTAAGCTAAATCATGAGAACATAAATCAGAGTCCCAAGTAACAGCCGTTCAGCTGACAGATCAGGTAGGAGGGAACGCTTAGTCACAGTGATTAATAGGTCTTTTCAGGAAGCACTTAGATACCATGGTGATGGGTGTTACAGCAAATCCTCAGATAGTCCTTGATGACTTCATATGGTCTAATTCCTTTTTGACAGTAAAGGGAGGGTAAAAATTAGACTTCTAAATTGCCTGTTTGATAKTCACATGGAAATAGACTGAACAAACTACCATGACTACAGGGGTCTAGGTTGAGACTGTCATTTTCAAGGACACTTGAAAGGACAGCTTCTAATTTCCTCAGATGATTTTGGAACTCTTGCTGAAGGTCTCATCTTGCAAGCTGTTATGCACAACTGCACATAGGTAAATCCCTTCAAATTTTTTAGTAGTTTATTGTGCAAGCATTAAGCTTTTATAGATTGAGGCTTAAAACAATAATAATTAAAATGCCCTGGTTACAATCCTTAGGCAAAGAGGGAAATGTGCAGGGTTTTTGGATCCAAAAGATGCCTATGCCTACAGGGAGTCCTGTGCCTGGCTGCTGCCTGATAAAGTCACCGTGGTCCCTGCAACTTCTTTTGCCTATGCCACAACTTCAGCCAAACCACTCTTGTTATTCCTATTGAAAGAATAATCGAAGACTGTGGGAAAGCAATCATTACCTTAAGGGAGAGTTACAGCTGCTATTCCTCCTATCCCTCAGCAACAGGGAATGATTCTCATTTTCAGCACTGGTGAATATATTCAGTGCCCCAGAGATCTCCTTCCACTTTTCACTTTCCAATGGAAAGAGCAACTAATTCTAGCCCTTCATCTCAAAGGCAGAATAATTGTTTCCTATACAGCACTCCTGATCCTTAAAATTTTCTGGATCACCAGACTGGCTAAAACAATACCTGCCATTTCCACTTTGAAATTATACTGTTGTAACATTTTTAGTATAAATTTGCCTAAAAATAAATCCTTTTCAGAAAATAAATATTTTTAATAGGTTATCTTGAAAAGAATGGCATATTAATAAGACTATCAATTAGAGAGAGAAAGAAATAAACTGATTTTTTTAAATAAGTTTTCTAAACAAATTAGAAAACTAAAGCCTATTGACATTTTGCCTTTCAATTTTAAAAATGGATTAATTCCTTTAGACACATGGCATTGTTGACCTGATAGTGAGATATAATAAACTGGCAGAGTTCCACAGAAGTGAACGTAATTGTTGATTATCATCAGCAGTGGGTCTAACATTTATGTCTCAGCTGCTCTATATTAATTACTCTAGCAACACTTGTACAGAGATCCAACACAACCCTCCAATTTTATCAGAAAGAAAAAGGAGTTACTAAGACTTTTCTTGTGTTTACAGAAGCTTTGTGTGAAATAGAGCGCAAACTCTGAGTAACTTATAGTGTATGTTATAACATTCCTGTCTCCTGACAGACCCATCCATTTCCAAGGATATTTGAATGCTGGCATGTTTGTTCTGAAGGGTCAGATTGCGTACTGAAGAATGCAATGAAGAATCCCTTCTTCATCCCTTCAAGTGAGAGCTAGCAAAGCTTGCAAACACCAGAAGTTTTACTGGGGGCCATATCCTTTATGGTAGTGGCTTGCGTTCTTCTGCAGATGGAAATTATGATCTTAATCTTAGAGGTCTTTTCCAGCCTAAATGATTCTGTGAAATAAGCAATTGCTTATTCAACAAACAGACTCATAGGCTTTTGGAGATCATATATTTTGAATATATTTGGTCCTTCATGCATTTGTTAAATACATTCCCTTCAAACTTCTATCTTTCAATCTATTCTATTTTAATTTGTGCTTATCAGGAACAGCTTTTCAAAATAGTGAAATGCTTGAGACMAGTCTTATCCTTAGGGCTCCTAGCATTAAGAAGAGTGGAGCTGCTTATCACCACTGGAAAGCACAACTGTATGAGAAATTTTTTTCATAAGGGCCGAAATTTTCCATTTCTATGAAATTATGCATTCCTTTAGGAAGAGAAATTTAATGTTCAACTCTTACCATGATTTTATGCCTCTGGTTAGAAATGTTCTCTGGAGGTCATCTGTTCCAACTCTCCATCCCTCGGCTGAAACAATTATATCTTTAGCACTGACAGGGGTCTGTCTAGCCTGTTCCCTAGTCCACAGTTTATGCAGACTCTTACCACTTTCATTATCAGTCTATTCAGTGATTTGCTATATTTAAAGTCAGAAAGTTTTCCTTATGTCATACAAGGCTMTTATGCTGCAATTTCAGTTCACGTCTTCTTGACCTGTCCTCCACACAGATAGAAAGCAGATTGGTTGTTTTCACTTTGCAGGAGCCTTTTACATATTTCAGAAGTGGTATAATGTTTCTTTTCTGTCTCCCTGTCTAGACTAAAAAAACATAGTTCTTTCAAACCTTCTTCACAGGTCATGTGAGTAGGGTTCGATATTATTTCTGATAATTTATTACATGGGGTCGTGTAGTTTGATGTCTGTGAAAGACCCAGCAGAAGCTGTACTAGCAGTAGAAGAAGGAAAATATTGCTACCTATATTTCATGTTTGGTTAATGCATTTCACTGTGCTGTTCTATACTCTTAAAACTACAAAATATGTTTGATGTATGTTCTGCTAATGTTCCCCAGCTCCGTTTTTGTAGTTAGGTAGTCAGCTGGATTAAGAAATAGTCTAATCAAAAGGCAGAGTCTTGCATTTATGTTTATTGATTTTTTTCCTCCTTCCCAAATAATTATTCAATTTGACAAAATTGTTTTGATTTTGGAATCTGTCCTGCAATTTATGTTTACAACTTTGAAAATTATATGTTATGTCAATTTAATAAATCTCATTTCTGCTTCCATTGTCTAATTTGTTGTGTATTGGAAAGTACTAGGTCTCTGCTGAAGCATATCCTTCCATTTTACACTCTTAACAGTCTCTGCTTTCTATATAAGGTTTCCTATCACAACCTATACCAGGCTTATTCAAATACCACCATCTGCTATAAGGTCTGCTATGAACAATTTATTCCTGACAGATCGCTTGGGTCCTAGAAACATGTGAACACAAGATCACCACATTATTGAGGCTGAAAGGGACATTGGGAGGTCATTTAGCCCAGCCTCTGATCAAAGAGGGGAGGACAGTGAATTCAGACCTGGTTGCTTGGTTTCCACTGTCCATTTGAGTCTGGAAAACTTCCAAACACATGAATCCCACAGCCTCTCTGGGAATTCTGTTCCAGTGCTTAATTACCCTCACAGAGTAGATCCCTTTCCTTATATCCTCTTAAACTTGTCTTGTTTCAATTTGTTTTGATTGTGTATTCTTTTCCCTCTGTTCATCCTGTCAAGGAACTTGGCTCTGTCTTATTGGTAGCCTCTTCTTATGTAATAGAAAGCTGCTACTTCTCTCTCCAGGCTGAACAAACCTCACCTCCTCTCAGATTAAGTGCCCCACCCTCAACCATTTTGGTCACCTTCTGCTGGACTCTGCTGTACTCTTTCTACTTTACTATAGGATCATAGAATCATAAAATATTCAGCATTAGAAAGGACTCACAAGGACCATAGAAATCCAGCCCTGGCCCTGCACAGGACCATTCCAACAATCACAAGCACCTGAAAGAGTTGTCCAAATGCTTTTGAACTCTGTCTGGCTTGGTGCTCTGACCACTTCCCTGGGAGCCTGTTCCAGGGCCCAATCACCTTCTGCGTGAAGAATCTTTCTCTAATATTCAACTTAAACCTCCCTTGTCACAATTTCATGCCATGCTGTCATTGGTCCTATAACTAGTCAATGGAGAGAAGAGATCAGTGCCTGCTCCTTTGCTTTCCCTTATGAGGAAGATGTAAACCATGACAAGGTCTCCCCTCTGCCTCCTCTTCTCCATGCTGCACAAACCAAGCGGCCTCAGCCACATCTCGTGGGCCCTTTACCATCTTCTTTATAAATATTTCTTGTACCAAGGTCCTGAAAAACGATTGCAACCTTCCTGATGGAGCCTCTTTATTGCTGAATAAAKGGCTCTTCCCTTGATCTACTGGCTATAGTCTTTTTCTACAGCTCAGTATGCAATGAGCTTTTCTGCCAGGGCACAGAGATGACTCATATTTGGCCTACTGCCCACCATGTCCTTTCAGCAGAACTGTTTTCTGGCAGTCAGTCCCTGGCCAAACCCTGGCAGCAGGAGGTGAGTGTGCCTCAAGCACAGGACTTTGCAGCTGTCATAGCTGGATTTCATAAGGGTCTTGTTATCCCACCTCTCTAGCCTTTCTAGATGCCTCTCAACGGCATATCAACTGCATACCCTTTCTCAAAGTTATCTAGAAACTTGATGAAGACCCACTTCATCTAGTCCTACAGGTCATTGATAAAGATAGTAAACATGACAAATTCCCTGTTTAGTCTCTGAGGAACTCTACCTGTAACCAGTCTCCATGTAGATTATGAAGCACTACTTTTTGAACATGATCATTCATCCAATTTTTTACTTACCTAGTAGTCCATTCATCTGGACCATTGTTGTGTTGTGTTTGTTAAGCTGTTCTATTCTCCCCCTGCCTAAGTCGGTTTATTCTGTTTCCCCCATGTTATAATGGTTCTGCCCAGGTTCTCCCTCCCTCCCCCATTAACTGTCTGTCTCCCCGGTCCCCATGGAGACCAATGTATCAACCCATTCCCCTCCCCGGTTACCCTGGAAACTTAATGTATCCTTCCCTCGGTCCCTCCCCAGCTGTCTGCCTGTCACTCCTTGCCTCCACCTGTCCCTCCAGAACCTTCTACCAGGGGCTTGGAGTGATTGGCCCAGAGGCTGGGGCCCCTCCCTTAACCTGTTTTTATTGGTCCTTCCCACATGTCAATCCCATGTACCTCACTCCCCCCACAACTCCCATTGGTTTCCACTTGTTTCCACCCCCTACCGCCCACTCCCTTTTTAAGTKAATGTATCCKCATTCCCTGCCTCTTTGGATSCTGGTTCCWTTCAGTGTCTRTTCCYCATTACCCTAAATAAMCTGAATCCACCCGGGCSTAAGARCGCTCACCTCTTTCCTGTGGCTAGAGGCCTATCAGCGGCCACTCTGATGTTGCCTCTCGCAAAGGCAGCRCTGCCGTTTCCAGGCGGAGTGTTTGCCTTAGGCGTTGCACCCGACAGCAAGGYCGGGAGAGCGCCCCCGCGACTGCAAGCRGTGCTGGCCGAGCTTGCTGGACRTTATACCATCGGCCACCCACCTCTTCAGACCATAATTCCCTGACAAAGGCACTGTGGCAGATGAGATTCAAAGTCCTGCTAAATTCAAAAGAAGCATTTTCCACCACATCTGCAGATCTAAGAAGCTCATCATAGAAGTAAATCGGGTTTATAAAGAATAGGTTACCTTTGACAAATACATATGKGTTATTCCAAGTCACTAGAAATATTTCTAAGGGAACCTGCTCCCTCGGAGAGCTCCCCTGGGGATAAGAGAGAGACTGACTGACCTGTAGATCCCTTCTTGCTTTTTCAAAAGTGGATTGAACATTTGCCTTTCTCCCATCCTATTATATTATTTTTGAAATCAAAAAATCAAAGCAATCTGTGAAAAATCAACACATTCAAGATCTGTGATCTGGAGAAAAGTTGAGTTGATATAGTGGCATAAAAAGTTTCTTGTTGGCACAAAAAAATTCTGGCTTGCTCTCAATTCCCTTCCTAACACTATTTACTTTTCTTGATTGTCACTGCATTAAAGTATTCATATAACTATCTGTGTAGTCCCAAGGATGCATTCTGCTGCTTTAACAGGCTGCTCTGATTCCATCTATGAAAATCTGGTTGGTTTTGATATTGTCCTTTGATGTACGTTTGTCTTCACTGACTTCTGTTTGTCATTGGTGTCTCAAGTATTTGATTACGTGAGACTTCTTCAGTCCTCAMAGCTGGTTTTCATTTGCACCAGATAACTGTTTAGTTGCAGATATTGACTGCTCACTATCAATCTTTCTTTCTGAGTCTTTGGTTAAATTTTCTTTGGTCCAAACAAAGATTTCACTAAGATTCCATTCAAAAATATCATATACTTTAACATCTGATATTTAATTTTTCTATTTCTTTATTCAATTTTTCTTTTTTTACTACCTTTTAAACAGTTCCTCATTTGTATAGGAACTTTCCCTGGTCTCCCTCTTGCAGAGTAGAACTGATCAAAATATACTAAAAAACAGACTAATTTTGAATGAAAATCAGAGAGTATTGTGCATATGGAAAAAAGAAAAAAAAATCCCACAGAATTTAGTTATATAATATAATTAACCTACTTATAATTATAGACTTTATAGAAACTCTTCTATGAGAAATACTTTAAGAAATACTTTGGATTACATGTGCAAATGTTCAGGTTACTAGATTTAAACTTTATTTAAACAGAGGACAAATTTTTGTTTCTGAAAGGTTATCTGATTATACCATATCAGATTTCAAAAGCTAATGCAACTCCATATCTGCCCAAAATACTAAATTCAGAGTCCCAGATATGATATTGGATGAATTCTGATTTAGAGGTAAAAGCATTTTTTACTKAATAATATCATCCTTTTTATATTAGTTCATGATGAAGTAAATAGAATTTTTTATTGACTTTAATTGGRTTTCACCTCTAAATAGGTCTTAGAAGCTTCCTAGCCATGTAAYGAAAGCAGTTGCTGACCTTGTTTTCCATGCTAGATTTCATGAGATTTCAGTGCAAGGTGATATATCTTCAAATTTAAATTCAGTCACTGGATGTAGCAGGAATAAAGTGTTGCATTGACAAATGCAAGTAGGCAAAAAATGAGTGAACAAAATAGTAATACAGAGCATAATGATGGTTTTTTTTCTCTCTTTGCTTTTCACTGTTGAAACCATACCTTAATCTTGAGATCTTTATTACTATAATTTGGTAATAAATCACACAGAATCTATAATGATAATAAATTTTCTGACATTTTCTTAATGTTGGTGATTCTTAACTATGGATGTTGTTACAATTGCAGTATAAGTGTTAGCTCTGAGGATTTTTACAGGAGTGTCTTTCAACTTGAATGGTACACAAAACACTGACTTGCTTTTGCAATGAAGATTTTGAGTTAATGAGTGAGGATGAAACACTGAGACTGATCAGAGAATAGTAAATTGGTTTTGGTTGGAAGAGACCTTAAAGATTTWGTAATTTCAACCCCCCACCATGGTTGCTCAGAGCCCCATCCAGCCTGGCCTTGAGCACTTACAGGGATGGGGCATCCACAGCTTCCCAAGGTGACCTGTTCCAGGCCTCACCACCCTCACAGTAAAGAATTTCTTCCTAATATCTAATCTAAATCTGGTCTCTTTCAGTTTGCCATTGTCTCTTTCAGAAGCCATTCCCCTAGTCCTGCCRCTACATGCTCTTGTAAATTATCTGTCTCCATGTTTCTTGTAGGAATCCAAATTCTCTTAGTCTTTCCTCAATAGGGAGGTGCTCCATCCCTCTAATCATCTTGGTGGACATCCTCTGGACTGTCTCCAACAGACTGATGTCTTTCCTCTGCTGAGAACCTGAGAGTTGCATGCAAGTTTCCAGGCAGGGTCTCATCAGAGCAGGGCAGATTCCCYTCCCTGTCCCTGCTGGCCACGCTGCTTTGGATGCAGCACAGGATACTTTTGGCTTTCTGTGCTGCAAGTGCACATTGCTGGGTCATGTCCAGCCYCTCATCCCCCAGCACCCACAAGTCCTTCTCAGCAGAGCTGCTCTTGATCCATTCTCTACTCAGCCTGTATTTGTGCTTGGGCTTGCCCCAACCCACGTGCAGAATGCAGAACCTTGCGCTTGGCCTCTCTGGGCTTTATGGATACTAAATCATTTGTCATCAGTCTAACTCTCAGATAATGGAGTCACGGCTGATGATGATCATCGTTGGACAAGGGTTTTAAGCATCTTTGTGCTGCTTGTGAATATGACAGCTGTCAATTATTTTCATGAGAGATACATTRCATACATCAAAACCTAAAGATACTTTCTCTATATCTGAGTATTTTGGTAAGCATTTTATCTGAAATTTTTGTATCTCATTCTAGAGCACAAAATTGCTATGGAAGTTTTTTTTTTTTCTAAGCTTTACAAAATTAGTGTAGATTTATACTGAGATACTTTCTATGACCTTAGAGAAATCTACTCTGGATCACTTGGTACATAGATTTGCTGGCTTTTATTTAGGTTCTTCATCCAGAGGTCCTTGAACAAGCTTCTCAGGGAAGTGGTCAGAGCACCAAGGCTGACAGAATTCAAGAAGCATTTGGGAGATGGTATGACACTTGGGGATGGTCTTGTATGGGGCTAGGAGCTGGACTCAATGATCCTTGTGGATGCCTTCCAACACAGGATATTCTGATTTTGTGAAAAACTGTAATTATGAAAGTAATAAATACAGCGTTTTTGTGGATTGCATCAAAATAATTTTTCTATTTTTAAGACTATTCATATTTTGATTAAGAACCTGTTAAATCACTCAGTTTTACAGATATAGTTCTCAACTGCTAAAAAAAACCCTCTTGCTGTGTTATATGAAATTAGATAGACATTTAAACACTCTGGAATGATTCCTTGGTTTGTCTATAAAGAAACACRTTGGGTATGAAAAGCTGGTGTTTATAAGTTCTTTAAGCTATCATATGCTATCACTGCCAGAAGCAATGCTTACCTTCCATACCTGCTCTCACTTCAGCTCTGTGCAGTGAACCCCACTGGAGAACTGATGGAGCTGAAAAATAGCTGTTTCCTTCTACTGTGGAAGATTTCGTTTCAAYGGCTCTTGGTTCTGCCACAGTGAAGTCATGCCTGCTCAAGGGAGGGTATGGCACTGACAGGACTTGGTAACTCAGGGTGCTRCTTGCAGTTTACACAGGTTGAGCTTCAAATTAGTGTTCTCTTTTTTACTGAGTGGCTTTCTTTCATTTTCTCCTTTCATTTTCTGCTTAATTATGAAGGATTAATTAGCTAACATGGTGCAGTAAAGTTTCCTTGGTTTTCCACTCTAAATTTCTCTTAATGTTTTTTATTTGCTTTAAAGTAATCATATTTGAAAGAAAAGTTATTGGGTGAGGTATTATTCTTGAATCTCAGAAAGTCAAGGATGTGATTCCAATCCTGACATAGATGGAGGTGAGGGAAGAGGAAAAGGGTGATGGTGAGGGAAAGARCCTTTGCAGCTGTGTAATCACAGCTGCATCACAGGAAGCAGGAGACAGCACAGCTATTGAGTGTGAATGGTGAACCTGAGTGCCCTGAGCACACCTGCATCTCAGTGTGATTAGTACAGCACTCYTAGTTTTAGAGAAGAATTACATTTTAACTGCCTAAAAGGTAGCTGGTRTATATCATGCTGTGGAGGTGACACTGCTTCCCCTGAGTTTAGACTAGGCCAATGGCTTTTTGGTGATTATGTTGCAAAGACACTCACAAATGGACCATTTGCTAAAATCTATTCACTAGGATCTCAGCACAGGATAAGTCTTATGTGGGGAATCAGATCTCTTGGACAAAAGGTGGCTCTCCTGACAGAGATGGGCACCCCCATTGCAAGGGTCCTTGTAGCAATGTCTTCAGCTGGATTGCCTGATKCTCCTCAACCCACTGCTCTGCTCAGGTCTTGCAGTTAATCTGGCCCTGCTTCCGTGTGACCCTCCCACCAAAAGCAAGCTCCACTGCAACAGATTATTTCAAGCTGCAGACAAAACATCTCCTAGTTCTCTTAACTGTCTATGAAAGACTGCCCCATTGGACTTTTCTACATACAATTTGATCAATTTTGTGGCAGGAACCTCCTGAGAGTCTCTGAGATAGCACATTTTTCCACCCAGGTTGTTAATCAACATATTTAAGCACAGAAATTGGTCTAGGCACTGCAGGGTTTCCTGGGGGAAATCTTCAGGACAGTCTCAAATTTCCACTAGGAGAGCTTCTGCACCAATTAGTCAAATCCTTAATTGAAAGGGTGGCTAGAAGTTCGGTCAATCACTGTCTCAAGTCAGTCTATTGTCTAAATTACTCCATTATCTCCCCTATGCAGATGTATATAGGGGGAGTTTCTGGATCATCCAAGGAGTTAATGACTTGAGTGCATCAGGTGTACACACAGGCACAGCCCTGTTTCTCAGCTACACCCCAATTATACCTATAGGACAAACCTGAATTTCATACTTATTTTTATACTTAAGTTCTATACCTCTTCCTGCAATAAAAAGCCGGGCAACCAGCAACTSAGTACCTCAGTAACTGTAGCATTGCCTGAGGAGTAAGACTCTAAATTATAACAATTTTTTAACAGAAATTATTTAAAACAAGGCTTTTTTCTAATAGTATTTTTATGCTTTTAACAAATTCAAATTGTCTTCTTACATARTGCAAAGTGATTAAAAATAAATAGATATCCTCTAAGACATTTAAGATATGACCAATCTTCCTTGTGTAGTAATAGCCTAACTAAGCAATGAAGTAAAAGCACTTACAYATGTGCTTTTTCTTCTCTTTAGAACACTTAATATTACTTCTACAACCTACTAAGCTGAAGAATAACAAAACCTCATCAGAATTTTTACATAAGTAATAGTTCTTACACACACAATATTAATGTACACTGTGGTTGCTAACTCACGGTAATGTCTAACTTAACTAAAGTGAGAACAAACTCACTGAGTTTGAAATGCCAGTCTAATGAACTATGAGTGGTCCTTCCTTTATTTGCATTTAGCTTTTTGTAGGTCATAGTAATTGGAAGCCAAATGACTACACACAGCTTATGCTGGAGGTAAGCTGAGCACCATTTATGCCTCCATTCTCCTGTCAGAACAGCTGAGCTAAACAAGGGTCATAGCTCTACAGCACTACTGGAACAAACCACGAGCTAATTACAGCTAGGAACATCCGAAAAGGGAGAAGGGAGGAGTAGTCAAGACATGTATTGTGGGAAGGTAATTCCTTGGACATCATTTTGGGACATTGCATCTGGTAACCTCAGTTAATAGGAGGTTATGCTCAATTTGTAGCTGAATGCTATAAACTCGTATCTACTTTAGTTCCATATCTTGTCCTTTGTCCTATCAGTACCAATGTTAAGCTAAAAACAAGTAAGAAAGTGAAAACAAAACAAGTCTCTCCACTGCTAAATCTCAGCTGTTGGACTGCTTTACCTACATCTTATGAGTTACTACAAATACAGGGTCTGGCACTTGGTGCTCCTAAATCACTTTGGAAGCTGTTTTTTGCAGGTATTTTTGAAAGAAAAGCATCTTAACTGAGGGATTGTTAATGCAGGCTTCTTAATCTCAAGACCTTATTCCTCCCTGCAGAATATCAGCAATTTCTACTACTTTAAATAGAGGCAGTTTGTGTCCTGCAGGGACGAAAAAGACCTAGGGAGCATTAACTAAAAAAGCTTTAAAGCTGTAACTGAGGTCATCTTAATTCAAATACTTTACACTGTGCTGGCCTTAAATGAACTAATTTGAGACCTGTGACCTTAACGGAGGGATTTCTCAATTGACATACTTTTAGCTGATGCAAAGTCTACCTGAAATAGCCTTAGGAACTCTGCATAAGCATATTACTAAGCATATACTACAGTAAATGTGAAATTCTTCTGGACTTAGTAAAATCAGACATTCGTCTAGAACTTCTWTGAGGAAAGCTTCAGATTTTTGTGTATTAGTAAGTTTTTGAGTGGAAGTGAGGAAGTAATAATGAATTATGATGCAAGCAGATTAAAATATAAAATTAGAAACATTTCCTGTGCCATAAAGAATGTTTTGTAAAATCAATGGCTCTGTTTCTCCTGTCAACTAGAAGAGATCCTGAGACTGACCATTGTGTGCAAGGCTCCAAAATAGCAGCTAGTATGTGTCTGAAAAACTTGAACCTACCACCATCTTTACAAAAGATTATGTTTACAAATATTTTTTTAAATCCAAATCAAAGGCAAGGATCCAGTTAACAAGAATATAAATGATCAGAGCTTAAATGATAATCAGAATATAAATGATCAGGACTCAAGCTTCCCCATATGATTTTCTCTTATCAAATATAAGAGGTAGCCATTTGTATGATGAAGGGGAATTATATTTCTAAATTATCAATGTCCCACCCCTCACCTCTGCCACCCCCTACCGAAAAATAAAAATCCAAATAGAGGATTCCATGCAAAAACGTTCTGACTCCTCTTCCCACACAAAAATCCAAGACCTTTTTATTTTCATTTGATCA
>JACDOX010000004.1:6532150-6573469 GCA_014549065.1 Cardinalis cardinalis | reverse complement strand
TTTTTGGGTTTAATGCAGTCTGTTGATTTTGGACTGCTGAGTCTGACTACATATATTAGACAAAGGGATTGGATATGTGCCTTCAACATCCCCTTCACTCACAAAATTGTCTTTGCAGAAATGACATCTTTGGTATTACAGATCTGAAGACATTCCCTTGCTGCTACATTATGTCYTCCCAGAAGGATATACTTATATTTTTCTGTCTAATTTTCTTCTGTGATGTATTAGTTGATATCAATTTCTAGTTTAAAATGATACTTCYTTTATGAAAATTTCCTTCTTATAGTTTCATACTCTTCCACCACACATAAATGCAGTGATTTTACAATAGCAATTAATTGCTCTTAAGAAAAAGACCAAATTATGCATGTGGATATWGCACAGAACTTCACCTACATTTTGAGAAATGATTGGTTAACCTSTTTTTCTCACTTTGTCTCTCAGATCATATTATTTTCCACCTTAAGGCCTTAACATGTTTATGGTAATGACTAATAGTGTATAGAACTGCTCATACCTCTGTTAACTTTTTTTTTTCCACATAACTTCTTTATGTACTTACCTATTTGGCAATAAAAGGGAAAATGATTTCCATTGTTTGATGGKATACTTATGATGCAGACTTCTTCCAGAACATCCATGTCAGTTGGGATAGATGTGGTGTCATTTGAGACTGATTTAGCTGTAGGAGCAAAAAACCTACCGTGTTGACTACAATGGCAGAACCATATTTTTGTCAGCTCCCTGTGAGAAAATGTGCTTTGCCAGACATCATAAAGATATGTAACCATAGTAAGAAAGCCTTACTGACCTGATRTAACAGTTCAACTGTACTTAGAAAGTAGTTGTAGTTTTGATTTGTTTGGTTTGGTTTTGGTTTCAGCTTTTTGAGGATTAATTTGGTTTGGGGTTTTTTTKGGATTTTGTTTCATAGCAGCTTTAGGCAGCTTTTCAATGACACAAAATCCATGAAAACTCCTTAATGCTTCTGCATCTGGACTCTTCCCTGCAGTATCAGGTGAAAAAACCCACCATGTAAGTCTTCAGAGATTTAGTATATTTTCAGTTCTGGACTAGTTTTCTGGTGGATCCAGTTACTTTAGATTTTTTGTCAGGAGTTTGGTTATAGTATGAAAAAGAGTGGAACACAGGTTGCCCAAACAAAAGTAAATGCTTGGGAAAAGCTTGTAAGGAAAATAACTCATTTGGTCCACCTGTGCAGTACATGCTTTTTATGAAGTTTATTCTAAATAAGATTACATAAATCCCACAATGTGATGCTGTATGATTTTCACTGTCATTTATGATTTTACAGGGATCTTGATCAAATACAACTTTCCTGAATTTGTGTCTGTATTTGAGAATCCAACACSAAGCAAATGGATATTTACCCTACCTCAAAAATAAAAATATAAGTGTTATGGCTTCCACTTTATTAAGCTTTTTATCAAACTCCTGRTCTTTCATTGTGACAGCTGTACTTGGCAATGGAGGGAAATGTCATGGCTGATACTCCAACAAGGAGCTCCTGCTCTGGGATACTGGACTAGGTGAGGTCTTGGTCTTAGTGAACTCAAATTTTTTCCCTCAGAAAAAGATACTGGGGTTTTTATACAAGAATGAGATTTTGGTAATGAGTAAACTGTACACCCTAAGGACTAAGATGAAAGCTYGCTTCTTCAACAGACCTTTTAGAAACATTAAAAGTATCCTGAAAACTGGTGGAGAAATAGACTTAAAACTGCTCTTCAAGAAATAAACTCAATATCTATTGTATTTTTGGAGACAGAGTACACAAAAAATATATACTAGACCTGACTACAAAAAGTAAATTAAAGTAGTGTTATTTTACTGATGCTAGGAATATTTWWAAAAAATATTTTTATTAAAAAACACAAACCCAGTACTTCTGTAGAAAATTGCTTTTTTACTATCAGATTTTTAACAAACCTTATAGCAGATGTCTTTACACTTTTATTAGTTTATATATTTTCCATGGGGACTCATGATAATACATTCCTGATGAGATATTGTGGTTCAGACTTCCAAGTGTATTCTCTTATCTTATTGTGTTGAGTTTTTTCCTTTTCTTTCCTCATTTTTAATAACTTAGTTATGCACATATTTTGCCATTATGTCATACTCTCCTCCTGTTTCTGAGATAAAACTTTCAAGAACAACTTTTTATTATTAGTCTAGGTATTCTGGCTCTTCTTTATTGTTATTAAACTGATGAATGATTTTATACTCCATTTTTCCTTGAGATTTTTGAAAAAGTAGACATTATATCAGGTTGCTGAATTACAGGAGATACATTCTCTAGTATTATTAGATGCCTAAGCACTTACCAATCACTACTTTCATCTAACTATTTTAATCTTCACTTGTATTAGTCTTTGCTTAATTTGCTCTGTCTTACCTTCAATTAGGTGCATTTGTTACCACAAAGGACTTATTTCTCTCTCTTCTTTTCTGTAATCCCCTAGGAAAATAATGATAATTATGCATTTATTGCCTTTGGATATTTAAACATCACATTTTACCTTGCAAAATTACAGCAAATAGAGAAGTACAAGTCAAATGTAGATTTGCTTTATGAGTGCTGAGGTGGAAAATTTCTGKTTTTTGACTATGTTTTACAAGTGAAATGAAGATAGCTTTAAAGTAACTTTTGTGTCACAGCTAATTTRTACTTCCTGAAAGACAACTGGATTCCTCATAAGCCTAGAGAGGGATTCTTAATATTTCCTTTGTTTGCAGAGCAGCACCCTATATCATTTAAATTGACAAAGCCTTAGAAAGGTTCACCCAGCTCTTTGCACTGCCAACAAAAACTTAAAGCAATGGAAATTTCAGGAWTTTTTTTCTGTAGAAATATTTTTTTATCTTTGACTCACTTATTACCTATCACAAGGCTCATTTTGATCTTTATTGTCTGAGGTGCTGTCCTTCAAAACAGCAGGCGTTGAAGTCTACCATATAGCCAAATTCTTCCTTATATGCATACAGGGGAGTTAGTAGGCATTTRATATAGAGGTACTTGAAGTGAAGCCTAACCCACATGAACCACACCACTGTGAAATTGATTAATTGATTATAAGATACCATGTCAAGGCAGTTACTTTATTCACTTCCATGGAAGTGAATGAGTTAGCTAATGGAAGATTAGGCTGAGCAATTATATTTCAACTACCCAAACTGCTCCACATTTTGAAACTGAACATCTCTGTGATTTTAGCTGTTGTAGGTCCCTTCTTGTCAGTCAGAAAAGTTACTATATCTAGCAGTATAAAGAATGTCTTCATTGCATGACATTCAAGGAATTAAAGTAGGACATGGGTTTTTTCTTTGCACAAATCAGTGGCAGTATAKAGTCAGCCAGAAGGGAAGGTCTTGTGGGAAGACCTGCTGGACTGCTGCCAGAAGGATTTAGTGCCATACTGTCCTTGATAACCTGAAAGGGGGAAATTCTGAATTTCTTTACTTTGTCAAGAACACTTGCAGGAATAAATGGTAATTTTATAAATTGTAGCTCAGGACAAAATGCTRGTCAGGACTAGTATAAAAATAGGAACAGAGTATGCAAGAGTCAAAGGATCTATGGCCTTCTCCTTTCCTCTTCCTAACTATAAAATTTTTATTATATCTTGTTTAGACATTAGACATTGTATGTTTAATTGATCTTTTCCCATGGTGGATAATATATTTTTCTTCTGTTATTGTAGCATTTTGAAGCTTTCAGTCTGTTTGTGCTTACACTTATAATCATAGTGAGCAAATACTGTTTAGAACCACAGGTTCTTCTCCAGAAAAAATGAACACTAAAATAATTTTGTCTGATATTAAAGCAGATATATACTTCACCTGTCATGTCAATTAAAGATCCCCAGTTTTATCACTAAGTACTAATCACAGAAATAATCTAGCAATGCAAATATAATTCAGAATAGTATATGGCCAAAATAAATACGTATCAACATATAAGAGATGTGACACATGCAATAATTTTTAAAATGCTGGACCCCTAATTTGCTTCCTTGATGTATAAGTATTATACAGCTTTTGATTATTTTGCTGCATRCTACTGTTTTTCTGCATCCTTTTATTTTGGCTGGATTTGCCATTCAGTTTATAGGTAAACTCCAGAAACAAATTGGCATTTATACAATAAAAGATCATTTTTCACATCTAAAAATTATTTTAATGTAGTATATATATGTTCATGGGCTAGTTACCTTTGTAGGATCCTTTTCATCAGTAATTGAAACATATAAATTGAGAGTCTGTAAGTCTGCCTACAATATTCCGCTTATATAGCATTGAAAATTAAATGAAAAAATAAACTTATTGATTTTACTTATCTAACTAATCGGTAAACCAAAATTGGCCTCTTGTGTTAAACTAARTACAGCTGATCAAAACTGATGTTCTTGTATAACTATCTTCTTTTTTCCCAGTTTCTTTTCACTAAATCAGCATAAAAAAAAAAAAGAATTTGATCAAAATGTTATGAAGTTAAAATGCAGGGCATGATTTTATTTATCTGAAGAAGCATTCAAGACACTAAAGTATTTCCAGGACCACGAGCAAATTCACAAGAGATGTCACAGCAATGGGTTGGCAGGGACAGTGTCATCTGAAGGACAGGCTCAGAAAGCCATACATGGACCATGTGCAATGGACCAGGCAAGTACAACTTATGTCCATTCTGATTTTTAACTYCACAAGGCACTATCATCACACAGCTGATCTGGCACAGAGTGTTTCAAGCCAACTCTGTGCCTCCAAGAAAGTTGCCCTGTGCACATCCAGCAAGTCTGAGGCGCTGAAAGACGTGAAGCAAGAATACAAGAATAGTGCCTGGGACCTTTTGGCTTCTTGAGAAAGATCTGGACATGAGAAGCCTGGGGAAATAACCCTCCTAAGGTACTAAGTTAAAAAAATTTAGAACTTCCATATTAGTGGTATACATGAWTAACACTGGGACAGAAAGCACCGGTGAAATCTATCATTGTAGGAAATTTTCCCCCTTTTCTGACATGGTTATAATCCTGCCTTGGTGTATTAATGCTGAAAAYAAACACAGTCTCATTCTTTAGCCTTGTAATTTATATTTGCTTAAGGAATTTAAATAAAATTTAATGTTTGTTGAATCAATTTGGATAATAGTTCCATAAAACCACATTTCTTTCAGGGGAAAAACATCAGAGAATTGCACCAATTTTGGTTTTAGGAATCTCATATATCATCCACTGTCTGAACAGATGAAGTAAACAGCATGAGAGAATCTTGAATCATTTGAAATGTGTGGTAAAGGCACTAATGATCACATAAACATAACATATAATTATTTCTACTTGTAAAGGGACAATATTTCAAAAGTATTTTAAAAGGTCATATATTTTGTGATGAAATATTCACTTGAAAAGAGCTTGAGTGTTTGAACCACAGTTTATCTGCATCTTTGAGCAAATTAAGAACAACTTGGCTTCAACTCATTGAGGCTTTCTTTCCTTCCTGCCCACAGCAGGAATCTCTCTGAGAGCGAGTAGGCTGTTTTACAACTGAAACCTTAATTTGAGACAAACAGATGTAGTGTAAAACTAGCAAGTTGTTTTGTTTGTTTTGCTACTGGAAGAAAAAATAAAAAACCCCCACAGATTATCATGCTGGCTACTTTAACTACGATCAATAATTTGAAATTCACCTTTAATTTTCCTGTAAACACTTGTAAGTCCTTACAAGTTTTATAAGCAACACCACCACAAGTGTCCCGATCTCCAGAGAATGGATTACCCTATTCTAAGAAAAAAATTATAGAATGAGGATTCAATTTTCAGCTATGCTACATCTGGAGTCTTATGACTGAGTCAATGTTCAAATTGTTTGTGCTTCATGGCAGAAGAAATACCTCAGAAAGACACTCTGAGCTGCAAGAACCATATAACAACACATAGCACCACTCAATACCCAGCGTAGAGTACTGGCAGGAGAAATATTAAAAATGCCTTTTCTCCAGAACTGAAGCGTACGATGAAGAAAGAAGTGTTAGGTAACGCTAACATCTTCAAATGTCTTTTTAAAAGTCAGATATGTTGATAGAGCTGCTTCTTCTCACCTTCTGTCAGCTGTGTACTTAAACTGCTAATTCAAAAAGTGAATTTTTAGTTCAAACTCTCTTTTTTTCTGTCTCAAGAGAATGTTCTATTCATACAACTTGAGAAATTAGGAAGAAAAATGCATTCAGCTTTTGTTGACATTGGGCATTTTGAAGATGTCTTGGGCCAATATGAAAGCATGAACTAATGAATTACTGGAAAAGCATTATGTACCTTTGAAAACTCCACTTTTGTTTTCCTTTATTGAGACCATTCCTGTATTTTGTCCATTAAGTCTTGAGTATAGAGGCAAAACAATTCCTACAAGCAGATTTTTCTTTTAGGGAAAGGGGGAAAGGGGGAAAAATGAAGACTTACCGATTAACTCTGTGCTGAAGAAACTATTTCACATTTTCACAGCATTTCCTAAAGGAAATTTCCATTTGCAATTTACTGCTTAGTTTTTCTCTGAATGTGTTATAATGAAGTTGACATATTGAGACATCACTCTATTTCTATGTATCAGTTGTATGTAATAGGTCAGAATAATAAGCAAATATTTATTTAAGTCTGCAACTGTGCATTTAACAGTTTCTAATATTGCTTAACAGATTAGACCCTAAAGTAACTGAGCCGAATTATTGTGTCAGCTGAGACAGACCATAAGTAAAATATGATGCGAACATGTCACTGTTGTGTTCAGTTAACATTTTTCTTTTACAATCACTGTCCATTGTCACATATTTACCAGAATTAGGGACTGTATGCCACAAGTATGTTTTTAGTATTTAGCAATGTTTTGATCAATTTCCCAAGTGTGATGAAAAGCCAGTTCAGGCACTGGCAAACCAGTATATGAAAGGCTTGAAGGACTTGTAAAAATCTTAAATAGTTTATCTGTACAAACCAGATTATTTTCAGAGTGATCCATGGAAGTCATGGTCCTTTGATAACAAAMAAACTATAACATAATACTTGCTCCATTATTTATATAGCTTCTTTAACATATGGTACCCATCATGAAAGAAATGCAAGATGCCTATTAATACTACTTGCGGACAGATGCAAGCAAGTAACAGTACCCATTATATTTCTGAAGTGAATAATAATGAAAAATATTGCCCATGAGTGGAATCCGTCACCCTCTAGAGGTACCTATTTATTTCTAATGGTTACTGAGAAAAATAAAAGCTCATTGACTGGGAAGGTGCCTAATCTGTGAAACATGAACTCCATCCTTGTGGGAAGATAAGCCATTTGAAAAATTTAACCTTACCAAGGTAAGGAGCTTGATAAAGATTGCAATTACAACAAGACACAAAATTAAGGAAGAGAACTTGAAGGAAGTAAGACTGGAAGATCAGTAAGAACTAAGAAAGTAAACTGGTTTTGATTATCCTTTTGTAGAGTCGTAACGTTTTCCAGACAAGGCAAAAGGGTAATCAGCATACAAGACAAAAGGAATGAATTTTGAAAAGGAAGAAAATATAGGAGATGTATTCAGAGACTGACAGTACTCTTTGTCATCTGCTCATCCTTCACTGAGATGGGCTAAATAAAAATCTCTATTTTACAAGGACAAATAAGAACACAAATAAGTTTTCTGTTACATTATAGTAAACCTTCAACTAAGCTATTTATTTCCACGCTGGTAAGCAATTTTGCATAAAAGATCTTCTACTCTAAAATTTAGTCCCCAGTGAATTTTGTGCAAGCTAATTATGGATTGGTGAAAAATAAGATAAGAGAAGTGCTGACACAATCTTAAATAGCAGCATGCTAGACTAAAATGCCTAAGTTGGATAACAACTTCTGRAACTTTGCTCATTGGTGTGTACAACATTGGCTTTTAAGCAAACGTAGCGGTTTGCAGCTCAGCAACATAGCTAAAGAAATGTTGTAGTACATAAAATGATACCAATGTGATTAGAATGTCACACTCAGATCAGTATGTTATGCATTGTACATCCACACAGTATGAGTGATACATGCACCATGAAGATTAGGGTTTAAGTCACGAGCAAACGCGAGTGTTATCTGTTTTGTGTAGTTCAGGACTGCAGAAAGGAGATTGTTGACAAAATTCAAGAAAATGTGTTGGGAAGCCAGGAGTGAATGAAGAACTTCTCATAGCCTGATTAGTGTCTTGGACTTCTGTCATATTCTTCTGGGTTTGTTTTTTAGTTTGATTTTAGGAAGATTTTTGTATTTTTTCTTTATTTTGAGACTGTCACATTGTTTTTTATTTATTCACTGTTTTTTGTCTGAATAAATTCAAATAGCTTTTGCAGACTAAGATGAGTTGGTCCTGAGTCTCTAAACTTCAAGCTTAGGAGTGCTTACTTGTACAGAGAAAAAAACTGAAGCTAAATTTATGAAAGGAGTATTTACTAAATTTAATTTTGCATGCATCGTTGGGAATGATGAAACACAAAAGAGAACGAATGTCTCCTTACTTATCCCTTATGATCACTTCTTACTTCTGTTGGAAATATTAACACACTTTCTTGGGCATCTTGTCAGGGAAATTAAATTTTGTCTGTGCAGCTGGACATAGTTTGAGTTTGTCAAGGGAAAAGAACCATAGTTTTCTCAGCATTGAAAGCAAGTAGTAAAATGTGAAGGTAAAGTCTAAGCATATCACTGAGGTATAGGATTACTTGGACAAGATGTTCACTACCTTGTTTATTTGTTTGTTTTCTCAGATATCTAACCTCYGACATAACTTCACCTCTGGAAGAGCAGAGCTTGTTAACATACTAAATTTGTATGTCCTTCCTTGAAAACTTMTGTTCCTTGGGAGGAGAGCCAGCACCCATGCTGATATGGTTATCATCCACTGCTGTAATACAGTCACTATTTGGATGGTGGTCTGAGTTTCTTTAGCTGAAAGATGAATTCTTAGTAAGACATCTGCACAAAGGGCAGGAGGGCTGTTGCATGAACATGCCATGGTTTAAGAGCACCAAGGGGTCTCTCACATTTCGTGTATAGAGGATAGCAGTTTTTTCATACAAAGAAATAACATTTAGATGAATATATCAATCATTGAACTAAGRAAGTTTTATCTCTGTAATCATTGGGGGCAGAGAGGATATATTTTCATTTTTTTTCCTACATGCAAAGATRAGATCTAGGAGAGTTGTAGTCATGAAAAAAGCACCAGTTGAGCTTCCCACTTTTCATTTATTTTCCTTCCTCTTAGTAAATGCATATGGCCTTAAGCTTAGCAATAATCAATGCAAAGTTAAATATTTATAAACATTATTTAAAATATCATCTGCACTTTTATCATGTATGTTTATGCTAGATAAGAGGAAATGTTTTCAGTCAAATGGAAAAAAATCAACATTCTATTTCCTGTAAAGAGAGTAAATTATCTCTCATTGAATTTAATGTGCAAGAAGTTTCCAAAATCTTCAAGATCATCTAAACAATCACATTTCTGACACAGCTGCCAACCCTTTTTTGACTTTAAAAGAATCAGCTCCACTGTTTGCTGGAGCATCTAATCTCTGCTAGATTAATTCCATGGAAACACATTCCAGAAGTTTAATGTCTGCTTCATTGGATTTCTTGAAAAAATAAATTATAAGCTTCTGAGCACTGAGGTTTTAGATTCCAACCTCTTTATTTCAAATGAAACCAAAATATAATAGTGCTAGACCTAGAATCTAGGTCCTTAAATATACTTCCAACACTTGAAGAAGTATTTCACTTTAGAAAAGGACATTGCATATTTCAGGAATTATTACATGKTATATACTGTACTGATCCTAATATTGCAGACATGTACAAGACCAGAGTTGAAGACTTGACTGATTGAGCATTGGTAACAACAGTTTCAGTGGAGCCAATTATAAGCTTAATCATGCATATAATCATACATGTAAATGTTTGCATGCACAGATGTATTATTACAAAATTCGTTTTCATAAATGTCTGTATCCTGTCCCCATTGAGATTCTATTTCTGGATCCTATATGTGAAGAAAAACTGAGACAGAATTTGAACCTTTCAGAGTTTCCATTTCCGATTCCAWTTCCATAATTCTGTTTATAAATTATAGTCACTTATTAATAATAGTTATGTCTCCTTTTACATAAACACCTGCTGAAAACTCACTGGGAACAGCCAATTTTCAGTTGTTCCTCTATAGGGCTGTGTATATCTTCCATTAAGGTAATCTTCACAAAAAAAAAAAAAAAATGGAACTGCTTCCAAAAACTATGTTAAAAATGATTGCAAAACACAAAAGCAAAATTCATTTATATCTGTCCTAGTTATTACTCAGAAAGTGTGGGATAAATCACACTGTCTCTCACTGTTCATATGATCTGCATACAGCTAATATTTTAAGCAGAGAAATACTGAAATGTGAGACTACATGAAACTGCTGCAGATACACCCAGAAAAAATAATAATTATTTGTTCTCTTTAAGATGGTCTTGAGATAATAGCCATGATCTTACTTCTATTAAATAAAAGTAGGATATCTGTTTACAGAAGAGGACCCATAGGGGAAATAAAGATGTAAAAAAACTTGTTTGATTTATAAAGTTCTGTGACTTAGAATACCAGCTCGGGATTCTCATGACAATTTTACAGTCAGAATAATAAACAATTTTCATCTAGATCAACTGATGAATTCCAAATAATAACTTGTTTATCTCAAGCAAGTATTCACTTGACTCCCAGTGCCAGTTTAACAGTTATCCTGTGAATAAAGGAAATTATAATTTTTTGCTGCATCATCTGTATTACTAGTGAAATATTTAACATGYATTTGTAATCTTTCCCATAGGAAAATTTCTAAATGCATTCATCTGATTTTCCAGGGGTTTTGGTCCCTTGACAAAGATTATAGTGATATCTTGTCTTAAATTCTGTGAAATAGTGATCACCTGCTCACATACAGTTGGAGACATTGTTGCAGCCTTTGTGGTAATAAAAGCTTTTATTTAAAATCCTATAATGAGCCATTGAGGAAAGGATATGAGTAATATTTGAAATTCAGTTCATATGACCTTGACAGACAGCCAACAAAAAGCACGGGAGAGGAGCACACAATGAAACCAATATGGGAAAAAAAGGATCCTTTTAAACATACCCTATTGASAGAGAGTTTTCCTCTTCATCTCTCATTCATGATGAAAATGGATTGAGGTAAAATGAGTTTCCATATCCTCACATATGGACCAGTGTACTCACCAAACTCCCATTTCATTTACTACAGCATCATAAGGGGATCAAAATGGATTCACTGGAAAGTTTATAGTAAATACGCATCCACAAGTCCAACAAGTTAAAGAAATGAACATCGGAAAAGCGCATACATGTTTCAATATCCCCTTGAATGAAACTCTACTTTCTGGCTWAACATCCTATAATAAGTCACTGGAACACTTCTGACTGCAGGTTAAAGTGGCCAGGGGTCCCTTCTCTAACTTTCCACAATTTTCTCACATGGAACCTAAATTACTTAACRCTTTCTTGAATGGATTCTACTGTAACTCAATAAAATGTACTAAGGGGAACCGAGGAGCAATACCGGAGCAAATTTGATTTCAGCTACCACCCACCCTTTAATTGCTTCAGTGTCTGAAGTCTCTGACCATTTAATCTTTGAGGCACTAATAATGTGCCTGAATGATCAGTTACAAGTTTTTAAAAATTGCCTTGTGTACATGCATTAGGAGCTTTTGGTAGGCTGCAGCGGGARGAAGTTGCTATAGAAACACCACCTTAACACACTCCATTCACTGATGGCTATAAAGAGATACAATGGTCCCTGCATAACTACTACTAATCCACATGATATTTGAAAATTGCCAGTTCTTTTCTCTCAAAATTCTTACTTGCAATGCCAGGGGAACTCCCCCTCCTTCCCTGCACCTTAGCCTCCCACCTTTCCATTCAAACCTTCCCAGATGGAACTTAGCTTGAGTATCTACTTGCCTGTGTTATTTTGTCCTGCTTCATGCAGGCAGCTGAATTCAGCTGTGATCTACACAATATGAAAAACTCAACAAGATTAAATAAAATCAGCTGCTTTGTCAGAAATACCTATGCAACCAACTGGCAAAATATGTTGAGAGCATTAGGGTGGAGTAATGCTTGGAAGAAATGAACCTTTTTTATTCCCTGTAGCTTTTCTTATTTGATCCAGACTGCAAAAAAACTGCTGTCCGATCCATTGATCCACTTTACCTTCTTTCCAGAATTTTTCTCCTTAATCTGTTGGGTAATTAAATGCGTCCTTTCAGCCATTCCTTATTCATCTTTTAACATTCCCAACGTTTAATCATCTGTAGAGGATASAAGTACATGCACAGTACTAATAATCTTTCTCGATTGTAATTGTGATTCAATTTGAGATTAAAATCTCTGAAGAAAACTCAAAAATTAAATCTACCCAGGACCAAAACTAAATCCAATACATCTTGTGGAGTTCACCACAGTCAAACCTTAAACCATTAATTCAGGAGGTAGGCTGTTGCAGTGTGTTGCAATTTCCTGTCTTAGACTTCCCTGTCCCCCAGGTGTGCCAACTTCCCCTCCCCCTGCCCCCTGCTGAGAGCTGTCCATTCCAGCAGGGGTGTCCTGTGGTTGGCAGAAGTTCAAAAGATGCTCCTCAGGTCTGGGYTCGTTGGCCTGTGCAAGTGTCTTTATCCCTTCAGCCTTCCCCGCCTCACACCTGTTTGGTGCCTTACCTGTCCCTTCCCTCCCCCTGCCCGGAGCTTAAAATGACAATCAGACCATGCAGTAGCATTCTAATGGAGCTGTTACCAACATTCAGATGTCCGTGACCCTGGATTAAAGTTCTGGATTTAACCCTWCGTTGGAATCCACTCCTATTTACTCCTCACCTAGCTTAGGACTTCCTTCAGAGGTAAAGCCTGAGTTCCTACAAGCCTGGGCTTGGTTTCAAGTGTCTAGCTGCTACATCCAGCTAGTCAGAGGTATCTCTGTGGAGAAATACCACAGCAGCTGCCTGTGGCCAAGCAGCAAGGGCCAGACAAGCCCAGGCACGTTCCACCTGTTAATATTGGGATTTTATTTTAATAGTAGGCCACTTGACTTCTAGATTATCTTTAGCTTGGAGAGAGGTGTAAACCTAAAAGAACATAATGGCCTTTTTTTTCCCTTCAGATTGTTTCCTGTTCTATTAAGGTAAGCCAAAAAAACAAAAAACAAAAAAAACAAACCCAAAAAAACCCCAAAAAGCACAAAAACAAAACAACCAAAAAAAAAAAGAGCATGCATTTGAAGCAGAATAATTAGAGAACTTATCTGGAATAAATTATCACAGCTGGATTGTCTTCCAAGGCCATTGAAGCAAAAGTGAGAATTTAARCAGTGTTTTTCTCTGCAGATGTTACATATCTGCTTTCTTTTGCTTACTAAGATTGCAGATGGTTCTTTTTGATTACTTTGGTTAGTGACCTTCTCCTTTCTAGATGTGAGCCTCTACAGTGTCATTTGGGTAATATCTGGGCTAGATATCTAAAGTGCTAGGAAATAAAATTCCAGATTAATTTCCTCCTTTAAAAAAWTCCCAAATCATGTAACTAAAAGGAATGTATTAATTTCTTGGTCTGTAAACACTTGTGAAATTATTCTCCCCATCAGAATTTTCCATTTAACCGATTGCCTTGTTTTGGACCGGGATAAAGTTAGATTTCTTAGCTGTTGCAGGGCTGTCTTTTTTTTTTATTTATTTAAGATGAGAAAAAAACTTTAGTAACATGCTAATGTTTTAGTTGTTGTTAAGCAGCGTTTACACAAAGTCAAAGACTTTTCAGCTTCTCACAGCACGCCAGCCATGAGTAGAATTAGGGGCACAAGAAGCTGGGAGGATACACAGCCAGAACAGCTGACCAAAACTGGCCAAAGAGATATTCCATACTGTATGATGYCRCCCTCATTTTATAAACTGGGAGGAAAGCTGCCAGGGTTGCTTCTTGGAAACTTCCTGGGAATCAATGGGTAGGTTGTGAGTAACTGCACTGTGCATCAGTTGTTTTGGTTTTTTTTTTTTATTTGTGTATCATTAATATTATTTGTCCTTCCTTTTCTGTACATGTAGCATGCCATAGTATGTACAGAGGATAATATAGTGTATACTATATATGTATATATATATATAGTAACCTTTTCTGGATTTTATATGTATATAGTATGCTGTAAAAGAAAAATCAAAACCTGTCAAAAGTTTAAGATTGTGTTCTGGTTCCAGCCAGGACAGAGCTAGGTTTTGCAGTWAGCAGAAGGAGGCATGGCTAGAACCCAGAGATTATTGTATGCAATTCACATCAGTATCAGGGGTGGGGAAGGAACTTTCTTCTGAGAAGAAGTGCCTCCTTCCCGTCAAGCCCGTGTGGTGGTTGGAGCAGTGGGGTAATGCTGKTCACAAGGGCAGCAGGCAGCAGCTTGGCACTGGTCCTGAGCTGTCGGGAGCTGCCRGGGTGGTGTGGCTGGTGATGGCTGAGCTCTGCGGTGACCACTTTTGCATGTGAATCACTCTCTCTTTTGTGCATTTTTGTTATTAATATTGCTGCTGTTACTGTTTCTTCTTCTTATCTCAATGCTCTTTCCAGTAAATTGTTCTTATTTCAACTTGTGATCTTTACCTCTTTTCCCTCCAATCTTCCACTCTATCCTGACAAATGGAGCGGAAGGATAGGAAGTGAAAGTGAGCATGCAGCATGTGATTTGGAGAGTCTAGTGTTTTTTGTTTGGGAGCACTAAATTGGAAAGTACCATTCCAAAAACATCACAGGTAGGTAAAAGTTATTTTGACAAAATAATTTTTTCTGTAATAAAGCTATAATAATATCATATGTTTTTAATRTGAGGAAAATACAGAATATTTTTATTTTGTTTTTTTCTTTTTTATTTTAAATGTGAAAACAGTGAGGTTGCTTTGATTTTAATGGTATGTTATTTTTTAGCACCGCTACAATATTAGAAAAATAAACTTCTTTTTAAGATTCAACAAAAATTGTTTTTTAACAGTTGTTGCAATGTCTTATTTTCTGGAGGTAAAATTTATTTATATATAAATGTAATAACTTATCTCTTAATAGTACCAGAACTTTTTTAACACCAAAAAGAAAAAGAATAGAAAAGAGGATAAAAAAAGGATCCTTATTTAAAGGATTAAAATATAAAATCACTAAAAATTGAAGATAAAATTATTAAATCCATCTGGTTTGTGCTCTTTATAAGCAATGAGAATGGGTTGCAAAAAACCAAAATGTTCCATGAACATTGTTTCATTCGTATATGAAGAAGGACTGCCTTACCCAATGTGATTAATCTGAAAAAAATTGTTGAATGTCAGGTTCTTTAATGTCATTTCACTTTATTAAAATGAGACACATACAAGTGTTGTGTTAAAAAATATCAACAGTTTTTACATGAACCCTGCCTAGGCTGATTTATACAATATTAAGAGCAGCTGGGGAATTATTTTTCTTCAAAACTTAGATAAGTGATATCTCACCATCCCGTACTATTAGGAAGTAGTCTCTGGTCTGATGTAACAAGAATTATCTCCTGTCATGTTACTTCTCCTTTACTTTTGTGCTTTGTTTCCAATTTCAGAGATGTTTTGGTAGCTCAAAGACTTCTCATATGGTGTGAGTGCACAGTTCCCACTTCTTTCTCACATTGAATCATTGCTTTTTTATTCACCTCAAGAAGTGGTTGACACCACACTTGAAAATAATAACTTTTTTAAACATTCTCACAATAAAATTGTTGGCTTTCTAATGCTCTCTATATTTCCTTGAGAGGAACTAATGTATTACTAGCCAGTTAACCATTCCTATGGAAAATATAAATTTCTGCCTTTTCCTTATCTTTTATTTTCATGCTTTTAATAATTTAAAGAGATAGCATGAAAACTGGCACATCTCACTCTGGACACAAAATTCAAAATAATAATAGTAATAATAGTAATAATAATAGTAGTAGTAGTAATAGTAATAATAGTAGTAGTAGTAGTAGTAAAACAAGAAACAAAGAACAACTGACCAAACAAAAAAACCTAACAAAAAGACCTCAACCGTCTAAAAAAACTAATTTCTTCTCAGCTTTCTTTTGCCACTGTTTAGACCTGAAACACTGAACATGTCTTTTCCAATTGTTGGTAGGATGGGAAACAAAAATTTAAGACCCTAATTATTTCACCACTGGTGTGCCATGAGCACAGGGTTTTGAAGTAATTTTGCAGTTGTCATCCTGACTGTGCAATGGTAGCTGGTTGTGTATGATCAATAAATTAATAATCCTGCTAAGTAACACGACAGCTTTTGAGTTTGATCAGAAATCGAAAGGATTTCTTTGATACTATGTTTTTTTAATATTAGACAATTAAAATTATACTGTACTCTAAACTCAATGAAAAAAGAAAAAAGTCTGTATTATGTCTGTAATCATTACGTGATTTTGAAGGTTAATTGGTAATAAAATCTGAAATGTCCAAGCTGTTACAATCATAACTATTATATCAGTTTTAGAACAAAGATCACATAACTAGTGAACTATAACAGACCTCCCAGTTTTTATGAAATGCATCTCAGGAGGTCTGTTAATCTCTTCTGGGCCATCTGTCCTATTTGAATCAGAGAAGATAAAGACTTTTTGGGATCAGGGAGAAAGTAGGTCATTGCATTCTGGGATATATCTAACTTAGGTAGAAATATCCATGAGGGGCTGTTAAACAAGGATCATTGAACAGGACACATGAATGACTAGAAGTCTGCTAGAAGACTCCTAAAAGTACAATTCTTTACACAGAATTTTACCACAGCTTGCTTAAGTAAGCAAGAGAAAGAAAAATTACAGTGATTGAAGTTTGGATTCCCCAGACTTTATCAGAAATGACTTCCCTCATCTTCACGATATTTGTCTCTTGCCCATTGTGCTTTTTTTTTACTAGGAAAAAGAAAAGTCCTTTTTATGTAAGTATGTACTGAAAATGGCAATATAATTTAATTAATTTATTGATCTCAATTATTTAGTCTCTGGCAGAGAAAGAGATTTTTGTTGTTCTTTTACTTTTTTTTTCCACTAAAAAGTGTATTCATAGTATAAAAATTCGAACAACCACTAAATAAAACATCAATATTTAACAAACCACAGAAATATGATAATGAAATTTACAAAAGTTTAGCAATTACAGGCAGTTTGTATTGCCCTGGTAGAAAAATGCAGCCACCTGTAGAAGCAGGTGCCAGAAAGGCTCTGGCAAGTTCAGCTCCTCACCAGTGTTGCTCCTTGGCGYTCTGCTGTATCCATGCTCCCTTAAGAGCTAATCCTCACACTCGTTCTGACTCCACTAGTAGAATGGCTTGCTGTTGGCTTATCAGTCTACCCCTGGGAAGAAGTACACAGAGACTTCTCTTTAATTGGGACTGTGCATTTCAGAACAGCTCGAGATATTTTAATGGCCTGCTAGATATCAGTAGGGAACCATACGTTTTATCAGATTCAGCTATACAACAATGAACAACCTTTTCAGAGCCTGTCAGGGACAGGGAGTTTAGACTGCTGTATGTGCATTTGTTTCTCTTTGAATGCTCCATCTCTCTGCAAGTAATATTGTCCAACAAGGGAAAAGGACTTTTTTATTATTTCAACCCTAAACATCAAAGGCTGGCTCTCATCTTTTCCCCTTCAACTTAGTACAAATAACCAACTAGTCAAAGAGCAAGAACTGCCTTAAACAAACTACAAAAGAATCAGAATAGCCAAAGATGTAAAAAAATCTGAGCTTCAGATATGGCTCCCTGATAATAACATTGTTATGTTAAGCCACTGGGATGACTAGACTAAAATCACATACTGAACCTTGCTTTTAAGCACATCATTTCAGAGGCTGAATTTCAGACTTCAGCTTTTCTAAACTGTGAAACCTCTATGGACAACATAGTTAAAATATTATTTTTAATTTAATTTKTTAAAAGCTCTACTGCTTTTAGCTTATGCCTCAGAATACAGCACAACATTTGGTTATATTGGTGTAAAAATAATTCACACAGGAAATCGTCTTTAAAACTGCCAGATATACGGATAGCAGAGCTCTCAGTATTCCAAAATATTCCCAAAGCAGTATGCTTCACATCACCTCAGTAGTACAAATATACAAGAAAACAAGAAAGACATGGTGCTTTATGCAAACCTAGGTATATTCAGYTCTTACTCTTGCATCTGACCACTGTTGAACTAGTAAGTGTGTGCAGTGGGAAGATTCTCACTGATGAGAGGCCACTTTCATTACAAGAAAAGAAATCCAAATACTGAAAAGCCKCAGATACTGAAGTTACTTTGGCTTGTTGAGGTGCCGTGTATAAGCTAAACCAGCATAACAGAGCCATATTATACTTTCATCTAATGGCAAATGTGATTAAAAACTTCTCCCAAAAACCCAAATGATGGGTTGTTTTATTAAAAATTTTGTTCTTTTGAAATTAGGTGCTTTATTTCTTGTTTGCAGTAGGTTAGGATTCACATTAACTTAGTTAAAACACATGTCTAAGGTGTGATAAGTCTATTATATGTCTTAATCTGTATATCCTGGGCTGATATGCATTTAGGAAGGGTCTAGAGCCAGAACGTGGTGATTCTGTTTCTGTCTATCCTTGCTCTAATAAATTTGTTAATTAGCTTAGAGATGAAAGGAGGCTATAATATATTCTAAAGTCAAAAGAGACTGGACAGCAATATTGATGGCTGAGCTTTTGGACCTCCTCAAAACATTCAGTTCACCTTGCTTAATCTAAAGCTTATTTAAAGATGATCTGGCAGCAGTTGAGGACTAAAATGAATTTTCCATGGGTGTCAGCCTGTTTTGAATGCATCTGCATTCCTCGGGTCACCAGCTGCATTGTCACCAGCAGCTGTCAGTTCTTGGGCTCCCAGACTTCCTGTCACCAGGCAGCAAAGAAAGTGTCACCCTTCTTTAAGGGAAGGATGGCCAGATTCCTAAACACAAGTGTCAGGGAACAATACTTTCATATGTTAAAATTTCATGATCTTAGCATATCCTTGGCTTCTTCTGGAGCAACTGGACAAGAATGCATTTTGTCAAGGGCTATTGCGCTGCATGCTATTCTGGTTGAARGCTTTAATGTCTTGTGGAGAATTGCAGATAGTAGGAGGAGGAAGAAAGCAGGAGGAAAAGGGAAGGTGCTCCCAAAGACATGAGATTATCCCAGGAGTGAAGCCTCTAGATGATGCTAACCTGCAAAGGGATTAGATATTTGGATGTGATATGCTCTCATGCCCTGCTTTGGTCAGCTCATGATGGAGAAGATGAACATGCTCTTGCCTGGAAATCTGGCCAACGTCTGCTGCTTGTGCCATACCAAAAGAGTTTCACTCCTCCCAGTGTGTGCAGAAACACAGAAGCAGAGGGAGGCTGATGTCTGAAGGCCAGACTTTAAGTGTTTCTCCAGCCATTACAGAGAATTTACACTGGCTTCAGCAAGGCTCCCAACTCTACATGAGCACCCCACAGCCATCTGTGGGGAGAGTGATACCAGTAATTCTGCTGCTCCATGTGTGCTGAGAGGGGCTGGATATTCCCACGAGAAAGGACCTGTAGGTTTGTGASAAAAATCAGGGGTAAAAATTTAGGCCCAAATACCTTAAAGCATTCTTACAAATGTTTCTATATTGCAGTGTAATTATGACTAAAAATCCATTTTTTTAGTGGCATTTATGCAGCTAGTGCTTCCATAGCACTCAGTACTTMACACTCTCATGGATTCTGCTATATTATAGCTACTTAAGAGCCTTAAAGCTAATGATTATTTTAAATTATATTTTAAGGATTAGGTAGAAAAGAACTTGTGTTTCTGCCTTCCTTTGTCTCAGAAGTCTGTCCTAGCATGAAAAATAGGTTGCATTTKTTCCTACAGAAAACAACCTCAATCCTTGCTTAGAGGAATAAAGTAATGCAGCTAAAAAAGGTCATAATTTCCCCAGCGTGTGTGGAAAATGATAGATAGAACACATCTATTTTGCATTTATGTGCAAAAATTACAACGGTAGCAAAGACAGCAAAGTACCCATCATTTTAAAAAGGGATCTGGAGAGCAACGTAAAGCTCTGAACTTCCTCAGCACTTCAGCTTGGGTCTTTTCCTACTCTTCCTTAAAGTGTGACAATTACAAAATTATTTCAATGGATCTCTGTTTGTCATTAGCTCTTGTCATTCCTCCTCAGCAATGAGGAATGATTAAAATCACCCCAGGAGAGTTAAAGCTGCAGCGAAGGAATTGTGTGTACTCCAAAGTATTTTAAATTGGATGCATAACAGATGAAATAAGTCACCCATAAGGGCAAATCAAGAGAACATACATTTTAGTTGTGTTACAAAAGGGAAGATAAACTATGTACTGTACAGATTCTTAGGAGTTCATTTCCAGAAATAAAAATCAACCAAAATTTTCAGAGTATTTTAGACATTATTTTCATTCTTTTTTTTTCTCAGTTTATCTTGTTCCCTTAACACAGTTGCTGGATGCACTGCCTTAAATACCATAAACTGTCACATGCATATGATTTCCTCTATATACAATCTTCTTCAACAATGAAAGATCTAATTTCCCCATTTCTCCTGTCTGCASTGAATTTTTTTCACACAGCTCTAGATGGCAGTGCTGATAAACAACTAGTACACTCAGCAGGGATATATTTTACTTGGTGAGCTGCTACAATTGATTTGGAGTCTTAACCTTTCCTCCACTTACCCTTTTTCCCACTCTACCACCTGCAGCCCTATAAACAGAAAAGACTTGCATGATGGAAGCCATCTGTACAGTAACTCGTCTCTTCAGAGTGCTGAAGAGCTGTTCTGCTCGAGTGTTATCAATGTCTTCCAACTCACTGTGTATTTTTCTTATTGCTAAAAACAATCCCAAGCATTCTCTTTGGCAGATTAGTAAGGAATTCAAGTAGCAGATGTTCAAATCACTTTTTATTTTTTGCATATTGAATCTCCATAAGATACCAAGATCTGTTTCTTGGTCTTTGTGCTAAGTGTAGCAGTTGAATCATCTCTTCTCTATAGACAGAAACTACGGAAATGCCTGTGAATATATTATCTGAAAACCCATGTACATTTTTAAAAAATTATATTTAGCTTCCCTGGGAAATACCAAGAATAACATAAGCTGATTTTTATTCCTATGCCCCYATGAAAAATAAATATTGTGTTATAGGGAATACCTGAGTACATGTTTACAAGCTACTGTTGCACAAACTTCCTTCAATCAAAACTCTCCCTAATGTACAACAAATAAAAATGCCTGCCTTACATTCCTCAGTGTAAATTTGGCATACAAAGTTGTCCTCTGAAGATATGAGTGAAGTTGTCTGATGGGATAAAATCTATTGGATTAGTTGGACTGCAAATCTTTTTGATAGCATACGTGTTCTCTGTCATGCATAGATACAGAATTCTCATTATAATTTATAGAATCATAGAMTATGCTGAGTTGGAAGAATCACCATGCAACGTGATCATACAGTCCAACTCCTGGCCCTATGCAGGGTACTCCAAGAGTCACACCATGTGTCTAAGAGCATTGTCCAAACACTTGATCTTACACAGGCTTGGTACTCCAGCCACTTCCCTGGGGAGCCATCAGCTTTGTGCCATTTCCTTGAGTCCTGTCRCTGGTCACACAAGTGAGGGAATCAGTGCCTGTCCCTCCTGTTYCTTCGAGAATGTTGAARACCACAATGAGCTCTGCCCTCAGCTACTTCTTCTCCAGGCTGAACAAATCAAGCATCCTCAGCTGCCTTTCAAACAGCTTCCTCTCCAGACCCTTCACCATCTTKGCTGCTCTACTTTGGACACTGTTTAATAACTTAAATTCTTTTATATTTTGGCACCCAAAACTGCACAGAGAACTCAAACTGAGGGTGCCCCAGTGCCGAGCAGGGTGGGAMAATCCCCTCCCTTGCCTGGCTGGTGACGCTGTGCCTGATGCCCCCCAGGACATGGTTGGTCCTCCTGCCTGCCAGGGCACTGCTCATACTCAACTCATATTCAACTTGCCATTGACCAGGACCCCCAGGCCCCTTTCCATAGTGCTGCTCTCCTGTTGTTTGTTCCCTGGTCGATACACACAACCAGTATTAAGCAGAATCCAGCACTTTGTTAAACTTCATTCAGTTGGTGACTGCCCAATTCTCTGATTTGTTAAGGTCTTCCTGCAAGACCTCTCTGCCCACAAGCAGGTCAACATCTTCTCCCAAAYTGAGGTCATCTGCAAACTTAATGTTTCTCCAAGTCCTATGTCCAAGTTGTTAATGAAGATGTTGAAGAGAGCTGGGCCAAGGGTGCCGCCCTGCAGAGCCCCACCAGTGTCTGGTTGCCAGTCTGATGTCACTCCACCCACCATAAGCCTCTGTGCCTGACCTGTGAGCCGCCATGCTGGTTGTGACTGGCTGCACTGTCCTCCAGGTGTTTTTCAACACCTCCTAGAATAATCTTTTCCATGACTTTACCAGTCACTGAAGTGACCAGAACAAGTAATTTTACATACATAGGTATTAGGTATGGTTCTTTTAGTAAAATATATAGTGCTATGCAAGGTTCTAAAGCATTTTTACGGGATCTTCTACACTGGTAAATCTTAGAACACCCTCAAGCACGATTTTGGCACATGTTGGCTAGGACTTGCCCAGCAATTTCCATAGCTTAGGGGTAAAGACCTTCCACGAATCATTACCAATGGTCAATTTGCATTTAGAAAACTTATTTTGGAGGCAGTGAAATTATACTAGCATGCCCACATATTTTTCTGTGCCAGTAACTTCAGTGCTCCAATATGTTCTTGGACGGGTTTAATTTTCTCTTACAGAAATAACCTAAATTGTCAAAGCTTTCCTACTTTAAAGAAATAACATAATTGCTTTCAGACCATAAGTTTATGAACAGATATAGGTACTGCAGTTTCAAAATCCAGACAAAAAAAAAGAATAAAGGAAGTTGTTGGAACCACATGGATGTGAAGCTGATGAATAGTCTGGAGCAGGAATCTTATGAGGATTGGCTGAGGGAGSTRGGGTTGTTTATCCTGGASAAAATGAGGTGCAGGGAGAACTTTATCACTGTCCACAACTGTCAAAAAGGAGGTTGAATCCTGGTGATAGTCAGTCTCTTCTCCTCAAAGTGATAGGACAAGAAGAAACRTGCTTAAATTGCATTAGGAGAAGTGTAGATTAAATACTAGGGAAACTGACATCACTGAAAGAGCAGTCAGRCATTGTAATAGGCTTCCCATGGCACTGGAGAAATTGCCATCCCTGGAACTGTTAAAAAAGTGGGAATGTGGCTCTTGGAGATATGGTTTCATGGTGATTGTGGCGGTACTCATGTGAAATGGTACTTGTGGTGGAGTTTATAGTTGRACTTGGTGACCTAAGAGGTCTTTTCCAAATTTAATGATTCAATGATTCTGAGGTTTATACCCGTCATTCTAAGGAATTCTTGCTGAAGCATGAGGAATATTTGAGATTTTTTTGAGAAATATTTTTTAGAAGGTTTAATATTTATTGAGCCAATCAAGATAACATCAATCAAATAAGATTTTATTCCTTGAGCATGATGAGAAGAATGCTKATGTTGGGTCAGAGAAGGTTTTTAACTTGTAAATCTTGGATGTCTACCACATGGAGAAAAATGAAACATATAATCCTTGTGTATCTTGATTTACTGACATTAAAATTACCACAAAATGAACACTACACAAAACTATAGAAATAATTTTATTCTTCACAATCTTTAAGATCTTTCAGAAAATTTCTCAGCATAACTAAAAATCATTATATTTGTTTTCGGTTGCCGTGTAGGATTAACCTATAGCTTTAACACAATCAAGGTATAGAGGAACATAATTTGACAAATACACTTCAAATCCTACTGGATCCATGTGCTTCAGAGCCTTCTTAGTTGAATACTACTTAGCTGAGTTTCTGATCAAGTTTCTTGAAGGGAATTACTCTGTAGCTCACAGACAAAGGTGTCTGATAACTATGTGTAATGATGGCTAAAAATTACAGAAGTGTAGGTACTATTTTAACTTAATCTGCCCAAGAACAGAGCTTATCTTGATAATACAAGAATAGACCTTATTGCAACATGAAATCTGCATATTCAACTYATAAATAGTGCAATGAAACTAGTATATAATACAAGATTGCAAGGTGTAGCTATATTCAGGCCTGTTGGAAGTATTATCAGTAGATGAAAGTCACCATTTCTTCTGTTGTGTTCAACTCATAAAAGTGATGTTACATGGGTTTTATCACTATTGRCTATAAAGCTAATACCTTTTTTTATAACTATTCAAAGCTATTTCTGACTAAAGAAAAAACATTTCCTATCTGAAGAGAAGAAGGATATTGCTTTCTCTCTTTCAAGATATTCCTGCAGCCAGTTCCTGCAGTTAGGCAAATTATGACATTTTTGAAACTCAAAACATTGTAGATATTGATCACTTTTGATGAAGATTCTGATGGGAAGTCTTCTGAGAGTCAATAGGTACTGAAAGGAAGCTCTTGCAGTTTTAGAAATATCATGCCTAAAATACAGTTTTGAAGTAAAATATATATAATAGATATCATACACATTCAGTAAGATTACACTCATGCTCTAAGGTTATTCATCTGCTCATAAGACTAGTATGAAAAAGCTTTGTAAAAGCTTGGCATTCAATATTAAGGTAAAAGACCAACAGCAGAGTGCTGGAAAYATCCACATATACACAAGAAGATGCCTTGACACGATTTTAAATTTTTGTTTCAATCACTGTACAAATGAATTTTCCTGGCTAATATTTATTCTTTGGGAATGGAAAAAAATAGCTGTTCTGGTCAACCACAGTAAGATCATTCTCAAGCTTCATTTCATTAATAAGACACACAATTCCTCTCAGACACATATAAATCTAAATAAATATACTATGCCCTGTGTTTACTTGTCTGAAACAGGCATAGCAGAAGAACGTATTAAATATCTTAAATGATGACAACCTTTTCGATTCTTTTGGCAGTTTTGCTTTATAATTTCTTAATCTTATCAGCTAAAGATTTTCTCAAATCAAGCTAAAAATTTCTGCTTAGAGAGAATGCTCATTCCTTCTTATTCTGCCCTTGTTGGCTAATGAGAATAATTGGTCCCCATCCTCTTATAACATTCCTTTATGTATTTGTAGGCAGTTATCATGGCTCCCCAGTGGTCATTATGTTTAGGTATTGAACATCTGCTCAAGAGTTTATTCATGCTGTAGATAGTAGCATCTCTGCTGGGAGTAATAGCACATTGCACTACGTAGCCATTCAGGGAGCCCTACCTGCAGGAAGGTCACTCGGTAGTAAATCCGAAACACCTACAAAATGCAAAGTCCTTACCATGAACACAAAGGTATATATTTTTTCACATATCAGTGGATTAGGCTGTTGCAAACCTAAGAGGAAAGATTTCTTAAAACCACATATAATTGTGACAATTTTTTTTTTTAAGAAAAGGGGAAGGATTTTATCTGTATTTGATCATGTTTTTATAGTGCCTCAAAACATCAGATAAAGACTTTACTTATTCCCAGACATTTTGTACTGAACTCCTATGAGGTCTTGACATTTCTATAATGCCTTCCATGCTTGAGAAGAAAATATTGCAAACCTGACAGGTGTTGACAAGCAAAACATTCAATAGTAAACATAGTATTAATTATAAAGTTTCTGTTCTTTGTTTTGGTCCCTGCTTTGTCTCGGAGTAACTTTTAGGTAAGAAACACTTGATTTTAAAGTCTACAGTAGAAAAGAGAGGAAGGTTTGGACAAGTTTATAAAAAAGAGAAGGTGACTTTGAGCTAAGAGTACAGCTTGATCTACAGATGATTTCTCTTTTATTTCTTAAATAATGCCAGCTACAAAAGCACATTTAAATTCTCCTCTGACAGGAAAGGTTTACGTTTGGTTTGCATTGATTATGTTAACAGCAATAAAGATGGTATGTAATAATTCAGTCAGTGGGAATTTTTAAGTGGGGTAACAGGGAATGAAACCAAAAGGATATAGGCCTTTGGGTTTCCTGAAGTTTAAGTGAAAGACACCTTCATACAGATGCAAATAATATCACACTTATGGTGTTTTGTATCATCTGTTATAGTAATCACTGTATCTATCAACGTGTTTCAGTCACTCTGCGCTTCCTTTTTTAGCTCATTTTCCTTAGTCCCTAGCAACATTCTGTGAATGCTATAAGGATTACATAATTCCAGGAAGGAAGGAAGGAAGGAAGGAAGGAAGGAAGGAAGGAAGGAAGGAAGGAAGGAAGGAATTTGAATATCTAAATGAATAGTGTCTGCTATTTTTAACCAGGAATATATCTTTAAACTAATTATCTGTTTTACTTTTTTGTACAACCCCAAAAATGTGTGGCCATGTACCATGATAAAGATGTGACACCTAAGCTGAATATTGCTGTAACATGTTTATGCACTGATAGAGCACTGGGGTGGTGTCTTACTCTATGTTAAAACTGCTGGCAGATTAGCAGCCAAAATGCTGAGAGCCTTCCAATTTGAAGGCAAGGGGTGGGCCAACTGGCACACTATTTATGAAAGGGACATTCAAACTATGCACATTGCTAAGCTGCCACTGTGAATGAGAAAAAGACAAGCAAAGTGTTATTGAAGCAAAGCCTAGAAAAAGAGCATCAAAGAGATTGGAACAATGAAGAGCTGCTTTCAGAATGGGATCATGAAAGCCTGAAGCCCTGTGGCAAGGCTGGCAGGTGGACACATGCTGCTGCAGATCACAGCAGCAGGAAAAGCCATCAGGATACTATACAGAGTTGGCAAGGTTGTTAGAATCCAGTTGGGGTAGATTAGAAACCCTGCAGAGAAAGGATTAGCAGCTATGGGCAGAGTTTAGACAGCAGGAAGGTGAAATGAAAATCCACAGTTAACTTATACCTACCTTTGTGCTTTTTTCCTCCCTGTTGTCAGTGAAAAAGACCATCATGAACTGAAACACTTTTAAAGTTTTGTTTAGATACATTAGTCTAGAATATAGTTCCTACTCTATTCTGTTCCTGGCTCAGGGGACTGAGAGCACTSTGTCTCTAGTGGGCAAGGAGAGAAAAGCCCAGGTATCTATCTTCCACTACCTCTGGTATCTTGTTTCCATTCAAGGCAAATCTTGGAGCCATCAAGACCATTTAAGTTTCTTAGGGAATACTATAAAGAGAAAACTGCAAGCATGTAGAAACCTGTTGTTTTTGACCAGTTTCTCACAGATACACTAGAAATCCAGCATGCATGACTAGAGATCCGGGGTGTGATGAGAATTCACAATTAATTGCATCAAAGTCCCATGACCATGTTTTGGTGTGGACTCTCTAACACTCCAAGCTTACATCTCCTTGATGACTGAAGGTACAGAAAATTTCCAGTTTTCTGCAGTTTGGCTCACCTTCTGCTGAGGTTTCAAATTTGAGTGCCAGGCAGATCCTCTGCACTACTACCTTACCAAAGAATCTGACCTCTTTTGGGATGAAGCTGAAGTTTGCAGGATATTCCTTCTTCTTTTCTGTTTGGTCTTGTCCTTATATGGAAACAGAGATAACAACTGGAAGAAAATACCTCTAATGGTAAATCTCTCTTATGGTGCTTTGGGGCAGAATGTGAGAAAACAGGACCTCCCATCTTGAACACAGTGATCCTCTTTGAATTCTAAGGCAAAGCGCTCACTTCAGTGCGTATATCAAATCAAAATACAACTGGTATAAATCAGCTGTATTTATTTATTTGTTTAACTAACAGGTCTTACCCAGATGAACCAGCACAGCTRGCTACGTGATAGATTGTATCAAACCAATAACGATAACATTTATACTGAGTTTATTTCATGAGGCGTATGGACTGGCTTTCAGTTATGACTCAGTTCATATAACAAGTCAGCTCTGAAATATATGAAATAAAAGTCCATGTGTATCTAGAGAGGTATTCATTTCACTGCTTGCCTTCTCATTTGTTCTCAATAGTGATTGAGGACTTTTATAACTATATATAAACATTGCTGATAGAGACTTTTAGGTTGGATCTTTTCATTAGAGTTCAGTTATATTAGTAAACTCTTGCATCTGGCAAACTTAAAATTACCTAGGCATACTTTCCCACATTTTTCTACTTGCAAGTAAAACATAAGCGATTCTAAAGAATTCAAGTTCTAAAGAACAGAGTTCCTGCAAATATCACTGTTTATGTATTATGATATATTTATACCTTTTCTTGTTACTGAATATCATCCTTCCATAAAATTACTGATTACATAGTCTGATGTGAAGTGTAGGTGATTGCTGAGAATTATTTTTATGTTTGTTTATAGTTGTCACTCTCAGTGACATATTTCAGCCTCATTAAACCAGAACTTGTCCAAATCTTCCTTCCTGTTTTACAATGAAAAAGATAATCATTTTACTTGGAATCTTAAAGGCAACTTCAACATGGGTATCCTCATGCTCATGTCATCATATTAGGAATATTTTCTACATATTTTTGTAAGTGCAAGTATTTTTCTAAGTTTTGTAAGTGTAAAGACTTTTCTTCTRTACTTTTCCAATTAAGTAATATTGCTAAAGCTCACTTATTTCATATTGGATAACTTTTATACCCTCTTTATCCCTAACAACTCAATTTCCTCATTTGCGTGTGTTCAAAATAATGCTGCAAATTTATTTTCCCAATCCCTCTTATTTATATTCTTTACAACACTCTTTTTTTTTTTATCATACTCTGTAAAAATTTTGTTGTTTTTTTTAAAGAATTTCCTGCCTCTAACTTTAATTTGTTATTTGCCACTGAGAAATTGAAATTTACCTTGAATCCACAAGGCTGTGCCCAGCCTCAGTTGTTACATATCCAAAGCAAACATGGTGACACTTGCTTCCTGGTTTTCAGTCCCATCAGGGAAGAGATAGCCACTAAACTTCTGCTAAACTATACCACCACCATTTTTTACCCTTCTAAGAATTTTTCCTTGATTGAATACCAACAAGAGACTTATCAGTGGTAAGCCGCTGGCAAGAATTGTGGTRTCCCTTCTTATAAATTGTAATTCCCCTTTGTTTGAATCTGCYATTTTTTGTCTTATGGTTAAATAATAACTTGCCATTTTAGGATTTTTTTTTGTTTACCTTTCACAAGAGGGCATGGGAAATCATTAGAGTTCCGAATTGCTAAATATAATTCTGATAATTAGAATCAGTAAGCATTTTCAAGAATATTATTGTATCCTCTTTTTATATCAAGCCATACCATCATTTGATGTGAATTTATAGGGACTTGACAGCTTTATCAAATTTCACTTTCTTACACCAAAGAATGAATTATAAATTGGAGGTGTRTGATGAACTCAGTTTATATTTAATTAAAAACTGAAGTTAAAAGCCAGAAGCCAGGCAGGAGTAAGCTGCCAGTGATGGTTGAGGCTGCTATAAACCTGATAAAGAAGAAAGTGTGGGGTTTTAAATTGAGATTGCTGGTAGGATAACTGTGGGTTTCTGTAGTGACAAACTGTACTTACAGATTCTAGGAGCCCCTGATGAAAAGCTGTTCTCATTCCCTAATGCTTTATGGGAACACTACAGCCTCTTGGAATGTTTTTTAAGCAAAAAGACATCATCTTGACAACACTGGAAAAAGAACGGCAAAAAAATTTCTTTCTGGTAGGGAAATAAAGACATCTTAAGCTCGACTTCAAAAGCTCTCTACAGCAAACAGTAGCTGTGGAGATACCGTTTCATCTTTGCCTCTGGGATATTATTAAGCCTTTCTAGTAGCTTTAACTGCAGGAGAAGGGATTACAGAAGTTGCTGCTGTGTAGCTGCCTGACATACAAATATCTGGAAAAGCACAGATCACGTTTTCGTACAAGGGCCACTTATTAGACAGCACTGAAAGCTTAACCTAGAATGAATAGCACACCACACTGCTAGCTGCACACAAACAAAAAACATGCAGGACCCTCATGATTCATGCTGGCCTTTCAAGTGCTTTGGGTGAATATTCAGGCTCCCGGCTTCCCTTTTGTCATGGCTGTGTGTACAGAGATCGGTGCTAATTGAGGCTGTGCTGTTTTGGTACAGAGAACCATGCCATGCCATTCACCCTGCTTCAGTTCAGGCTGTGTCAGCATTTCCATGACAAATCCTTACTTTCAAGGGTTTACAGCTTAATCGGAGCAAAACCCACAATTGGCTGAAATGACACACACTGTTACTGTGTTAAAGGCTTTGTGCACAAGAGCCAAGAACACAAAGAGATTATTTCAGGTGCTTCTATTTACTTCGAGCTGCTGCTTTAGCCTGGTAATGGCTTTGTATTCCAAAATGGAACGGATAGGGTCAAGGTCCTTATTGCGAGTTACTTGTTACATTTSAASGGGGGGGGGAAGAAATCAAAATAGCTGTATGGTTTTTTCAGTGCCTTTCAGCAAATCATTGAGGATTTAGCAAGATTAGCCTRGCGAATCAGGGATTGGAAAATAAGTTGCAAAGTGGCAGGAGTCAGTACAGAAACAGATGTGCTCAAAACAAGTCAAGTTACACTTTGTTAGTCCTAGGAGGCTGTATTAGACTGAACAGCCATGCTTTCTAGGCATCCATAGAAATAAGTCCCTGGCAGTGAGTAGCACAYGATGTCCTTAGCATCTGCTACACCCTGTCAAATCTCAGGAACCTGCGCTGAAAGACAGATTTTGTTTTTTAAAGATTAGCATGAAAAAGGAAAGTCACCTCCTCTAACTACCAATAAGGAACAGTTTGATGTTATAACACAAGAAAGYTGTCAAGGGGGCAGTCACTGCAATAAATAGTCCTTAGGGCAGCAGTAGAACRTGGTTACTGGCCAAAGGTGATGCTTCAACACAACCTGCTTAAAATTAAGCAGGTGAATAATTGTTTGTAGGTTTGAATGTAAGTTTGATGTTTTTTCCATATCAGTAAGTCAGGTGCTGATGGTGTAATTTTTATTTTAGGGAGCTGATCTCTGCCACTTGCAATGCTTATAAACAGAACTATTGTTATGAACTTGAGGGAATCAGATTTTTCTTTCATGCCATATGCAGTCTACATGTTTAGGGATATAGCCACTGAATCTCAGCTATTTAATTCTATGATTAAAGTAAGCACATTATTTGGTCTGCAGTTAGATCATCACTTAGTCTTGCAGTATTCACAAAATACCTTTCGCACTTTTCATTTGCAAAAATTGTATRAGTCCAAACACACTGGGAGTCGGTTCATAAGAGATTTGAATACCTCATGTAAATAGAAATCTTCAGAGAAAGATTTTATTTATAATTCAAGTGATATTTATTATTTCAAATAATGGTATATAACAATGAATTATGTAAATCCATCTCTTCTCGGTGACTATAAAATCTACTTCATGCTTTAAATTTTTTAATGTGTTAACCATACAAAATTATACATTTAAGAAAAAATAATTTATGAAAATATAGCTAATATTTAGACTTTGAAAAGGAAATCAGATTAAGTGGGAAAGATTGTCACTTAATCAATTGAAAAATGCATAAGTAACTTGGAAATTGAATTCCTGAATGAACTAGTGCTTAGGAATGAAATAACTTCTATAAATAGCTATTTGCAAAACAGGTCCAAACTTCCACTTTGAAGAATCTATTATTGGCTTTAGTGTGCTCCCTCAAATACAACTTTAAATAACAGAGCACTTTGATGAATAATATATATGAACTAGAAATTAATAAACAATCTTAGATGAAGTAAAGCACCAGAAAAAACATTTTTCAATCCATTAATCTGTTTCTTTTATGTGAAAATGAAATAAATGTGAAATAAAATAAGAGATATAAGGGAGTCTTCTTCTTGCAATATTGCCCTTGCAATACTGTCCTTTTGCTTTKTCTTAACTTGTTCATGCTGTGTAAAAATTAAGTGACTGAAATGATATCACCAGACCAAGTGGAAATTGAAATGTTGACATGCTATGACACTGCTGTTTTTCCACATATTTGTCACCAAATTCTCTGTTTTTTGTTTGGTAGATACAACATTGCATATTCCTAGGATTTGCTACTATCAGTTTAGTGCAAGCTAAAAAAATTTCTGATAGGTCTAAAATTGAGAAATTATCAACCACCTCTTAAAATAAACAAAACAAAAAATTAGTTTAAACTATCTAAAATCAAACTAGAGTGCTGATGAGACGCAGGGACGGGATGGCACAAGTGGCAACACAGTTCTTTGGCACAGCATCCCTTCTTCATTGGCTCTTGAAAGGCAAGACCATCTGACTTGTGTGCAATGTCAGTATACAGGTTGTCATAAAATGAAAATGCATAATCTACCAATTTCGAGAATCTGAAATTCTGGGGTTTCCTGGGCCAGGACCTGCTTGAYATTGTTCTACATTCCAGAGAACTAACAAGGGTCGTGTTGACTATTGATGGTCCAGAGATATTATAAAGAGAAATCTGGAAATTATCTTGTGCAACTTGCTTTAGCATCCCAAATTTTCCCTTTCTCCTCTGCTCTCCTTCCTTCTTCCATCTTTATATTCCTACATATATTTAGTGCTGTACTATGGGATTGAATGTTCATATTCGTTYTTCCCAGGCTGGAATGCCTTCAGAGTAGACAGGTCTTAGTTAGTGACCTCATATCAGAGATATCTTAGTAAGTCTGAATTCTCTTGTTASACAGGATGTCAGTCTAGAAGCTTAATGGTCCCCTCTGACTTTACAATCCATGAATCTGTAAATAATTGCAGTGGTAACTTGAAGAAGATCTTAGAACACTTCTGAGAAAATGGGGTACTTTATTTACAAAATTCGTGCAAAGACAGGGAAGAATCCTTTAGGCCTATAGCCAAGCTACATTGTAGAAAATTAATTTTCATGCCTGTGCTTTCAACAAGAAATATGTCACTATGTAGAAATTATATGAAAAGGATAATCATTTCCTTTACAACAATGTGTGCTGAGAAGGAAAACATGTATAAACACTCTAGGCACAAATATAGTCTTTATTTTCCTCCTTTGAAAAACTGAAATACATTTAAAATTACCTGGTGTAAATGATGTAGCATGTTATGATAAAAAATCCAGCATTTTTTAATCAATGTGGTATTAGATTTTGTTATAGAATTAGAATACTGCTTAAAAGAATTTAAGTTGCTGAATTACCTGAATAAATTTCATAAAAAACATAGAATTTATATCAGATTCATATCTTAGGTTGGGCATAAAAACCAAACACGTGTAATTTTTCTCTTATATGAATATGATAWTTTCCATTTTTCTTTTTCAAACTGGGTAAGCATGTGAATCAATATATTACAAAATAATATATATTCTAACAGYTTGAATTCCTTTATACATGTATTTTTTTACAAAACCTCATATTCTTTAATTATATTTTACTTAGGATTATCTAATGAGTAAAAGTAAACAAATTCTATAATAAAACTGACAGTGATATACTATATTTCTGATATTAGCCAAGCTAAGAATATAAATATATGAAATATGTAAATTTCTTGATAATTTGTGGTACAGTGCATATTAAGTAAATTAACAGAATTTTCTTCAAAATAACTTTATATGTAAATTTTTTTTCTGACTTTTCTTGCTTTAATTCAATAGCTTCCTTTCCTAATAGAAGTAGTAACTCCTTTATCTGGTCAGACATTTCATGTTTTAGAAATGGAATGGAAACGGCTATGATAATTTTTTTTTTCTAATCTAATATAATTTCTGGATACTTGAAATGAAGTTTTGTGTCTATTTTAAATGTAGGAAATCCAATTTCTGCAAGTTGTATTGCTAGTGATTCTGCAAAATTTTCAGATTAATTATTTATAATTCTTAGTTTTCACATATCTATTTTAGTGTTCTGATAAGGAAATTTATACATGGTTTTAATATTATCTTTTAAATTTTAAAGACTAGAATGTTTAAAATACATAAAAAACACATAAACCAATAAGACAGTACTTACAGAGTTGAGATATTCAGTGGAAAATAATATTTATTGTTCAGAATTTGTAACAGAAGAAATCAGTATGGAAACTGCCATACTCTTATTTTATTTACAGTTGAAATACATAAAGACAGTGCCCATTTAGTATGGTGCATTTCAATCTTTGAATGCTGAACTGCCTGTATACTTTTAAAGATTAATTACTTACTTCTTAATACCCTAAGAGGAAAAATCAGAATGACAAAGCCTCTATGAAAAGGTCTGCAAAAAGCTGGCTGTCTATAAAAAGGAAGGAAGGAGTGGGAATGATGTCAGAAAAGCTCCTAGTGCACTGATGAATTGTTCATAATCAATTTTAATTTTAGGAGCAAATGCAGGGGGGRAAAAAGAAAGTAAAGATTATATGCAAAGAGAAATCATTCAGTGAAATGATCTAACACCGAAATGTAGCAAAGCACCAAAAATGTAAAAAGAGACAAATTTTATGAAAGTCACTCTCATAAATTGTACTACATAACCTTCAGTTTACTCCTGTAACCATAATATCAAGATTTTTTAATGTACCATATATTTAAAATTATGGCTCTTTCTGTCATTGGTGTACTCAAGTAAGGGCAGCTGAAATGCCAACAGCCCTGGTCATATTACTCCAAGAAGAGGAACAGGCACAGGATCTTTTTGAGGTACATATGAAAACCAGACCATCAGCAACGTTTCCTATATGCCTTTTTATTAAAAAGGGGGAGCATGTAGTTCTTCTAGCACAGCTCTGCAGCAATGAATGGCCTTTTAAGTGAGGCAACTGGTACCATGTTATGACAATCAAAGCCTTAAACAAGAGGTAGAAGCAGTGGGAAGGAGATGCTGCAAAGCTTTAGGCAGCCCATAGTGATATGCTCTGYCCCCAGGTATCTTCTGTAGCATCTACAGAAGAAACTAAAAACTTGTTCAGCACTGTCAAACCCTCTGAGTGCCTCAGGAGTGAGGGTGGAACCAGAAAAGGAATGGAAGCATCTTAAAAATATCTGCTTCAGAAGTATAAAATATTAAGGTATGTGAATTAGTGCTAAACATAAATCTCCATTTTTGAAGATAAGAAGAAAGACTTACAATAGACACATATGGAAAAAACACTAGAGGCATGACTTTGTATAATGGGAAATAGAAGGAGAGGGGAAAAGGGAGATGAATTTTCCCCCTAGAACAGAGAAGGTGCCTCTGGCACAAATTCTCATGTGTCATATCTCTAAGTTGGTGCACACAGCTCAGAGATCATAACAAAGAAAAAACTGGACATAGAACTGTCCCAGATTGARATAGCCCCGTGGGCACATTGTGATCACCAGCACTGCTAACAGCTTTCTGTGCTGAAGAATTTAGCTTGCAGGCATGGGACATAAAACCAGTGATTTTCAGCAGGGACTCTGAAGCATCTGTGAAAGAATTTGAAGCTGAATTTAATCTAGTATTATGATTATGTTTAATTTTTTATAACTGTTTCCATCCTTCAATCATCTACTCAAGGCAGGTCTGTGTAAGTATTTCTGGCAAGTATTCCTGAGTTATCCCTGGAAGCAGTGGGTAAGTCTAGGTAAAATGATGTGCACTGACTTTCTCTTGGAAGAGCTCTAGTTCAAAAATTTAGGGGACCCAGGGCACTCAGGAGCTGTAGCTGCTCTTGGGAGAAACACTGTAATACTTGGAGCCACGGTCTTAGAAGTCCTGTCTGACAAGCATCAGTCACTGAGACACCTGCAGGGAGAGTAGCATGATGGCTTGAAGCCTCTCCTGATTTCCTCTGACAGATCATATCAGCTTTATCAGCCAGAGTATTTCAGATGGTAGARTGAAACACACATTTTCCCAAGGATCATGTCTTGCCTTGTACAGCACTGGGGAGCACAAACCTCTCTTCACAGGCTGCAGTAGTGACTCCTGGGTACCTTAGGAGTAGATGGCTTTGTGGAAGTGCTGTTACATGAGAACACCTTTTGTACCAGAGAAAAGCTGTGAATAATTGCTTGCAAAGGAGATTTATTGTCTTTTCATGTCTGGCGGTATCATGTAAGAGAGCTCTGACAGTATGGTGGTTTATCACAGCACTATAATATTTTAAACTGAAATAATGCAGCAATGCCGGAAAACAGGGTGACTTAGTAAACAAAGAGCTTTATCAACACAGTGGTAGTACAGTATAGTACAGTGCCATACAAGCCATGTGCCATTCAAAAAAAGTCAATAAAAATAAGGCMTTTTAATTTTTTTTTGCTTAAGTGGAATTAATGCATATGAAAATTATAGTTTTTAATGAACTGAAAATTTTCTGATTCCTGAAGTAAAAATCCCTTGTGGTATTGACAGTGARCTTCACTTGGAAGAGGTAGTGAGAAGAGTTCTGACAAATCTCCAGTGAAGAATCAAAGATTCTTAAGAGTATAAACTCTGACACAAAATATGTACAATTTTGCAAGTGACAAAATAAGAAAAGATTCATTAAAATTTGCAAGTTTAAAAATTATGTTAAAATGGAGTGTATGCATCATTTGAGGAAGCAGATCTTTCCTTTATGTAAAGTTTATGTAAAGTTTATATAAAATTTATTGTTAAACATAAGCTTCTTATTAAATTTTCTAGCATTCGTATTTCTGAATAYGCTTTTTTGTGAAGTGGAAATTTAATGGAAAATTATTAAGCAAGTGCTATGGACTACAATTGAATTTCTGAAGACTGGTATGAAAAGTCCTGAAATTCATTAAAATCATGAGACTATTAGCTCCATTAAAACTCTCAGTAACATTTTCACATCTTTATTAAAAAGAAACGTCAAACGAGTTAGCCAGTAAGAAGGGATATAACTTTGAACAGAGTTATTTATAACAATGCAGTTCTATGATCTGCAGTAACATTTCAGATGTCTTTTGTCTCAACCTCAGAAATAACCACTCTGTTTATCTTCCATTTGTCTACTGTTGTTATTTGCAAATTTACTTCCATCAAAAGTTACAAATTGTTCATTTCTTCTTCTTTTTTGTTTCTCCCCTTTTCCTTCACTGGTGACATACATACAGCTGTTCAATCCCTCTGAGTMATTTTGAAAACCTGTGAGAGACTGCTGCAAGCAATATCTTCCCTGATCATAACAATTTGATGTGGAGCCATTTCCTGTGCAGATCTRAAGAGGAAAGTAAATTGGAATTTTATTTCAGTTGGGAAGAAAGCAGCAGTGCCAAATACCTGAAGTCATTGTAGACCTGATTTCAAAGATGATTTTAGGATTTAGGACTCAGGACACCTGTCTCAGTTAGGATGCTACTGGTAATTGGCTACCAGATGTGGTTGCATGCATTTTGAGCTAGTAGAAAGGTAGCAGAGCAATAGGAAAGGCTAAAATTGCATTAGCTTTGAAATTGTAAAAACAATGCTAAAGACTATTGGAAAGAAAGTATATGGCCTTAGCTCAGAGATATTTTAATGTAACAATGACATTTTTTAACCAGTTTTGGAAATGGCATTAAACAGACAATAGTACATGGATTAATAAAGAGTAGAAGCCTATGGTATAAAGTTTAGCAATATAAAAATAGTGCCATAAAGGTAGCTCTTTTTCAGTAAATAGGTGGTTCAAATATATTAATCTGTTTCTGTTAGCCTGTATTTTGATAGTACACACAGCACCCACATGCCCCCTGAATTTTTGTATCTTTCTGTGTTGGGCAATATGTTGAGCACATTCAGATGTAATAAACAGAAAAATCTTGTTCTACAGGGCACACTGCAAAAAATGACRACATAAATGTACAACAAACAGAGCACTAAACAGTAAAACTGAAGTATTGTGTTGTGTATTGGAAGACATTCAGATATTCAGAATGAATTTCTACTGCCTTGTGACATTTGGCATGTTTTTAACATCCTCTTAAGCACTGGAAAATACAGATAAAAATGTGCTAAGAATTTTCTGATACAGATAGAAACCTGCAGCTCCAACCCTAACATCGAAACTCAGGGAACCTGCCCAACTTTTATTTATCTGCTTCTTGGGAAATAATTTTGGCAGGAATTTGGAAAAAAAAACGAGTAAAAGATGTCAGCTGGAGATCACAACCAAGCATGAGTCAACTGTATCAAACTCTCCCCAAAAAAGAAGAAAAAAAACCCCAAACCCATGCCTTCCATCTTGGTGGAGGCTGATAAGTAGGGCAGAAAATTTGACCAAAGAGAAAAAAAATACAGAAAAGAATTTAAGACATGGAGAAGCTTAGCAAAAGAGAAGGTTGWGGAATTTTTGTAATAATCTTCAAATACCTCTGAAGTAGATGCAGCAAAGGAGTACACACTGCTCACCACATCTAATGTGAATAAGTTGAGGAAASGGTTTGAATCATAGGATCATTTAAGTTGGAAAAGACATTTAAGATCACTGAGTTCAACTGTTTAGTTGCCAGGTCCGCCACTAAATCACGTCCCTAAGTGCCACATCTAGAGTCATTTAAATACTTCCAAGGGATRGTGACTCAACCATTTCCCTGGGCAGTCTGTTATAATGCCTGACCAGCATTCTTGTGAAGAAATTTTTCTTCTTTTGAGTTGGAACATGGAAGATACAGGTTCAGTGTTAAGGGGAGAATGATGTATGATATGTCTAGCTTTCCCTTAATGAAAATTGTTAGGAAGGTGGTTAAGCAAACAGCTTCCAGGAAAGATGTAATTGTATTTAATTCTGATTTGTGTAGGATGAGATGAACTCCAGAGTATTTTTATGTATGTTTCTTTAAATTTTCTTGAAAAATAATATTTTCTCAATATTAAGGCATATAAAAGCTTATATCTAACAAGAACCTTTTTTGGACAACTGTATATAGGTAGTCAGGATAAATTTTGATTATCTGGTAACACTTCAAAAAACTGATGGCCATATTTTGCTGCCTAGAGATCTGTAAAACATAGCAGTGTTGGAAAACTCTGAGAACTTGAGGTTTTCCCTGTTTCCTGATGTGCTTTAGCACAATCCTTTTAGTATTAGACTTTAAGAACCCTTTAATACATGGTACCAAGAGACGTTATGTTTAACTCCCAAATTATTTACCATYCTGCATAAATAGATAAACTATCTTAAAAAACCAAATATTAACCCCTTTGTGAATAAAYGTGCTTCACAGAAAGACTAATAAATGTGGTTCCACATGCTCAGAATCATTACAAATACAGCTTGTTCATTTAAGTCTGTTGTGCCTTTTCTGTGTTAAAATCTCAGGCATCAATATGTATTCTATGACTTATGTATTTTTAACTGCTCTTAAGATGGRGGGAAGAAAGGCAAAATGGGAAAAAAACAATTCAATTTTTCATCAGTGTTTTTCAATATAAGAAATAACAAAGGATTTTGTAGCAGGAGGAAGTTCTATTATTATGAATGGTTTTTCACTATGTTAACTTCTTTCATTGTTTTTAAATCAAACAAACATTGCCATTTTAACAAATTTGTCCATTGGTTGAAAATGTTGAACAAATGCTATGCATGCTCAAGTCCAAAAGCAGATAATGAGCTAGCATGGATACTGCTTCAAATAATCAATATGTGCAATTTTGAATAGCAGCTGTTTGACAGGCTGTGGAAGGCATTTGACACCCCCCTATCCCCTATATGAATTATTCCCTCTTTTACTTTACAGTTTCCAGTTTTCACCATTACCACTTTCAATCTGTTGCAGTTACTGCAAAATCTGCTGCTTTGGCAGCCACTCCAGTCAGCAAGATTGTTCAATGTTCAGTGCTCTTAGGAAAAAAAATAAGAGGGGTTTTGTGCACAAATCAAGAACTGTATCTAAAATAGGAAATAACTGTGAATATATGTATGAGTATATAACAGTGAGTAACTCCAGGAGAGTCACCTGAGTTTAGGCACCAAACTGGCATTCTTGAGTTGCTTCTCCACACGCGACCAGGTAGAATGTCCTTAAAGAAGTCACTTCTTCTCTCTGCTGCTCTCTCTCTCAGTGATCCTGACTGCCTTTGTAAACCTCTTTTTTATATTTATACTAAATCAGRACATGCTTTTATGAGTATTATGACCATATAAATAAAAGTGACTGACCTTGTCACTCATCTGCACATTTTCACATTAGAAGTACCAGAATCTGTTTTATCAACAGAAGACCTGTAGACGGTGTTCTGTATTTTTTGTGAAAATCTTAAGTCCTTACAATTCTTAACATCTGATTAGGCAGTCAGAATAAATAAAAAAATCTCAATCTAGTGTATTTTCAAAGGACAGCAAAATAAAACCATAGTTGTTTCTTTTTTCTGACAGAATACCACATATTCAAATGAAAAAGAGAGAACAAACCAGGACATTTTGGTTCTTACAAAATATAGAGAAGATGTGGGTTTTTTTGGAAGTCAAAGCAACAAAGAAGGARATGGAAGATTTGGGCTTAGCATTATTCACACATTAAAGAATTACAAATTAAACATCTCACAGTTCAAACTTTCATAGCTTTTTTAAAGACAAAGTAGATCTTTAAAGTAGCTTTCAGACTATTTCCCTCTTTCAGAACATGCAGAATAAGTCAGGTTGAAAATATTTAGAGACCTTTGAACTATTCTATTCTACCTCATGTCTTTGAAGATTGCAAAAAGGATTTTTAAGGAAAAGAAAAACATAATGATGCTATCAACAGACAAAGAAAGCACAAGAAGTAACAGTTTATATTAAAGAAAAGCTGATGGACAGACAAAGTAGAAATTGGGACAAAAAGATACRTGGATATTTCCATTTTTTCCAATTACTTTAAAATACTTTTAAATAGCAGTGCTCAWGTCTCTGAGAATCATTCTTGTAATTATCATCTATTTGTATTAATCATAGGACATACAGACTGAGCTGACTAGTTTGGAGTACTTTGAGATTCCGGGGACACGGCTAAAATTCCAATTGCTTCATTCCAAGTAATGCTCAATAGAATTTCCTGACCTGGTATTCTCCTCTTATTCTTTTTGTGGCATGCTGCAAAATCCTATTAGTCTGTGTTCAGGAAATCTGCAAAAAATATCTATCTTCTTCTCCCCTCCTCTTTCTCTTTCTCTTTCTCTTTCTCTTTCTCTTTCTCTTTCTCTTTCTCTTTCTCTTTCTCTTTCTCTTTCTCTTTCTCTTTCTCTTTCTCTT
>JACDOX010000004.1:6487147-6532105 GCA_014549065.1 Cardinalis cardinalis | reverse complement strand
CTCATTATAACATAGGACATACTGAATTGACCTGTGACCCAGTGGGACCAGTCTAACTTCTGTCATAATGAGTGGCAAGACCTACACAAACTTCAGGTGTTATCCCTTTACATCTCATTCACTGGCATGGCTTTTAGCCTGGGTGAGCTGCTCAAAGTTAATACCYCCTATCTGCAATGGTTTTCACTACCATAAATTGTACTCAATAAAAAGAAAATATTTTACCTARTTAGTTTTAGATAATAAATTTCACTTGAAACCTGCACTTTGAAAAATTCACTGACCCCTACTTAGTTTTCTAAGATGTATTTTAAAACAATAGCCTTTGAAATAATGAAGAGATGCTTTTCCTTCTTCTTATATCTTAGCCCAGCAAACAGAATATATCAAATATTTTGATCACACAGACAGATTCTGCCCCACTCTCACCCTCCCCATGTCCCCCCACCTCCCATATGTTTTTGCTCATTAAAGTCCAAGTCTGGTTACATTTGATGGTCTGTGACATTTGTGCCCTATTCATCGCTTTCCTGACTGATTTRGTAGGCTGGTTTTGATCCTTTTTTCTTCCCCTCACAGGTAAAATCCTATCGAATTTGTATTGTTAGGAAGATTGCTTAYTTTTTGAGAAGTTTCATTCAGTTTTACAAATTCTGACAGGCAATGCTTTTTTATGAAGGATGGTTTCTCTTGAAATATTTTTTCATCTTTGCATTTTTAAGATTGTGACTTTACTTTGCATAGAAAAATCTGGAAATTATTCTCGCTCTTTGGAAATTAAGACCTTTTTTTCCTATTCATTCACATTCATGCAATAARGCTCTCCCTGCAGAATTTCTTACAAGGAATCTATGTTTTATTTTATTTTATCACCTACAAATACACTAACTGCTCTATTAATAGGCATTTATAGGGGAGRGGGAAAGAAATCTTTTCTGAAGTGATTTTATAATGAATACTGATAATAAAAAAGATTTCAATTAAAGATTAGTAGAAAATAAAAAAAAACCCACCTTAATAGATACAATGTGCTCTGCATATTCCTTAGAAAGCATAGTACAAAATAGTACWGATAAGAGATACTCCAAATTCAGTGGTGGTTACAGATATAGCCTGGGCATAAAACAACAACACAAAGAATTCTTTGTCATGCATTTTCTCTGGGCTTATGTGATCTCATAGAATTTAAAAGATTTTTTTCATATAATGTCTCTCTTTACAATACAACAGGTTTTCCTCAGAAAGCTATAAAATACTAAATTAAGCTAAGAATAATGAATTTGCCAGGTAGTTGCAGTTTGTCACACTTATCCATACCATTTATACTTTGGACTTGGACTTTAAGATACTAAGACATCAACAGAGTCAACACCTGAAGCAAACTTCAAATTTTAAGCATTTTATATTTCATCAGTTCTCTTCTTTTTTCTTGGCGCTATGGAAGTTTTGGAAGTGACGGTGCATGACTAGTACAAACATCTGCTGCAGAACTTTGCTTAGTGTCTCAGGAAGACTATTACATGGCACTGGCACATTAAGTTGGAGACAGCCACTTTAAATTCTTTGCTTCARCTGTACAAGCAGAACACAGGGGAGAAATATTTTTAGCTTCATTAAAAGTAAGAAAATTTATTAGAAAAACATGAAATTTCTCATAATGAGGATTTTTTCTTTAAAGAATGGAACTAGTAGCACCAATTATTTTCTTTGTGAACCCTAAAATTTTCACCAGAATATTGAACATCTCTGGTTGAATTTTTAACATTTATAAATCTACTAAGATAACCCACATAGCTTTTCTTAATGCTTTTCTCCATTGTGCCCTGATAAAGGTTGTCATTTGTGGCAGCATTAATGCATTTTATTTGTAGTTGTTAGTAATTAATTAGGCTGTAATCAGAACAATGTTCTGTTTCATAAAACTCTTCAACTGTAGGTATTCTGGAGCAAGAGATGCAGGATAAGAATTAGTAAAAGATTGGAGCTTTGCATTGATTTTCTTGCATATCTTTTGCTTTTAAAAACACTTGAAAACAGAAGCAAATGCTTATTCAGAAAAGAAGGGAGCAGAATGGGACAAGGAACAGAGGTGAGAAAAATTTAGATTGAACATTTAATATATTTAAATTAAAAAAAAAATTATAAAACGGGCATGATAATTCATACAAAAAAAAAAAAAAAAGGGAGAGCCCTTCATTTCACCCTTCATTTCAAGGCCGTCATTTCAGATGGTCATTGTGCATAAGGGATCGAGTATTAGCTCTGGCACAATGATAGGAAGGACAATGAAGTCAGCCCACAGACAAATTTTGTCCCAACTGTTGTTAACAACTACTGATTAGCTAACAACTTTACTCCGACTGATTTAGACATTTAAAACTCCCAAAGAGTATGGATATATCCACAGAGTAAAGCTATGTCCTACAACAAATGGCATCCTTGTGAGAAGATAGAGACRAGTACAATATTTGTTATTTTTCTCAATAATAATGGTTTCCAGTAGAGTTTTGGTCTGTGGTTCCTGTTAATACTAATATTAAGATTGCTTATTTTCTTACTTCCACTTTTCTGCAATTTAGTCTGGAGCCTGCATTTGACTCTGTTGCTCAGAAAATTTGTGCTCATGCTTCTGATCTCTCATCTACATCCCTCTCTCCTCCACTGACCCCCATCTTCCTCTACTGTCTCTTTTTTCTTTCCTCAAACATTTTTCACCCTGATGTCATACCTTCCACTGAAKTTTTCCTCTTGAAACTACAGTTATGCTTTAAGCCTCTGCTCTCAGATRGACAAACTCACTAGACAACCACAGATTTCCCTTGCTTTTGTTCTATTTTCYGATTGTTACCCTTTTCAAAACTCCAGAATTTTTTTTACCACTACAGCTTATTCAAAAAAGTATGGTGGTGGGGGGGTTTTTTAATTTATTTTTTAAACCAACTGTAGGGCAATATGAGAAATTAATTAAAAATTTTAATACTGCTCAATTCACTGTTTTCCTAGAAAAAAAGGTTTAAAATGTTCTTACATTTAAATAAAGATATTTTTAAAGATGTTGAGCTTAAATTACTTCTCTACCTGAAAAATCTTTTATTCATGGGAAATTGATAAWTTAGAGGAATACTTAAGCTCTAAATGTCATTATAAAAGCTTCATAATTCTGGTTTAGAATCTTGCTCAGTGACATTAAGCAACCAACTGATTTAAATGTGTGAAGAAGACTGTACGTCACAGAGTTGATACATAAGAAAGAAACCAAACCAAAAGCAAATTCATCTTAGCAGAAACTTCTGTACAGCATAAGGATTTCCATGACTTTCGTTTTAATTTAATGAGCTTCAGCAACAATTAAGTTTTGCAGAGAAAATGTTCTCATCTTTGCTTGCTTCAGTCTTCTGTCAGCTATACACTCGATTGTAAACACCAGCAGAAAGTRTGCTTGGGAGTGGCAGTGGCCTTCTTTTAGAGAAATATGAAACAGGTKGGAAAAACACTAATAAAACTTGGGWGGAAAATAGTCTATGATGTCAACACAGCCTTCAAATCCACGAACTGCACTTATTAAAAAAATAAATATACACTTATGTCACGCTCTTGTCATTAACATTTAATGTGCAAAGAGTGGGTGAACATTCTATATTTAATTAAAACACAAAATTATTACTTCCATCTGCACATGCAGACCTGAGAAGCAGTTTAAGGTACACAAAAAATTTACATCTGGTATTCAAATTTAGGTGTGGGGAGACATTTTAACCATATCAGGTGTCACACCATTCCTCTAGTGTAGAACAAATATGATATGTTATTTATTAATATTTGAAAATGTTTTCAATATTTGAAGTTTCTCAGGCACTTGTATAGACTTTAAATCATGCGAGTGAATCACAGCTTCCCAGCGTTAGGAGACCTCTTCAGTTATTTTCATTTCTTATTTTTATTTTATTTTTTGGTTCCTTTGGAAACCCACACAGAATGTTCTTTTTTTCTCAGTGCAGCTTTTTCAGTAATTCTTTTGTTCTACATTTAGTGCCAAGGAGCACAGACCATGTTAAATCCATAGAGCAGCCTGCAATCTCCTGAACCATATGCTATTTTTACAGCAGGTCACCTGTGGAAATGCTTTTTTCAATCAAATCCTTCTTCTCTTGGCTTGTCACTCTGCTGGTTCACACTGGGGCTAATCCTGGTGCTGTCACTCTGCAGCCACCGAAGCCACCATCTGCTCTTTGCCCTACTCCGGCCTTTGATCAAACAGTAAATAAATCCTTCAGGATAGGGAAGGATTTCCTGGGTGCTGGCCATACGGCAGCATATTTGGTCATTGCATGGAGCCCACTGTGATGGCTGGTAAGTCAGGTACCTTCCCATTATCTTCACTTGGACTTAGGAAGATTTCTCAGTGCAGAAATCAAACATTCCCACCTGCCTCAGAACTGGCAAAGCTGCTTGTGCATGGCTTTGGAATGAGCTTATCAAGGGGATATCGTGTGCCTCAGAGCAGTGAAGGCTAACCTCCTGCAGGGACAGAGGAAAGACCATCCTGGCATTCCCACAGTCCCCCCTGAAATATGTTTGCTGACAAGGAGCTCTGGTGGCCCAGAAAGATGTTGATTAGGGATTGTTTTCTTGGCTACATGTGAACATACCTGAAACCAAAATGATAAGCCTGGGTAGCTGCAAGAGGAAATCCAAAATGCCAAAGGGGATCATGATTTTTCTGACAGAGGAAGGAATCTGCAATAAGACTRCAACAGTACAGGCCAGTAAACTTTAGCAGATCTGGTTTTTACTGGGGAGGCAAGTGCTGAGCAAAGATGGGACACAATGCATCACTCTGTGCGCATGGGGTTGAAGTGCTGAACAGTACAATTCTTGCTAAACCCTGCAAAACTGCGTCTGRCATTGCTTGAGATAGGACAGAGGCTAACTCAGTCGCTGAGTAAGCATAACTGGTGGGCCTTAAAATATCTGTAGACTATAACAGAATTGCTGAACTAACAAGATGCTGAGCCAGCATAATGAATAGAACACAGCAAAAATAATGCAATAGCTTTGTGGTTAAGACAGCTGTAAATGAAAGAAAAGAGGAGCTGTCTATCAGCCTGTTTCAAAGAACTGGCTCCCCAGTCTCTTGTATATTGACTAGAATGGATTCAGCAAAACAGAAGAAGGATAGTCTGGACAGCTGAGAATGTGTGTGGCCTGTGGGTCACAGCATTAAAAGGAGATAAAAGAGACTCAGAAATTCATCAATGTGAGTTCATCAGAAGAGAATCAGCATTGCAGATGCCACGGACTGAGAAAGGTGAGAATTTTCTCCAAATTACCTTGAAATACTGGCCAGGATATGCTTGTGACTCCCAAGTGGCAACAGCAGGCATCTTGCAGACCTTTATAAGATATCAGAATTTAGAGATCTGGGCAGAAGAGTGCCTCATGACCAGAATGCTATGCTGCCAATGACTTTGCTAGGGAGTTTATAATTAATATCCACTGCTTTTTATATTATTTCTTTAGTTATCTTTTGGCATGGATGCAAAGATGATAGATAGATAGATAGATAGATAGATAGATAGATAGATAGATAGATAGATAGATAGATAGATTATAGACACGTCCATCCATCCATCCATCCATCAATCCATCCATCCATCCATCCATCCATCACCATAAAACTTACGATTATCACTCATCCTGCTGTTGCTATAATTGCCTGTAGCCATTGTCTGGGTTTGGTTCCTGTATTGCTGACCTGTAGTTATATTTTCTGTGCTTTCATTTAGTGGAATTTTTATAAGCTACCAGTCAGTGTAAGGTGTTAAAATCATCACCTTCTTAATATTGTGGATMCCTGTGGTCATACTTCTACCTACTAAATAGTTTGCTTTAGTTTTCTAATATTTGAACTTACATCTCCAGAAAATTTAAAAAGAGCTGGATGCTGATATGTAGGCATTCATGTTGCTAACCTGTTAGCCTGGTCTCTTATACATTTAATCCAGGAGAACCAGCAAAACTACTACATTATCATAATAGCTAGCATGTCTGGGAATGCTTTAAAGGGTAACACGCTGGAAGCTGTTCCAAGTCGGCTGGTTGGATGTCACTAACATGATTTGGAGAGAGGAGAGTTTGTTTGTACAGACACAAACTGCACCATGTCTGTTGGCTTTGGGAATGAAGCACAGAAACCATTTCATCTTATATAACATTACTCACAGCCTGATATGCCTTTCCTGCTCATGTCCATGAAACTTTTGAATAGAGTTCTACAGCTTGTAGTGAGACTTCCTCTCTCTTATCTAAACAGTTTTGCAAAATGAAACTTTCTGAAAAGTTMAATTGAATAAAGCACTCCTTACAGCATTTGAATTTAGGTAGGAATATTTGTTAAAATCCTACAAAAGTTAGCAGAGCATTTTAGCTTCTTACAAGGGTAGGGATGATCTTATAGAAYAAATTAATTTTAAATCCCATTCAGAATGTACCAAGAGCCATAAACAGAATATTTTGTCTTTTTTGCTTTAAAATTAACTTATATAACAATTTAATATGAGATTTTATATTGTTCTTTACAGAGAACACATCCTCATTTTTTTCACACTCTTTTTCTTTAGAATATTTTTTCATTTATTTATCATTCTGTATTTTAATAAAAAGCAGAAAAAATATGCAAAATATAACACATTGAGCTCTCCTTTCAAGCACAAACAGATCGTTTACTCTTGAATTAGTGGAAAAATGCCTTATGTCAGCATATTTGATTTTGAGTTTATATGAATTTGAGTCATTAAGCTGAAGTCTAGACTCAAAATGACTCTTTTTTCCTGTCATCTGGTTTTAATTGGGCCATAATTTTATGTCTTCACAAAATGACTCTGATATGTTACTAGTATTTTAGCAAAAAAAATATATGTGAAGAGTAAAATACATTATTTTCTTCTCTCACTTCCTATATCCTTCCCTCAAAGACTTAAAGAACTGTTTAGCACTTTAAGGACTATTCCTTTCCTCTTCTGTTTCCCAGACTAATTTCCAAAATGAGGTGAGGAAGTTGCCCTTATCTCTTCTCAAACTTAATCATTGCCTTGCGGGATAAATCATTAAAATGGGAAACATGAAAAAAATTGTGCAAGGTAATGCCTCCAGGGCTTCTGTGGATGCTCTCTTCAACAAACAAAGGTTTGGGAATGTGCTGGGAGGTCATATATGTTAGTCTTTTTAAATCTGTGCCTAAATTCAAATGGACATAGTGAAGGTGCAGARGAGCTGCAGCGCTTCCCGCGCTCAGGAAGCAGCGTTCCAGGYCAGCAGCCGTGTTGACAGCAGCTGTTCCTGCCGCGCCTGAGCCCTCCCCGCTGCCCTTAAGGAGGGCAGTGTTCATGTCTGTGCCTAGTCAGTGCTCAGATATCTGTATTCATCCAGGCAGCTACTCCTCTGCTCCTCATCCCCGTCGCAACACTCAATGTACAGCCAAGACACTGATTCTGTGGTGCCTGTTATAACAGGATATGCTAAACATATACTGAAAGCATTCATAATTCCTACCAGAAAAATGGACATATATCATGATCTATCTAAAAACAGTAAAAACTTTATAGCTATAGCTAAATTCTCAACAATAAAAATAAAGAATAAATAAGAGTGTAAGATAATTTTTTTTGTCACCTCTTTTTTTTTTCTCTGAAATGAAGATCAGGACACATTTTCAACAGGAAATCTGCAAGCATAAGCACTTGGTACTTCATTGCTACTTAATGAAAAGTAAGATTCCAAGTAATAATAACAACAAAAATGAAACTCCTAGAGTTGAGGGTTCAAAAAAAAGCAATTAACAAAAACAGACATCATGGAAAGTATACTGTCAAAATGTTGCTCTTTGTTTTGTCAAAATTAGGGTGGACTTTCTACAGTACTCATACAAACTAAACTATGTCTGTGCCCCAAGACAGTAAATATTGTCATTTTTAATTTTTCACCAAAAATGAATTGCCCAAATAAACAGGGAAACACATACTGTTAAAAAGTGGTTGCAGAATTTACTGTGTATCTTTTCTTTTATTCCTTTCTATTTATTTAACAATTTATTCTGAAACCAGCCCAGCTTTCAATTGTCTTTCTAAAGGCTCAGTGAAAACTTGTGTCACTGCCAACTGCTGCTGCACCTGATATTTTATTTTTGTAGCTCTCTCCAAAAACCTTGAGACACGAGGTTGTTCTCGAGGCAAGCTTTTGCTGCTAACCTAATGCAAAATAGCCAGCGGTGCCATTTAGTCGACATAAGATTGCTTCTTTAACCAACCACTGCACATGGTTAAAATTTGCAATGATGTTAACTGGGGTTCAATGTATGTATTAACATGAGGCTGGAGGCCTCATTGGATTCCTTTCTGCTATATTCAAAATCACCATAGGTGTTATTTATACCACTTCTGTTCTTAGTGCATTTGCCAAGAAAGAAAAGTCAGTCCAACACTGTTGTCATCTAAAAATAAACACCAATGAGATCTTCTTCCTGTGGGCTGTAAGGTCATTCTGTAACTCAGCATGGTTCATTGATCTCTTCTACCCCCTGTGCCTTTCCAGATTTATTGGAAATCTGTTCAAAGGAGAATATATCTTACTGCTTGCTACTCTAAGAACTGCTGCTAAACGCTGAGTAAAAGATTCTTTTCTATTCTCTTTATTCCTTGTCCTTAGAGACAGAACCGAGGAAAATCTTCCCAAGTCTCTCAGACATCAGCTGAAAACAGATGAGCTGGGAATACAGGTTGAATACCTTCTGCAGCTCTTCCTTCAGACAAGTTCACTAAGGTCAGGAAACACCTTGGGAACAATTCACGTCAATGTGTGTCTGTATTGCTTCTGTCGTTAGCATGAAGAGCCTCAAAGTAATCTAAGTCAATGATCTGATTACTAATAAAGAGCAGCAGCACATGGTCAGACATGTGCTTTGTATTTCCCTTCCTTTTAATATTTCACAGCATTAAACAGTACTGTGGAGGGAGAAATCTTCTACTAGCAAGAGATCTGTCTATATACCTATATACTTCACATCAACCTAATCACATCATGCATTTCATGCAGTTCAAGCATTCATGTAAAACATATGTAACTCATTAGAAAAAATGGAGTTTCATCCACATTCACTCAGGTTATGTTCCCTCTTCACTGTAAATCCTGAAACAAATGGGAAAATGTGAACACATGTGCCTGGAGTTTTACTAGGAGCTCAGCAGCTGGTATATAATCACAGAGGTTTGATTAATTTGTTGTTCTTTATCTTTTTTCTTTCTTTAAAATAAAGGTTCTTAGCAAGAGTAATGCATATGCACTCAAGCCAGCAGTATGTGAGTGATGTGAATTGATAAAATAGCTTATGAGATGTAGGATCCTGGGGTCTGTGGAGCTCCACTGAAACAAACAGCTCACCTTTGGGGTAACCCTAGAAAATGGTGTGCAGAAAGGGAGAGAGGCTTAGTGCATCAAGAAAAAGAAAGATGAAGCACTTGAATTCCTTTGATTCCCGCTACAGAGGCACATCTGACAAAACAAATTTGTGTCAGSCTTTTTGCAAAGTATTATCTTCTGCTTTCCCCTACTGCTGGGCCAGGCAGCTGCATGCCCCTTCCCCATCTGTGCCTCGTTCATCTCTTCCCTCTCTTCTATGATTTTCTTTGTTTTGAACATTCACTAAATTTTGGCCTGATGTCTTTGCTTCCAATCATATAATGGTGGAATAGAAAGGCTTTGTTCTGAGTCCTCATAATTTAATACTCTTACTCACCCAGTAAATTTAAGAGGATACTCTCTTTAAACCATTATCTGATGTGTATAATATTAACAGCATYTTTTTCTACCTCATCTTTCTTCTTCATCTCAAAGGTGAAGTGGTATTGAAGAGGCAAAAGAGTTCAGAAAATGAATATTTCTCTTTGACTAGACATTCAAACAGCTCCRTATTTATCAACCCCTCTCATTCTCTGCACATCTCTGCCTTCATTACTCCTTTAGCCTCCACTCACCAGATTCCTTTGTTCTGTTTCCTCAAACAAGCATGCAGTGCATATTGTGAACCTTAACTAAATGACCACAGTGGTTTTGCAGAGTGGTTTTACGGCCAGGGGTGAAAGGTGGTTCTTCAGCCCAACAGAATGGCATGCAAGAAAYTCAGCGGTCATACTTCAGCACTGCTACTTGGCAGATGTTCTCTGTGAACTTATCTTAAAAAAATTTAAGGTCCTTTGCTTGCTATCACTGCTGCATAAGCAAAAGACCAGTAGTAACAGCTGCAGTATCAATAACAAAAGCTTACAAAAGAGAGAGAGTGATTCACCACAGAGCCCAGCCTGACCACAGCTGTAACTCCCTCTGAAACTGGCATTACCCAAACCCTCCCTCCCGCTCAGAATTGGAACCACCCCACTGCTCCTCTGCTATGCTTATTCCAAGGGAAGGTAGCAGCTGAGGCCTTTAATAGTCCTGCATGTCCTGTGCATATATCCAGTGGGGAGTGGAGGCTGACAGTGGGCTGCCGTGGCCTGAACAAAGTCACCCCATCACTGGGTGCTGCTGTGCCAGACATGCTGGAACTTCAGTATGAACTGATGTCCAAGAGAGCAAAATGTCATTGCTAATGCATTTTTCTCCATTCCTTCAGCAGCAGAATGCAGGCTGCAGCTCATGTTCACCCAGAGGGGCATCGTGCACCTGGCACCAACAGCCCCAGAGGTGGAATTACAGCCCCAGTATTTGCCTGACTGATCCAGACTGCACTGGAAAAATGCAATATATTGATGATGTCATCATGTGGGGCAACACAGCAGAGGAAATTTTTTAGAAAAGAGAGAAGATAAACCAAATCCTCCTGCAGGCCATTTTTGCCATAAAGCAAAGTAAGGTCAAGGGATCTGCCTGGGAAATTAAATTTTTAGGAGAAAAATGACAAGATGGACATCATCAGATTCCAATGGATGTGGTAAAAAAAAATAGCAGCTATGTCCCCACCAACTAGCAAGAAGAAAACACAGGGGTTTTTTTCAGGTACTGTGGGTTTGCACAGGGATGCATATTCTAGATTACAGTCAGACTGTAAACTGTCTCTATCAAATGACATGGAAGAAGAATGATTTTAAGTGGGATCTTGGACAACAAGTTTTTTGAAAAAATTGAACAGGAGATTGCTCATTCAATAGCCCTTGGGCTAGTACAGCCAGGATAAGAAGTGAAAAATGTGTTCTACACTACATCCAGTGGATAATGGTCCTTCCTGGAGTCTCTGGCAAAARGTTCATAGGGAGACTCGAGAACAACTCATGGAGTCATCTGAATTGAGATTTCAAGGATGTTACAGCTGACTTACAGTACTCAAACTCCACCCAACCCTCAGCTGAATAATGTGGTTTAGGAATTGTACTCCCCAATTCAGTGGCCCCACTAAGACTCTCCAAACCACACACCACTCTCTTTTTTCCCCCACTTTCCTCTCCCCTTCACTGCTGTGGTGTGATGGAGAGGGGAATTGGAGGCAGAAAGGGCAAAAATCAAGGGTTGAGATAAAAGCAATTTACTGGAAACAGCAAAGTCTAAGAAAACAAACAGTATCAATACAAATGACAGAGGGTACAAGAAAAYAAATTATTCACACCAAAAAAATCCCAATAACTGACAGTACCAGACAGTTCCCTCCACCATATTTACTCAACTAGAAGAGAGGTCCTTTTACCCACCTCTGGAAAAGATGTGAGGAGATACAGAATAACCGCTGTGTCCTACGAATGCCCCATCCCACCTACTGCATAAAATTAACCTTGTCCTGGCCAGAACCAGGAACTGAGGATCTGCAGCCACTTCTGTAGCTATTAATTCACAAATGTAGGAAGAAAATAAACCAATATTATTGTTTTTCCCAAAGGTCTCTCCTTACATATACAAATAATTATTTTGTCTCTCCTTACATATACAAATAAAATTAGACCCAAATTTCTCAGGATTATACGCTTTCATTTAAAAATCACGTGTGAAAGAAAAAGGCCACCTGCAAAAGACGCTGAAGGTCTGTAACAGTTTTGCAGTTAATGCATTTATCCAGACATGACTGAACTTTATGCCCTCCCCAAGCTCTTCCCATCTGCTCAGCGAAACATAGGCTAAGAAAAYATGTCACTGCTGTAAATTGATCCTGAACTTTCTTGCCTCACATTTATGTCTTCTAAAAAATCCTTAAAGCTGTAACTAGAGCAATGATATACTCAGCTAAGAAACAACATTGAGTTAGGCAGCCAAAATCTGGCCATTTTCTCTTTAGTGTGAAGCTGGCGTCATTTCACTGAAGATAARGGTGTAGGTCCTGATTTATTTGTCCAAGAGCATTTCTAATTTATGGCCTTAGCAGATTGGCTCAGGTTCTCTTCTGGCTTAAGTAAATAAGTAACATATAATATCCTCCAACCAATGCAATTGGGGCAGGTCTAAGTGCTACATTTTGCTTCTGAGTACAGAAAATACAAGTTTATTGTGCATGAGGGATCTTTTATTTCATCAAGATTGCTGAAAATATAAAGGAACTAAATGTACCCACACAAAAATTACCTCCAGAAGCACATTTAAATAAGACTTACAGAAGACAGTTAGAGGGGAAGAGCAAGAACAGAAAATGTCTGCTCTGATTTACTGTAAATCTCTCCCTGGGTGATTTTGATGACTCAAGACCTGAGAAGCTTAGAAAAATATATATGATAGAGTCAGATGCTGTTAACTCTATGAATACAAACAATAAATATTGTATCCCTCACTACTAAAGAAAATTGTAATATCTTGAGCTCTGAAAGAATAACARCAGCACCATAAGAATATTTTATTTCATAAGCACTTGCAATTAAGAATCAAAAGGAGMAWAGAAAATGCCCCAAGTCTCTTTTTTTAATAGACTTTATATTTATGAATAACTAAATTAACAGGCATGCCTCAGTTCAAATGGGACTAGAAATATTATTTAGCTATCAGGAAAATGACTGAAATATTTTAACACAGCAAAAATTTCCACAGTACAATTTGTTATTCTACAAAAAGCAGTAAGTCTTTAGATGCTGTAATTGCCTTGGTGTACTTGAATGTCTCTATACATCTTTAAAAAATAAAAAAAATAAACAGTTCTATTTCTCTCTTCTGTTCTCACTTCATATTTAAACCTKTCCATTTCTAGACACAAATATAGATCCTAAAGCACATTTATGTGATAAATATAAAAATTGGACCAAATTCTGCCAGTGCTTAACTGTGATTGAATCTGCCTGATCCAAATCCCTTTGATAAATTTTGACCAAATCATTCCCATAAACATTCTGGTTTTTAAGCTATTTGGACTTGGTTCATTTTCTTTGTTTTTTCTGAGTAAGGTGAAGCTTTCAGTAAAATCAAAAAGTCTTTTTCCATAGATGAAGATAGTCTCTTTTAAATACCACAAAGAAAACATTTTAAATTAAATATTTAGATTAAAAAATAATTTAAAATCTGTGGTAGAGTTYTTCACCTAATATCTGTTATTCAGAAGACCTTTGTTTTGCTGTCTTACCTTGCCTTGGTACTGGTTGTCTAGTGATGATTTTGGGGATGTTACTTTGGGCTATCTGCTCAGTAGTAAATTAAAACTGCCCAGGATCATTTKCTGCCAAGGAAGCCGACTAGAATAAACCATATCTTACTATTTAATTCTTTTAACATCCAAAAAATGCAAGACCTCTTGACTAATGGATCAAAGCCTGTGCTGACTCCTGAACTGTGAGTGAGATWGGTTTGAAACCAGCTTGTCCTTTGTAATAGAATATTGAGTTTTACTGTTATGTTGGAGCCCTATTTAGTTTATCTGTTTAGGTGTAGCTTTTACCTCTTTCTTCTACAGTTTCCCCATCTGCAAGGAGAGGAACATGATGCCTGCTTCTCCTAACCCACACTTTGTAATCTCTAAAGGAAAGCATTAGCTATGCCTCTTAATAAAGAAAATGAACTGTTAGAAGATACAATACAGACTTACTCCACTTGTAATCACTGTAAATCTCCCAATCTGACATCCACAGAAACCCCTTTGTGTCATTGCTTACTCTAAAATGAAAATATGCTGAGGGAACCATAGCATTGACTTTCTATAATGTCTTTTAAATGTGTACTAAAGATTTTTTTAGCGATAAAATCCCAAGAAAAATAAGGTCAGAGTGCTGGAAGTTTTCTCATAGTTTAAAATATTATTTTTATTATTAAAATTGAAGTTACTACATATTTAATGTTACCTAACATACTGAATATAGAATCTTCAATTCAGCAATATGTTCTCGCCCCTGGCTTGTTAGATGACCTGTTTAAGTTAAGAAAGCTTAACAGGAGTTATAGAAGGCAACCATTTTGCAATCAGTGTCATGGGGATGCAGGGCTATATATTTATTTTAAAGCTTCAATGTGCAATCTCTATTGTCTGTAAAAGACAGCTACGAGCACTCTGTCTYGTTTGGTTTGCCTTCTAAGGAGCGGTATTTCAGTGCATGCTKGTGTTCTAGTGAATAGGAGAACAGATTTTTTTCAGAGAAATGGAAAATATTGTTATGCAAAATAATGTCTGAGGCATTTTTCACAGATTTTAGAAGTCAAAGTTGAGAATTAACGAGTGCCTTGAGTTGAGCGAATAATGAGAGATTATGTGGAAGTGGAGAACTTCTTTGGTTTGCTGGTAATTTCCTGATGTTCAAATAATTTCATTTAATAAAGAAAGTATAACTTTTTTATTATTATTTTTTATCATTCCTTTCACCCAGAATCTTTGGTCTGTAATTATAAAACCAACCAAACAAAAAACCCAGTGTCTGTTTATTTTCTCTGAGTGTTTATAGTGTAAGGTCCTGATCTTACATGTGTGAATAATTTTAAGTGGATGAGCAGAATTAAAATGTTTGCAGAAGTATTTATAGGAATAAGGCTTAAATCCAGTTGGTACTCACTGCTTGTGCTCCTCTCTGACACAGGACTTGCCTTCGTTGCTTCAGATTTCTTAGTTCTTGAGAAACTGTTCCCAAGTTARAGCATGTAGTTGGTGGTGGTAGATAGGAAGTGAAAGTTTAGATCCTTAGAAAGGACAAGAGACCTGACATGTGCCATCAAGGACATTTTCTACCTGTATTAGTAGAGAAGGCAGGTAAAAGTCTTAGGTAAAACAGCTTTCCCTTCATATCCGCACAGACACCATGGTTAGGTGCCAAGGAACAAAACTCCRTGGGAGTTAATTTTATAAAGTATTTAAGATAAAGATTTTGGTCTCCTAATCTTCTAGAAATACTACGAAAACAGACAAGCTAGAGAGTCTTGAGCCTGAGAGGTATATGGTGGAAGAAGAAAGGCATTGTCAACCACAATGGACTTTAACTTAAAAGCTCCCTGTTCTTTCCCTTTCCTGGCACCCCAGTCTGCAGAAGACAGGGGAGAAGCAATAGCCCTGAGACAAGGCACGCTGGGGGTGAAGTCCCAAAGAGCAGCTCTGTGAGCTATCTTGTCTACTTCTAGAAGGGCAGAAGGGCAGAAGGACAGAGGGAAGAGCATGGAGTATAGTGTGGGAAAAGGGAGAAAGTGGTAACAAATTGCCTGCCTGCAAAGATGATAGACGCCTAATAAGCCTTTTGTCTGTCTTTTAATTCCCTAGGTACTAGATGCATGTGGTGATGTGCTAATTTTGAGTATCTCTGGACCTTTCTTCCCATGCAAGCTGTTGACAGGCAGACATCTACACTGCAAACACACTGCGTGAGATGATTCTCTCACCTGGCCCCCCRAACCCAATCAGTGCTCTCTGTGATGGATGAAGCTCAGTGTGTTTACATTCAGGGATGCCTGCAGATTTTCCCTTCCCCAGGAAAGCCAGGGCTACTTTGAGGAGCTTGGATCATGAGCACATTTTCAGATATTCCCACAGAAGGAAGCATACATATGACTAATAACAAACGTCCTTGTTAATAGCATGATTCTGGCAAGGATGTCTGTGAGAAATACAGTACCAAAAGTTAAGTGGCCTTGAACTGTGCCAGGAAACAAGAATTCAGGCTGAAAAAACATATTTTCAAATTCAGACACTGCCAGGTTATTTATGACACTACYATCGTCAGTCAGCTTCTTCAAAGACATCCAGAGGCCACATGTGGCTCAAAAGAAGCCTCTCCCCCCCCAAAAAAGACTGACAATCTCACCCATTCTTCCTGATATTTAAATTTCCATCTTCTTTAAATTGGAAACAGACCYGAACACTAAGTCAGGTGTGGGCAGGGCTAGCTGGAGTCTGAAGAGCAGCATCAGCATCCTGCAACAAGCTGGATGATTCTACACTGTATCTGGCTAGCATGGAGCTAACTTTTATCCTAGCAGCCTGTATGGTGCTGTGTTTTACGCTTGTAACTAACACTGTGGTGATAATTCATCAGTATTTTTGTTGCTGCTGAGCAATGTACGTGCATCATCAAGGCTTTCTCTTTATCTCATTCYGCCCTCTGCAGAGGGTAGGCTGGGTCTGGGCAAGAATCTGGGAGGAAACACAGCTGCTACAGCTGACCTTAACTGGCCAAAGTGGTAAWTTATACCATATAGTGTCATGCTCATCAATAAAACAGTGCTTTCAGACTTGTCTGAACATTGGTCTGCTTATGGGGGAGGTGAGTGATTGCCTCTGCATCTTTTGCATGTTTCTTTTTCCCCCTCTTTCCTTAATTTATTAAAATTTCCCATAACCCCAGAAGTTTTCTCTCTTTTGCTCTTATTTTCTCCCTGGGGACAGGGAGACATATTGAGCATGTGGCTGCATTGGTGCTTAGGTACTGGCCAGGATCAAAAAACCACAGGTCTCACAACAGTTGCTTGCAGTTACAGTCTTTCTGGCCTGGAGTGACATATATTTTTTCTGCTTGCATTGTGCCATACCTCCAGTCTTGTATGGCATGCCAAAGCTCTGACTCAGATGAGAAAAGAGAAAGAAAAATTATTCCTCCAGGATCCCTGTGAGAATGTGGCCTAGTCTCAAGAATATTTTGTTAGATAAGCATTTATTTGTCTTTTCTGCATCTTGTTGTTTATATGTGCTTACACACTGTCTGTGAGTGCCATTTCTGGACTCTGAAGGTCAGTGGAGGATCTGTATTCTCATGTGATATCTGCTGGTAAGGCAAAAGAGGACTGCTTTATACAGTGCAGCACTTAACATCCATTTCACTGGAATAATTTGGATCAGTGGCCTTTCTCAGACACTGCATGCAATTTTTACTCTCTGGTTCTTTCTACTCTTCCACCGTCACTGTGTGCTGCTCAGCACAGCACCTGCTAGGCTACTAAAAGCCTGAAGTCAGCAGCTGTCAGTTTGCGCTGTCAAATTTTCCTTTTACTCCTTCTGACTGGTGCTGTGGAAGCAAATRCTGCAGCCTCACTCCTTGTGCTTGCCAGGCAGCTGTGGCCTTCCTGGATTCCAGAGCATGAATCCATTACTAATATTCATCAGCCCTCAGCTATCTGATCTTCCTGCTACTTATACTAATAGAATATGGCTCAGAGATGGTAGTCCCTACAGCACCAGTTGGTTTAGCTTCAAGGATATGTGATCTGCATCACACTAACACAGCTGGACACTGCTTAAGCCCTGTGACACCCATCAGAGAGAGCAAGATTGAGCTTTCCTTTTTTTTTTTAAATGTGTTAACCTCCAATAAACTGTTTCCACAGCAATTCCTTTCCTCTATCTGGAAAAGAATATAATCCCACCAAAAAAAGGAAATTCACATAACCATCACAGCATTTTATAACTTAGCTGTTACTGTGCATCGCTGGAGCTACTGACTGGCAGCAGTCTAAWGGCACAGAACTGGATCAGAAAACAAACAGCTTTCGGGGCAGCTTTTCACCTGGTTTTGAAGGATAKAATTGCCAATAGATGGTCATGGGTGGGTCCAAAGAGGTGGAGGTGAGAGAGATAATTACATATAATTTACTCCCACTCCAAACCTGCAGATTTCTGTGGCATATGTGGCTATGTTTCTGGGCTGAAATCAGAAATACTTTTGATGCAAAGGAAAAGAACATAGTTAAATGTATATYGAAATGCAGTTAAGCACCATTATTTAAAAGATACAAATTATTGTTGTAAAAGGAAAAGTGGTCAGGGTGATGGTTTATTTCCCTTATTTCTTTTTTTAGCCCTTAACAATTTACTCTCTCCTTTTAAGGAAATTCTTTGTCACTCCAAATGTTAAATCAATGTCACAGGTGCATGGTTCTTTGTTTTCCCTGTAAGAGTGAATATTGCTTTACAAGCAGATGCTATATTTTAATAGAAAGGTATTTTGCACTGGATTTTAATATAATAGAAATGGACATATTGTTGCATGCTTTCAACTGTAATAAAATAGATTCATTATAGTATGAGAAGGATTTTTAGTTTGAAAATATGTTTTTTTCAGAATATTTAATGGAAAAGAACRTATCATTTCTCTGTATAAATTGATWGAAAAGGGATGCAATCACCATGAGAATGCACATCCATTAACAGGATCAGAACAGGAAGGATTGTGATGAATATGTGATTTTCACATCTCAGAGATAAATTCTGTCAACCAGAAATGAAAGCCATTTTCTCCTTTAAAAAAATGAATACAAGTTTATGTGAACTGTATGGTAGGTCCTTGCATTCAAGGACTTCTCTGCTTAGCAATACCTCATAAAATAATTGGRGCAATAAATACTCTGCTTGCTTACACCAAAATCTGTTACAAACAAACACTAAAGAGTAAACTGTGGAAAAATTAAATTAACTGGGATAGTCACTGAATAAAGGGATCGGGAGTTTTATCACAAAAACAGAGATGGAGCTTAAGGAGGGCTGAGTTCTGTTCCTGAGGTGTCTGCAGAGGGCCTGTGTAGTTTTAGTCAGATGGTAAGGAAGCATTTCTAAGTGAAGATGTGCACTTATTTATCTGTCTCTGTGACTCTTATCTAAAGATGATGTGGCATGGTGTAGCTCAGGCCAGTCAAAAAAACCAAATGTTTTCAAAGGCAGTCTTCAGTATGGTTACAGATGGAAGGTGCAAAGCCCATGATTACTAGACTACTTCTAAATTACTTTATTGATGCCTACCTTTTATTTCTCAAGTTAGTTTAATTTTGTGTAGTGATCCATTCTCCAAAGTAAAGTTCATGAGAGATACTATGGCCTGCCCAGTTGTGGTATCAAATGGAAACCACGGAACTCATTGACAACAGATTTTGTGGATGCCAAAAATTTGCATGGATTCAGAGAGCAATGAAATACATTCACAGAAGACAAATCCATCAGGAGCCATCAAAGAGAAAGGTTAGGCCCTGAGTTTAGAATTCCCTGYTACTGTCTGGGCTTGCATTACTAAGAATTATTACATAAATTTATTCTTTCTTTGCTAGACATTGTTATGAAATAGGTAGATRTATGTGGATTCAGCCCAATATGACAATTTTTATGATTTTAAGTACTGAATGACTTCCCATCATGTCAGAATAACTAACTAGGTATATTTTTGAATAGCAGTGAGAGAAGTATCAGATTAAGAATACAGTAACTAAGCCAGTGGCTTTCTCAGCCTTGTTTCTGTTTTCACACAAATCAGGTGGCTGTGGCTTGCTTCCTCCTATTGGTATATCTTTCAAAGAAACTGTGATAACCTAATGGTCATATCAGTCTCATATAACATATAATTGAAGAAATGGACAAAATCTTCCATAAAAAGTGCACCTATTATAGAATGYTTCCTTTATTATTCTGAAAGAAGATATGGAAATGATTGCTTACTCTTTTCTAGAAATAACTGTAACATATTTTGCCAAATTTTAATTATCATGGGTGTGGTATAAAACCTAAAATACATAGACACAGAAATAGATTTCTCATTTTAGAAAGTTCTGGGTATATAGTTTGCTGCAATTTCAAATGGCAAATAGATATAGGATTTTTTTTTTAAATGTTATACTAAAAATCCTCTCTCTGCACAATTTTTCCTTTCCTCAAGATCATTTTCCCCCCTTTGATTTCAAACCCCAAACTTCTATGACTCACTTAATGTTTACACAAATATTCCAMACTTATATCCAGCATAGCAAAGCCTTAAGAAGTGGCTGTCCAAAGCTTTATCCAATACCAAAAGTTATTTCAATGAAAATAGAGTATAAAATTCATTCCCACACTTCACAACTAGGTCTTTCAGAGATTGCAGCTTTTGAACAAAAGTATTATAAAACACAGAAGGAACTCCTTGAGTTTTGATATTTGAGGAAATTGTCTCTCATATAAGAGAAATTCTCATCTGAGCCAAAGGATTGAAATYGTCCCTCACATTTCTCTGTAAGGTTATAACTGTTTATAACATTCCATTTAAGTAACACATAAAGCAAAGTGCATATAAAATTCACTGCAAGTTGCTGAATCCTATAGTCTGGCAGAGCAGAGACGAGGCTGCCACAGGGCCACGGTCCCAGGTGCAGTGAGCAGCCAGACTGAGCCAAGTGTGTGTCCTTGGTAGGCATACACTCACATGGGTACTCTTCCACAATGCATATGTGCATAATTACATGGCTGGCCACACAGATTAGCAGAGACAGAGGCACTCACACAAATATAGGTAGCACAGACAGCTTTTGCGCTTCCACCTCCAGCAGCTCAGGATGAGGGTCTGTTAGTGGGCAATTTATCCACACAGCATGGATCCCTCCTTTAGATATCCAGTCTACACATTGCTCAGACCCTGGATACTCTGGTTTCCCAGTTTCTTTATGCACATAAACACAAGATGCTGGTGAGTCTGACCCCCATATTTTGCTGTCTCTCCCATTGCTAGCTTAGTCACCTGTATCCTCTCAGACCACTCAGGTCTCTAYAGCTGCCCCAAGCACCTACTGCACTCTGCAGCTAGTCCAGGTGGATGTTAGCTAGTGACCACATTCCAGGAGGTCCCACTCCAGCCTCTCGAGTTGCTGGCGCAGGAGATACGTGGTCCCTCTGACCTGCACTCCCCAGGTCTGTCTGCTGACATTCAGGTCTCCATGTACATATGCATGTTTAAAATAAAGAGCCTTACTCAGAAAAAATAGTAAAAAATAAAACTTAATGAGAACACAGGACAGATCAAGGTGATCAGACATACTGCATGGCCAATGAAGCATATTGAGCAGCAGCCACATGAGGGGTACCTGGCCCTTTTTATCTCTTTATCTCTGTTTTCCTGTTCTTGTTACTTCACAAGCTACCCAGGACCCTCCCTTTTCTTTCCTTTGGTTTGTCCTCTAACTATSTCATAATAGTCTTGTACAATCCAAATTCTCCCCTCTGCATCCCACACTGAATCCTCTAGCTCTGTGGGTGGTATCCACTCTCAGTCTGTAAGGAGACCTGGAGACCATCTCCTGGTGACTGACGGATCTCAATCACAGCCTAAGGGCTGRCACCCTCCTGAGATGGCTTGAGAGGGCCTGGCCTGGAGAAACTCACCCTCCTGCTTTCTTTTGTGCCTCTGGGCTTCTAAGAGTGTGGAGACGACCTTATAAAACCTATCACTGTACAAATCCATCTGAAGTAGGCTTTGACKGTTTTGTAGATGTCTTGCAACAATACAGTGTCACAGGACCAGTTGGGTGGGGACAAAGGCACTTTTGCAAGCCCTATGGGAACATGTTTCAGTCAGCTGTTGTTTTTTGAGCAATCTATATTTGGAGAGGAACCAGAAGTAATTTTTTTCTGTTTGCTTATCTATGACATCTTCCTTGCACCTAAACTTTGTAATTCYTGTTCCTGAATTAAGTGGGGATGTTGGTTGTATGGAATGAAGTCAGACCCTTTGAGAGCCTCAAAAGAGAGACCACTCCTTCTGCCCAATTAAGTYGCTTAATCTTCTTTTTGCAGGTCTAACTCTTAGCTGAAATTGAAGGAAGAATGGAGGATACAGTCACCTAAGGCATGCCACTCTCTAGACTCTGCCTCTTCTCACATAAGAGCAGTTACRGGGAAATGGAAACCACTTATAGCATCTTAAGGCAGCTATCTAAACCAGGCCAGACTAATTACAGACTGAAATGGCCAATATCTCTCCACTGATAAAGGCAATCCAGGGTGACAAACTCAGATGTAAACACTGTAGGCATCATTTAATCTGATGAGTCTCACCTTAGATTCAATAGTTGGATGTGTAATACATGAGAACTGGATGCTGCTATACAAATAATTGAAGTCCACTGTCTTTCAGCATGTGTAATATATATATACATAACATACATAACATGAGAACTGATTATCTAGGAGGTAGAACACATATCTTTCAATATTTTCTTTAAGAAATTAAAGGATGAGTAAGATCAGCAGGTGTTTATTTCAAACATGTTTGCATTACTTTTAGAGTAGCAAGATTTTAAGCCAGAAAACTCCAATCCAGAATATTCAAGGGGAAAATTTTGAGTTTTCTGAAAGTTYGTAATTTTTTTCTTCTAATTTTTAGAGGATTCATTAATTAAAATCAATGAAGATAAAATCAGAACACTGGCATGTTACAGTTAAAAAACCCCACACTATTTTTTCAGAAACAGTATTCCTAACCACTAGRCTACTAATTCATATCTTGCTTCTGTCATATAACAAGTCAGGCCTGACCTGACCTGAAAAAGGCAAAGCTTGGAGGAGCTGGGCTAAAGGCAATGTATAACTTAGCAAGGGTTGAAATTTTGGGGCYGTGCTCATAAATTCATGTTCAGTATTACTTCAGGTACCTCCTTTATTTGACATGATCATTTAACTGCAGATTACTTAAAAGCAATTTTTTTTTGATGCTTTGTTATGAGTGCATTCATACAAAACATTTGCTTTTGTTTCTGTCCTTGGTATGCCTTACAAATTTTGCTCCATATTACAGTTCTTGTCACAGTTCCTGTAAGACTGATTTGGCAGCTGCCAAGATGCAGTCAGAGGTGAGCTCCATGATAGGGAAGTACTTAAGCACAGGTGACAGGCTGCACAGCAGCAGCAGCATGACATTTTATGTGAGACACAGACAATGCAGGCAGTAGCACATTGCATTTGATACMCACAGGGGACAGCTGTGGGGGACAGCTGTGGTAAGCATACAAGTAAGTGCTTTGAAAGATTCTGACAGGCAAAATCTGACTTTTATTAAGAAATGGAGGTGAAAAAAGAAACTAATGGAAATTAAACTAATGGATTCTATATGTTGAGATTAATTTCATCCTACATTAAATGTTACATGCATACTGTACTGAACAGCATTTAAAAACTTTCCACATAAGAAGTCCAGACATTGAAAAGGTTTGAATCTCCTTGCCTGACATGCATTAAATAGACCTTGTTCTATAAGTGGTACCACCAGTGCCACTGACATGAATAAAAGTGGCAGTGGTAGGTTCCTGTTTGACAGAAGCAAAACCAGGTATCACTCATCCATTTCAGTTTGTTTCCCTTCAGACTTATTAATTTCTGGGTTGTTCATTATCCTCAGCAGGAAAATAAAAACCAGAATGCTGAACAATGCTGAGTTCCTTCTGGAAAGTTAGAAGTCATGTATTTAAGAGCATGTACTACAGCCTCACATTGATTCATCATTGAATTTTATTTTAAAAGACATTGAAAGGAGAAAAATGAAAGGTATGGAATGGTTCATTGAGACCCACCACTGGCAACGATCTTTCTACTTTTGTTGATCTTTTCACAGATCAATCCTAATGTTGTCGGCAAGTGGTTACAAACCACAGAAGAGCCAGCAGTGGAGGTATATCTGCTTTTTGTAGCACCAATATCTCCCACAGCTGGCAGGATTTTGGACAAAAACATTTCCGTCATTCTGGAATGCRCAGAGAGAGAAAGCAAAGAGATATATGTGCTACTAGGCTTTTATTTTTCTTCACAGTAATCTGGATTCATGCAATTTATTCTAAGCACAGCTGTTAGGCTTTTTCAGCTGTAAAAAAAAAATACACAGAGGAAAAAATTTCTTTCTGCATATTTGCCTCTCATATCTGTGTGGCCAAGATCTTTAATAAACACAAATCAATAAAGGTTAAGTTAAAATCGGTAAAATTATGCTGCTTAATAATTACAGTTTTTAAAACTTGGAAATTTGGACATCGTGACATAGCCAGAAACACTTTTTAAACTCTTAAATTAACAGTAAATAAAATAAATCAGATTGCAGGATAAGGAGTTGACATCTATCTATGTAACTATCTTTTATTCTGTTTCTTCTTTAGAGATTGCATAGGTTTTTTTTTTGTTTTCAAACAGAACTACAAGGCACTAAACTCCAATTCTTCATTTTCTTGCSCAGTCACTCATTCCTTCAGGAGAARGACAAGGACATCTCCAGAGCCCTCCTGCTCTAGTCGGGAGCATGACAACTTCCCTGCTCTGTTTTACAGGTACAATGTAGCCCATCGTGTAAAAATGTGATAGAGTAGCTGCAAAGGAAAGGACTGTGTACCTCACAAGAGATGAATAGCAATGCAGCGGGTTCCCAGGAAACTCCAGCCTGCAAATTCCCACTGCCATGAATGATAGGTACAGCATCAAGTCCAAAGTAAAGGAAAAGGAAATAAGGGGAAACAGCTTTCTGTAGGACACAAGCTTAGGTAATTAGTTTTATTTGTCTCTTTTGGCTCTCAGAAGAGATTCCACTGAAGTAAAATTTATGGAGAATTTTTAGTTAACTGGTCTGGCAGAGAGAGTTGATTACATCAAATATGCCTGAAGTACCTTTCTGAAAGAGGCTGGGTTCTTTAACTGCTCCAGACAAATACAAATCTTATTCTCTGGAATTTTGCACTATTGCTAACACCAGATTATACTTTGGTATTGGAATAGCTGTTTGCTTTTTATTGCATCACAGTTGCTTTTTTTCACTAGAATTTGCTAGAATTGGGAAGAGAGAAAATGTTTGCTTGCAGGATCAATGGAAAGTGAAAATAGAAAGCAAGAAAGTGAGAAGAACAAAATTTAAAACTTTAGCAGGAGAAAATCCTTGAAACCGGCACAGCTAGAACAGTGAAATCAGCTGTAAATATTTCTATAAAGAATATTCTAATTAAGAAACAAATGCAGGCAGGAGGCAAAGTCATGAAAACACTAAAATCTGTAGGGAACTGTTGAGAAGCGCCAAAGGAAAAAAGGCAGAACCTGGGATATGTTGAATTAGAAGAAATTTAAGTATCAATATACTAGGGGAAAAAAGATCTTATAACATTTCTTTTGAAGTGAAAATGTCAGGGTTTTTTCAACAGTAACGCAAAAAGAACTATTTAATAAGTATTTCTTTTCAGTCTTGAAATGTAATAACACAAAATATTTTAAATTTCAACAGTAACTCARGAAAATATTTAATAGAATCCTGTAAAATGAGATTTTCAAAGAAGTAGGATTAATAACTTTAATCTAAAGCTATTAAAAGAGCTGAGCAAGTGTTTTTATGTGCCAATAGTGTTGATTTTCAATAAGYCCTGGATGTGAGAGAAGTTCTAGAGAACTGGAAGAATGATAGAGTTTTTTCAATATTTTAAAAGAGAATGACCACATATTTTAGGCTTGAAATATATATATATTAAACARAAATATGAGAGTKATAATATAGGACTTGAATGATCGCWTTAGCCCTCTTTAATTCTTTTTTAATTCCAATCAGCATGAGACTATTGAAAACACACTGYATAAGCTAACTTTTTATGTTATTATTATTTTAACCATGGCTGCTAATGATAATAATTTTCCAGTGCACTTTGGATTTAGAAGGTTTATCTTTTATTTTCAGAAAAAAATAAAAGAACACAAAAACCAAATCCAAAACAAACTAAAACATGACATATTACTTTAAACTGACTCTAGCTAACTCAGTGTTTAAGAGGATGTTTTTACTAATAGTGCCCTACRAGCAGTCAGTTCCTACCCTATATATATTTGAATATTTGTAGTACTGATTGTCACTGAATACAAATTTGGGTAAATAAAATATTATGCAACATCAAGMCCAAGCAAAAGAGTCCACCCATCTTTACTTCTGACCATAAATTATCAGCAGATAGTGGACATGCTATTCACATTTTTTTGTTTTGACTTCAGGTTCCTGAAAATTAAACACAATAAAATTTTGATTTCTGTGTTATCATATCTCCCAAAATTTCATTAATTGTTTTAGGCATAGAAGGCAATTTTTATATAACCCAAGCTCACAGTACAGCTGAGTTCATGTTTCTACCACCTAGTAGATTAAAACTSTCCATACTGAATAGAAATTACAATTATTAAGTTAATTTAACAATTACAAAAATATATTTTATAGATTGATATAATTTAGTACATTCATTATCTGAGTCTTGCAAGGTAAAGAGGGACATATATAAATTAAGGCATTTATAATAAACCATTGAATAATGGTTGATAATTTACTGTTTATGATGAAAAMTAGAAATTGCAATAAATACTGTTGTAATAATCTTGGAGAAGAAAAGATAAAGGCTTAGGTTATTTTTAAATTGYATTTTTCTTGCTATCATTATTTAAGTTCTAGGAGTACTTAGAGGTTTTATCTAGGATTGGGACTTCATTACTTCTTGAATTTCAAAAACATTCAGGATAATAAAAAACATTACTTGATTTTAATGGCTTAAAAATTTAGATGGCTAGTCTGAGCTATTTTACCTAGGGTTCTTCCTCAAGGAATTTCGATTAAGCACCCCTTGTGTTAAAGGCATCTGTGGGTGGGGAGAGGGCACATAAAGAAAGCCAGGTGACCTAGCACGGGGGAAAAAAATATGACTGACRGGTAAGCATTTTAATTTTGTTATGTGCTCCAGAGGAGATGATAGCCTGACCTCATCACTAAGGTGCAGATTGCAGCTTCATCTCTGCTGCTGCTCTTGTGCTGTGTGCTGTATTTCAGTAATTGCTCCATTTCCTGACCATTACTGATACTAAGCCAAAGGCAGGTCTTACACTGGATGTTAGCTTGACTATCACAGTGATTATCTCACAGCTTATAAACAAAATGCAGTGATTCTTTAGACAAAAGTGCACAATCTCATTTTTTCTACTGAGTTTAGGATCACAGGAAAGATTACACTGCTGACATATTTATTTATTTATTAATCATTTGTAGGACAGCATCCTATGACAACAACCCTGGGCTGATATAGGCAACACAAATAAAAATTAAAAACTGTCATTTCTCAGTTCTGCAGCTTTTCACAGTTCACACATCCAGAGAAATTGGTTGCCTTCCAAAGCTAGTCCTTCCCAAATAATGAAATACTCTACAACCACATCGCTTTGTATTCCTGTTGAAAGCTCTTGACCAACTCTGTCAAATGCATTTGAAATGCTCTTTTAAAGACTGAAACTTTGATGGCTTTGGTCTGAAACTCTTGACTGATTGAAATTTATCTTTTTTTTTGAGGGGTGCARGCAGTTCTGACCTATGAAAGGTCTCTTAGTTCAGGTTTTTATCTTGAATGAAGTGCAGCAAGCTTGACAAGCTCCAAAAWACGTATCACCTAAAATATAGGACACCTATGATCATAGTACAGACAAACACAGGGCTTGAATTTAAGGTTTAGGCTCAGTGRCAGATTGCTTGACCATGAAATAAGATATTTTTTTCATAGATTCTTAGACAACAAGTTCTACATTATTTAAATAGCTGCACTCATTCTACTTGAGTGTAAGAGGCCAGTAGTCTGTATTTAATTTGTTAGAGTACTTGGATGGGCAGAAGTGATAAAATAAGAAATTATGACTATTCTTAATATACTAATGGAAAGGTTTTTTTCCCATTTATTTCTCTGTCACATCATCTAACAGCTGAAATGCAATTTTGCCTTCATTTAGGTCACACACATACTTTTTAAAAGCTTGTTTGCACCCTCCTTCATTTCAATCTCTCAACTTTCATTTATTGGCTAAGCATTGCACACATTTTTTCAGGTGAAGCCTTGCAATGTTTTATAGAATTACATCAATATTTCCATTTCTTTGTTAAATATGTCTCTTATAATCATTWCAACCCTATTGCTTTGAATTTATAGACACTTTATGAACACAAGAGTGCATTCAGGTGTTATAAATTCCCATCTTATTGCAGATATTTATATTAGGCTTGTTCATCTTATTTCTGAATGTCTGTCGTGACATCCTAATTTTACTGAGGAGGTCTCCAACTCTGTGCATCACTAGCTATTATTATCACCATCTTTACTGTAGCACAGCTATTATTTCATAAAATAAGTTACAAGTTTTTAAGACCAATACTTGAGACTTCAAGAGTAGCCTCTTCTCAGCTTCCTATTCTAACTTTCAGAATATGCTCCCCTTTCTTTAGTAGTTCCTTACCCTGTAATATTCTGAAAATTCTGTCCATTTTGTCCAGCTAAACTAGAAGTGTCCAAGTAGTGCCTCATCTTTCTTTTATTTTCTTTTTTTTTATTAATTGCAGTACTTATAGACTAGATTTGTATTTTCCTTGACTAAAAAATTAATTATCTGAAAATATTTCATCTAGTTTGCTACAATTTACCTTTGATAGTATCATGTGCAATTGCATTACATTTTCCGTTTTACTCCATATTCCTTCTTTTGTGTTTTGAATTTAGTTCAGTCTTGCAAACTATTAAAAACCTGGCCTCACCATACAATACACTGTGCTATTAGAAAATTAATAAACTGATTTAAAACACAAAAAGCCTTGTATTAGATTTGCATTTCTTTTAATATATATTTTTGGAATTAAAATAGATTTTTGGGGATGTGGCGTAGTTTTCATGTTTCACTTTTCCCATTGTGAAGTTCTTTATACCATTCCTAGGCATTTTTCTTTTCTATGCTCCTCCAGTAGAATGTGTGAAAATTTATTGAAAAAGTATGTACCTAAATATAGTATAGACATTTTCCTTTTTAATTTTTTCTTTTTAATCTCTCTTGTCATAGAAGAGTGGCCTCATTTCTTCTGTCCTCATCTGCCAGGTTCCCCATTCTCATTCATGTGCTCTGTAAATCAAATTATTCTTTTTCCCCTTGCTCTATATTGGAATTGAAAGTCTCTGTTTCAATTTGACAGGGAGTAGAAACATTTTTATGTCTGTTAGAATAGGGATAAGTTGCTTAGAAAGTCAGCACTTTCAGTTTCCTTCCACACAAAAGGCTTATCTTTGTTTTTCTTTTTCCCTGGTGTTTCTGTAAAGTGTTCATCTTTAGATTAGTGTTGCAGAGGACATGTTTCCGAAACGCTGATAAAAGGTCCAGGTAACTGTAGTTTCTGTCCTCAATGAATATAAGTAGTTATGATTACCTGAATGAAAAGTTGCACGCAGAAGAGCRGGGGTGGAAAGTGTTCTCTGGATTAAATATGTAGCAGATAATAAACATTTGGAAAAAACAAAATTACCTTAATTTTTTGGAACAGGGAATTAACTCCTGACCTATGGAGTTTGTGTGCCAAGAAGGATTTCCCTGTTCCTCTCAATCAGTTCACAGGGCATTTGTTCACTTCACCACAGGAGAAAATGACACAAGCAATAAGATGACATACAGGTTGAAACCCCTCAGAAGGCAGGTACTTACAAAGATATATTTTATGTAACTCCATAGCAGACTGGATTCCCTATGCTAAATAGTAGAAATCTATCTTCATTGAGGCAGTGAAGTGGATTATTCAGAAGTGACATAGGGAAAAATGTTGTGAAGAGGAAATTAGACATTATTTTAAAGTAAGAAAAAATAAATTACATATTGTGTATTTTTAGTACTTATTTGTTTTATAAAATTGGGTATTTTTTAAGATGTCAGACTTCYTCACCTCTATAGAATATTCTCCGCTCTGTAGATGGACCTTTTGGCATTTTCAGTGTGCCCCATCCTCATCAACCTCCTGCTGCTATTGCTTTTCTTCTATTTCTTCAGTTACATTACAGGTCCACACTGCACACTGAAGCCATTGAAGTAAATTTAAATCTGCTAAGAAGCAACTCCTAATACAGTAATATGATCCACTTGCTATGCTTTAAAGATGTTTGCTGGTTGATTTCATTTATGTTATGCATATGTATGGCAACTAGATGTATAATGGAACCTTTCACTAAAGTCTCAAAAATGTAATATTTCTGCTCTGCATAGAAGCAATCAAAGGTTGAGAATTCATTTTTTGTGTGCCAAAAACAAAATCCCACTAAGTTTGCTCTAATCAAAAATTATCACTAGCTCCAACATACAGGCAAAATATAAAACATGAGTTAAAAAAGAATTGTCTGAAGACCTGGTGTCAACATTTAAGGAAATATCTATCTATATCTATCTATATCTATATCTATATCTATATCTATATCTATATCTATATCTATATCTATATCTATATCTATATCTATATCTATCTCTATCTCTATCTATATCTATCATCTATATCTCTATATCATCTGTATTATCTATATCATCTATATCTATATCTATATCATAATTTATCTATATAATCTACCTATCTTTAAATATGTACCAGACATAAATAATATTCCAATGCCTCAATCCTCTAGTTCAAAAGTTCAGGCTTACAGTCCTTCAATCAGGTAAGAAAGTAACYGAAATCAATGGCTGGTACTGTGAAGAAAGCAGAAAAACTGTTTTGCCTGTAGAATTTCTGAGTTCAGGCAGGATGGCTAAATTCAGCTGTGTGAGGGTAAAAAGTGCAGCTAACTTTAACTTGGTGTTTGATTAAAAAACCAAAATTAATGAAAGCACTTAGAGGAGTCTTTCAGTTTTTTGATAACATCTGCTTATTTTACTGGCTCGTTCAAAAAGTCAGACAGCTGTTCAGCCCGGTAACTTGGATCTTGCCTTTGAAATAACTAGCAATAGACCACTGGGACACAAATCCTTGCTTTCACTCAGCTAGCTGGGCATAGATAAAGGGAATGGTGCATAAGGGAGGAAGCAATCCTTAGGTACAGCTGGGATGGAGGTSTGAGCAACCTGGTCTAGTGAAAGGAGTTGCTGCCCAAGGCAGAGGAGTTGGAACKAGACGGTGATTAAGACCCCCTCCAACCCAAACCATTCTAAGATATCATAATTCCATGTAAAATTCAGAAAAGATTTGTTACGTGGCCTAGAGCTATTCTTCGGGASCATCCACAAAGGACAGTGCTATACAACCATGTCCTCTAGAAATAAGAGACAGGATTGGTGTTTAATAAAAATTATGTCTTCCTTGCACTTGAGTAGGCATGAAGGATTCCTTCCTGTCTTATTGTTCATAGTGAGATTTATGTGAAAAATGGGAATATACAAAAATTCCTAAAAATGAAAACTGCAGCTTTTCTTMTCTAGTTTGGATTAGTGAAGCTGACTATACATGAAGGAAACAATACATATTAAAGACCAGTCTGTGTCAGGGTGCCTCCATGTTTTTCTCTGGAAGCACAGAATATAATGTTTGGTGTTCATTAATTATTTTTTCTTTTGTGTTAATTGGAAAATCCACTTTGCATTCTGTTTCCTTTGTACAAAATATTTGAGTAATTTTCTCATACTTCTCTGTATGTTTCTGTCTCACAGAYAGATCTCCCTTTTTAGTTCATTTATATCCAAAAGTTTCTTCAGGATATTAGTCAAAGACTGTACAACTTAGCGGGAAATGTTCTTTGCCACTGCATATTCAAAGGATCAGTTTAATAAAATTCTGTATCCATTAAATTTCTTATTCTTACCATGTCAGCATATTTTGCCAGTAATTGAAAGTAGTAAGGCAAATAGGAGGATTCACACCTTCAGGCCTTCTAATATAGATTTCTCTTAACACGACTAACAGAGTTGACAGTATCCGTAGTTATTATGTGAATAAATATCAATTACAATGTCTGTATTTCTACCTAATTGGCAGAAATGTATTTTATATATACATATGTATATACAGAGATATTAAAAATATATAAATAAATTGAAGTATTTATTTTGGAACTTCTCTTGTGTACCAGCTACTTTACATAGTATACATTTTTATTCCAGGTTACATATTTACTCAGTCATCAGAGAGACTGAAATGTAGGTAAACAATGTAGAACGTGTTTTGAAAACTGAGTTATTTACGGCAGTGGAATAATTTACCAAGCCCTTGTAGCTCTAGCATAAGGTATGTACATCATCAGCTGTGACAATACAAAATTTACAAGAAAATGTGCAACATATATATTTCAGTCCATTCAATACACTCTGTTGAATTAGGGGTTAAATACTAGAAAATGTGTTCACTTGCAATTAAAATTTGGAAAAGCACCATAAAAAGAAACATATTATTTAGTACATAAAGAAAACAAGCTGTAAAAGCAAAATGTTAAACTCTGGTTTTGAAATCATTGGGTCATTTTTGGATGAACATTAACCCTCTGATTCAGTATGAGGTAACTCTTTATTAACACTGRAGTCGATAAGATTACTCTCTGGCCCTTTGTCCTATCTTCTGACAGTGTTGTCTTCTGAAATAGTATTGGAACAGATACACAGCCTCAGAGGCAGCTCTAAGTAGGCACATTTGTCTTTGCATTGGAAATACTTTCTGACATCAATACATATATTTAATCTCTTTCACAATATAGAAATATTTACAATATATTTAAATTTATAGGTTTATATTAGATTAACATAATTTAGTTTGTATTTTCTAGGGCATGTCATTTGCTTAGGTATTAATAGTTTTGAAATAACAAAAGCATTTCTGTATCATGAAACCCACAAGAAGATAAATGCAAATCTTGATTGTCTATGCAAACACTAATCTCGCATTCTGTTTTCACATTTGAATTGAGAAGTGTAAGTTTGCTTTTGAATTGAAATGCTATTGATGTCAGCTTGTGCTTATTAGCTCAGGATAGACAAGTCATCTCTGCTCCCATGCTCTTACAATTTGCAAAGAGGTTGTTGTCTTAAATGCTGGGTTTTTTTCCTAGAAAAGAGACAGCTCATTAGAACTCATTACCAGTCAGCAGCTGTCACAGAGCATGGATTTCAAACTTGTGGCAATACATCTCCTCACAAAACCTTTCTCCAAAAAATGGGGACACAATTTATATTGTCATTAACCTCAAATGACATTATATGGGGTGCATTTACACCTTTTGCTCTGCTTAAGAACAKTTTAAAATTCAGTAGTTAAAACTTGTGTTATGGCATTTATTCCTTTTAACATGTAATTTCTGCCACTGCAAAGCTGCAAACTAAAAAAAAAGATGAAAAGCAAAATATTTCATCGTGAATTCTGCCACAAAAACAGGAGGAAAATATTTAATTTCATTCTCCTTACAGTCTTTTTTTCCAAGGAAAGAGGGATTCCAGGGAATTCATTGCCTCAATCAATGAAAGAAGTGAACTTAAGCCAAAGAAGGTTGACCAGAAAACTCCCATCTGTATTATCAGACACTGAAAGGTTAGTGTGTTATATTGAGGAACAAAGATGTCTAGGGAATATTAGCAATGCAACTTCAGAGTGAGTAACATTAATTTAATATTTCTGAAGAAGTGTATTCCAAAGGTCTTACTTCTTAACAGGATTTTACAGCCCTTATGTTAAAATTAGAAAAAATAGAATTGTTATTTGCAGACCTAGAAACAATATAAAATTATCTTATTATTTGAACATTTCTTTCATCTCTTAAAAAAATATGAAATTAAGGATTCTACCCAGTGTTGCAGGTCCAAGTGTTAAAATCTACAGAAACTACTCATGGTGTCATGTGAAATATTTTACATCCTTAAGCAGAAACTTAAGTTAGAGACCAGCAACAGCATTTGCCTGTTGACAGTGCACTTATTAAAATCTGAAGGCTCAAGGATGCCTACAGCAGGCTGTAGGTTCAATAAGAAAATAAAAAAAGTTTGCAGTTTCTCATACAGTTTAAATCAGATATTTTCTAAAAAAGAGAAGACAGAAATGGCCCAATTTATATAATTTTAGGATGCTGATGACACTTTTCTGCATTTCTTTGATTCTTAACATCAGTCTTTCTTTGTTTTGGTAGGGTTTTTGTTTGTTTACAAAGCTGTTTTACAGTGCTGTTTTCTGTTTCTGCTTGRTATAAAGTAGATACGTGTGCCAAATTACTGTCTTCCAAAGGAGAAAGGTGTTCTGTTCTTTTGTTGACTATTTTGACTCTTAARCAAATGTTTTCTCATTTTACCATCTGTGACTTGCAGAATATTTAAAGTGTGTAACGAAAGAATTCTATTAAATATTTTATACATAGCAAAAATCCCAGTAACTATTATGTGTGATTGCCAAAACTGAGGATAAAAGAAAATAGTATAAAACATTAAAGAAAGGTGTGTTATTAAAGCACTTTTTAAAGTCTGAATCAGCATATTTGGATATTTTAAGAAAAAAAAAAGAGTGCTACCTACTTTGACAATTGAGACTTGCTCTTGGGTTAAAAAAAAACAAAACCAAAACAAAACTCCCCCTGGAGTTTCTTTAATTTGCCTGAACAGCTTATTTGTTAAACTAATCAAAAACATGACTCAAATAAAATATGTATGAATGCAATCACAATAAGTTCCTAAAACTCGTGATGCACGCCTGTCGTATTAACCTAATCATAGCAACAGCAGGGATGGTTTGTGCTTAAGGGAGGTTCCATACAGGAATACCTGCTTTTCATCTCTTTTCTCCATGATCCTGTAGTTGGGACAGATCTCGTACCAACCATGCACTCCCAGAGGCTTTGGTCTTCCAGAGCAGATTTCCAGTGGGCTGCCAGTGACAGGCCTTGCAGCTGGAATGAATTGCTGCCACCCGTGGAGATGTGCTGCCTTCCTGAGCTGCRCCTGTGGAAGCCAAGCACTGCAGGGTGAAGTCTGAAATGCTGGTATTTTGCTCAGGGGAGCAGCGTGGTGGAATGCTTCATACCAATGTTTAAGTAACTCGTAATGGTTTGGTACATTTCCACCATAAATGGTACAAAAATTGTACATAAATATATGTAAATGGTGCATTTCCACCAGTCACTGTAGACCCTGTAGCCAAAGGAAAGAACAGGCCATCTCCAAAAGGTGAAAGCTCCCTTGCAGATGACTCCCAAAACACCAATACAACTAAATAAGAAGACTGCCCCTGAACACCAGGATACTTAAAGTGAAGATAAGGATCATGGGAATATGCCACAGYTGTCTAATTTCCTACATTTTCAGAGAAACCAATGAATCACATTAGTATATATGAAAATTTTGGTCCTGTGGAAGGTGTTAGGAATGCTCCAAGTACATTGGCTAGACAGAGGACTTAGGCAGACAGACATCTAGCTTTTGAATCCTTGCCCAAATATATAGGACAACTTGTAATCACRAATATTAAGTCTAAGCCATAAGCTGAGATAGGCAGTGTATTGACCTCTGCCAATATGCATTTATGTCATTTCTAGGAACTCTAGAAGTAAAAATAATGACATCTAMAGAGTACAAGTCCTTCCATAATGAAGTGGCCTTTAGATCACAACTTAGGCATGTTAAATCCTTTCCTGATACCTCAATTTATGTCAAATGCCAAAGATCACAAAGGCAGTCCATGTCAGAGARAGGATTTGACCCAACGCCTCAACTCCTGAGCTAATATTTAAAATGCTCTACAAATCAGTCTATCTTTTTGACAGTTCACTATGTGAGAAAGTAATTTACTTCTAGGCAAAACATGTTCCAGATGGTTTGCATTTGTAACCATGCTTGAGGAAGAATTATGACAGCACTTGTTTGGCACCCATGTAAGAATTAACGATGAAATACTTCCCATTTACGAGTGTCTGGGCCTAGTATTTATATACAGTTTTCACTTTCTAGGGTCAGATYCATACCTATTTTTACCCCAGCTGCCCTTGATGGAAATCATGTTGCTTAGGCATGGACACAAAAGATCTTTTCCTCATAACAAAGATACCTGAAACTTAATTTCTTCAAGGCCAGAACTTTGTTACTGCAATTTCCTGCTACATTTTGCAAAATGCGTGAATGTTTTCAAATTTGTGGGAATAAGCTTAAAACATTGCATTGAAAATATGGGGGAACATAAACAAAGGGAAAATCAGATTTTTTTTTTAATATCTCCTTCAAAGYAAATGGTGTATACATAACTAAAACAGTGCAACTGGCCTCAGCAGAGGTTGGATAATGTTGGGGCTATGAACTCACAAATCATTTGTTTCGTGTACCCTCTGCTATTAGTATTGTGGCTGTTACTGCTCCTTTCCTTATCTCATTACTGTTTCCAGTAATGAGATAAGGAAAGGAGCAGTAACAATTTTCAGTAATTTTTTCTTATCTCAGCCTGTAATCTTTACTTTTTTTGCCTCCAATTTTCCTCTCCAGCCCGCCACAGGAAGAGGGAAGGGCAGGAGGAGGGAGAAGTGAGCAAGAGTGGTTTGGAGTTTTTCTGTRGGAATGCTAAATTGGGCAATGACATTCCTACATAATGACTGTATATAAGTGAATTTAATGTGTTTTAAAATTTAATATCAATATATTCATTATAATCTAAAGGTGTGATAATGCTTTTTGTGATAATTCTGTATTGGATTTGGTTTTTATTGAGTATTTTTCAACAGTTTTACACTGTGYAAATAAAGAGTATCTTTCTCAGCTTTATCACAATTTATGATTTTTTATAGAGATTATGCAGTTTGTGAACCCTTTCTCAAAAAGCTAATCACAAATCTCTAACAGAACCTCTGATAGTGAAAACAGTAGTCTTTACTTTGAAGTAGAGACAACTGAGAAGGGTAATGAAATCTTGGGAGGTGGGGGAATACGAATTCTGCTTTTTACAATAAGCAAATCTATTTGGCCATAGTGAAGGACAGAAAATTTTACACTGATAAGGGAAAATAGTGACTTTTCTAAAAAAAATTACCAAAAATTCATTGCAACAAAATGTTATTCCCTGAATTTTCAAACATGAAAATGAAATATATGGTATTGTATCAGAAAGAAATGCCAACCAAACTAGGAAGCAAAAATGAAATGCTAATTTTTTATTAAAAGATAAATCTGTCTTTCATAAGACATTATTACAAAACAGAAATTAAAATTGCCCAAAAAACTGATTCTGTTTTTGTCTAAAGCAGCTTTCTCTAAAAATCATTCATGCTACTCCTGTTCATACAATGAGTAAATTGCTTCACAAAATACATAAATAAATAATATCCCTTATTATACAGCCCTGGTTCTGATTGAAATCTCTGACTCCTTTGGCAAGCTGCAGTAGTAACATCTCTTTCCTATCGCTTATGACTGAAACTGTTAAAGAAGAGGTTTTCCTGTTAAAAAACTGTTAAAAAGAGCTTTTTCCAGTGTCTCTCTGTGGAAGGAAATGTTACTCTTTAAGTATAGAGTAGTTGAAAGCTATATGAATAAACTAAGGAGTGTGTAAAGCASGTGATGCAGGAAATTAGCCCGTATGAGAAAAAAAGTAGACAAAATCATAGAACATTAAATTCAATTAAAATAAATTCTTTAAAGTAAATTTTTTTGTAAACTATTAATCAAGATAAAGAAATTATGATTTATGCTAATAACACTAAATGCTTGATTTATTTTTCAGACTATTTCAAAAGAAGGCACTGGACACCAGTTTATCATGGTGTTCTTGACAGGAAATTTCACTGCCTTGGATGGATTTTCAAAGTGCTGTTACAGGTAAGGATTTTCTTATTCCATGTAATACATTTACAATTAAATTTTGTAAACTATGCTTGTGCATTCTGACTATYACTCAAGCTTTGTCAAAATACCAACTTGACTATGGAATTGAGCTTATTTGACTAGAGAAAGTAGCAACATGTCTGCAGTTTTCACACTGCTTTTCATGCCTTTTCATATGGAGCTCCAGCTGTCTCAATGGGAAATTAAGGGCTGTAATTCATTGTAAGGGGRAAAACATCAGACACACTTCTAATTATTGGGAAGTGTGTTTTGTAATATTTGGATTCTCTTCAGCTACATCTTGTCCTTTCTCTTTGCAGAAACCTCATAAGCATGTCCTGATTTTTAAAAATTTATTTAAATATCTGTCAACTAGCCTGGAACCCATTGGAACCTTGAAGTTATCTGTGGCCCATCCTTTAAGTGATAAGCTGAAATTTTTAATTATTTCTGACTTGGGTGGTTTTTTTATTTAAATAGCCTGAATAAATTTTGCTCTTTTGTCTATTTCTTTTAAGTGAAACTTTTCATACAATGGTCCCAGAAGCTGGCACATGGAAAAAAAAATCTTATGACACCWGCTGAAAAGATAAACATTATGCTATTTTAAAGCAAATAGACACAACTATCTCTGCCACATCGTGTCACTCTTTTACTCCCAAAAAAGAATAAAAAAAAAAAAGCCAACAAAAAACAACCAGAACCTCTCAGAGAGAAAACAGGGAATGGCTTAAGTAAAATTTTTTTGAAAAATACTTTTTTCGATAATGATCTACRATTTATGTCGTGATCTTTAACAGTAGATCTCAACTTTTCTTGGAAATATCTATTTTACAACAAAGGAACTAAGGCATAATAATATGACCTTACTGCCTAGAGTCAAAAGTCCTATTCAGCAGGACATCAGAACTTAAATCCTATTTGAAGACAATCATTGACTAAGACCTGCAGAATCCAGGATTAACCTGTGTGATTTTTTTTTTTTGTGAGACAGAAAGTGCTAGTGGCTAGAATCAAGTATCAATTTCAGCTTTTCTAACGGGTGTTAAAGAAGGAGTAAAAATTTTTTAAATGTGTTTTTAAGTCTGGTTGGTTAACTGCATTCTGTAGTTGAAAATAGTTCCTTCTGACAACTTGTCCTGTTAGTTGTCAAATACTGCTCTTGACACACAAAAACCAGTATAAGTAAATCAAAGATATTCTTATAACTTTATGGCATACAATTTTCAGGTCCTAAGTCCTAGCCTTAGTCTTGGACTTATAAATCTCTCTTTCTTAAAGATTATTTCAGATGAAAAATGTTCTGAAGTACAGGGATTTTATTACTTTTTTCTGAACTTAAACTTCTCTGTATGAGGCATAAGGTGGTGAAKCTGGCTTCTTATCCAAACTCCAAATGGTGTGGGCAGCAATATTTTTTAAGCACTTGCAATGCTAGGTTATAAGTTGGTGATGACTTCATGATGGCGATGATATAGTCCAGGATAGTTGCTTACTATTCACATGTGCATCCAATACTTGGTTGTGAAATTCCTTAAAAGCACTGGGGTTCTTTTTAGAGCAAACAAAATTCTTATTTTATTTCTATTAAAGAAAAGTAGAGAATTAAGGGTAGAATTGATTTTTGGACTCAGAAAATGGTATGTTGTGTCTCTATTTGACTAGGTTTGTTGTTTTTTTTTTTATCACAGACCTATTTAAATTGTGTGGTCAGGATAGAGAATGATTAAACCTCTTTACTTTAAAATCTTTTTTTTGTGTTCTGCAGCTACAAACCCCTTCTCAAAACCTTCATTTTGCCACATTTTTGATCTAGTTATTAGAAGCTCAGATTTAGCAAAGAAGGAACAATCAATAATTTAATAGGAAAAATTATGGCACATATTATATTGCATAATGAAATCAGAGCCTTGAATAAGAATAGTAAAAAAAATGTTGTCAAGATTCAGYTTATGATTTCAATGGATAATTTTGTACATTATAGATTGAGGACAAAGGAGTTCAAATAATAATGAAGGAAACTGACAAGGTCATACAGAATATAGGAACCTACAAACCCAGCTGTTACCAGTGAAATGCCTGGCTATTCATTTTCCAGGCAAACTGATGRAATTAAGATGTAGATTAAAGTCATTTTAGCTCAATTGCTTTCAGTGGAATTGCACTGATCGTCACCACAGGGAACTTCACATGACTGAAGACTGTGTATTCCCATTCTCTGCTCTTGTTCCTCCTCAAGTCAGTGGATCTTTAACCTATGGAGTCCTTTGTTGCAAGATAAACATGTGATATTAATCAATGGGATTTGCATCAGAGAGGCGTACTACATGATTTGTTTATGCAAATAGCACAAGAAGTGAACACTCCAAGGGCAAACAGTAAGTGATGTTTGATTGGAGCTATTTAGACTGATATGAAATGCTGTTTAATAAAATAATTCCATGTGCCTTTTTGCACTAGATTAATCAAAAAGGTTAATGTGTCATTTAAGCAAAAAGAAGGAGCAAATAGCATTTCTATTTACTGTTAATGGATAGGAATATTTCTGTTGTTGTGCTTCAAAACAAAATTGTCCATGATCTTTTGAAAATGGTCAGATACTTAATAAATATGTTCAGAAAATCATTACATAACAGTAAGCTACTATTACTAAAGGGCAGTGAAAATAAATGTATCTTCACATGAAGAATTAATTACTTCAATGACTTCATACAGAAATGCTGATATGAGCGACGTGAAAATTTAATAATTCACCGACTAATAAATACAATTCTGAGGGAAAAGCCTGATTTTCTTGAAATGTGCTGGACAACTTTTCTTGTCTGTCTGAACAGCACGGAAGGTTTATCTCTTCAGTTTCCTTCTCATTTCCTCTGAGGTCCTGTCTTCTGCTAGACCCCTGAACAGATATTTCTTCTGTTATTTTTACATGTATCTTTGTATTCAGTCAGATGAAGTTTAAAYAGTCAGAATGATTTAAATCTTATTTAAATGTTATCAGCAATAATAACTTACATAATGCACAAGGCTTTTTCCTGAGGCTTTGATTGTAATATTAACTTCTTTTTTGATCCATGCATTAATTATCTAGTTCAGCACCTGAAACACTACCTTTTAGTTTAGGTGACCAGTCACCTAAAGAGTAATTACAAGTAAAATTATCCTGGTATTTGTCATGGCATACAATGATACATAAAGCTATTTTATTCCAGAAACTCAGAAAATTGCCCATTCCCTGCTCCTCACTGTTTCCATCTTGCACAGCTTTTGCAGCCATTCAGCTAGCAAAGTTCATGCATTCCTATGCACCACTACCTCAGACACAATGATCAATAAGTTTAGTAACTGTGCAAATAAGGTAATTCTATAAATTTGTTCTGTTTTCACACACCAAGGGAATAGCTGCTATACAAAAGCTTCTTCCTCACACTTGGCAAATGTTTTGATCCCCAAGAAAAAACAGATATCCATTCCTCTAAGTTTCTTAAAATCATTAGCATTCTGCTAATGGCTGTTTGTAGGACTCTTCTACCGTGGAATAGCAGCAATGCAAAAAAAAGTAACTTGTGCTTCTGCTCTTAGAAATTACTTGACCAAAAGAAACTCTGATGAAATAGCAGCGTTGAAAAATCATTATTAATGGAGSAATGTTTCTTTTCTCAGTTACAATGATTCAGTCTTACTGCTTTAGGTTGCTTGATGATGCAAACAGCTGTAGTTTAAATCAAGTCAGAAAGTCGCAGCCATTTTGCCTCAAGGAACTCAACAATAGAGAGACCATTCTGTGAAAACTTACCCATTGTTCATAATGAATATAGCTATTCAGTAACATAAGCTTTGCCATCTTGAAATAGATCTACACTTTGTCGAATTACTTATCCCCTATAGCCAATACCAGACTTTTTACAAGTGTGACAACTTAAAAAGTGTCCTTGCACAGGTAGGAACTCATCCTGATGAGAAGTTTTGATAAAATTGTTCCCAGATATCTATATTGGATTCCACTGATGGAGAATTATCACCTCCATAGTACAAGCAGCATAGGATGGAAAGGGTGTTTGTATGTGCTCTGAATCGGAGCAGCTAAAGTAGGGACTGGTGCCTTCTTTCCTGGAAGATGCTACCCCAAAGCAAAATTGAATGCAGTGCTATGTGCTGCCATCAGTTACTGAAGAAACATCTTTCACATCCCCAAACTTATAGTGCAGGGGAACAAATGCTCTCAGGTGGCTTAAATGTCTGGTTTGTCTACCTTGGGATTTGCAGGGCATTGCAGCAAAGCACCAAGACTGGTGTTATGATCCCAGTGAAAARATCACTCAGATTCAGTAAGATGCTGCTTAAAATACCATTCATTGGAGCTAACACTGTAGGGAAAAAGAGAATAATATAGATAATCTTACATGCCTTCAGATGTAGGGAACAGTTGTATATCATTAGAAAGACCTCTTGTCAGGGAACAGCACATAATGCAGATCCCATCTGTTTGATGGCATTTTGGTCTTTAGAGCTCTTATAGGATATTCTTAGAAAAGAACAATCCTATTAATCATTTCTAGTGTCAAACAAAAGGATGTTCACATGAGAACAGGCTGCTTCACTCTGAGATAAATACAAGCACACACAGGTGGTGTTATTTCTGATGCAAATGGCAGCTGCCTACAGGCTCCTTCATTACCAGTACCAGCTTCRTGTACCCTGCAGCCAAGGAATGTGCACAGCTCAGCACAGTGCTGAAGGAAAGCATCAGAACACAACTTTGMACAGAAAAGGCCTGCACCTTCTCAAGCAAACTCTTTGGTGGATGATATTCTTCCTGATAGAATCACTACTGGGTTACCTAAAACACTTCTGCCATTAGCTGCTGTGCTTGCCATTYGTGACATTAATGTTTCAAATGCTCAGATGGCAGATAATACTCTGTGCCTGCACCACAGTCTCCTCAATCAATTTTTCAGCATATTCCAGCTGTATTTCACCATGAAGATAACATCCTTCACTAATGAAAGTATATTGCAATGAACTAAGCTGAACACTGAACCATGGACAGACTTTACCCATCCTTTCTGCCTACTGCTGTAAAATTCCTACAGGCAGATAATAGTCCTGCCTGCCATATACACATGACTAAAACTTGCCTCTCCCCTTACCTCCATTAGTCTTAAACTTGCCTCTTCCCTTGCCTCCATTAATCTTAGCTCTAATAACTGCGGAGTGCTCTGCAGCCTCAAGCCTCATAAAAGATCCAGATTTACTATGGTGGCCAGGTAAGTGTTTTTATTTGGACACAATTCTTTGACAGCAATCTAATTTTAATTAAGTACTGTGATAAAATTTGCCCTCCTTTTTGTATCAGACAGTACGTATTTCTTGTCATCATGGTATGTTATTGGGATGACAGCACTTTTAAATCTAATTCTTCTAGACCATTTACAGTTGAACATATTGTGACTTCAAGTTCATTCTATTTTGGTTCTTCCCTTCCCAATTTTAGAATAGTTTAGTATTTTCCTTGTTCTAATAATAAACTTCTAGTTTATCTCTATGAAAAGAGGTACCAATACAGTATATTKTAATACTTTTCTTCTTGGATGTCTGTACATGACACTGAAACATTTGTTGCTTAATTCTCCAGTCTTATTTCTTATGCAACCTTGCATATCTGCTCTTTAAAAACCATTTATGAACTGAATGAATTTCCATTGAAGTCCCTGAAGACACTGAATTTGAAAAAAARCTAAACTTAAGTTTCATATARGATCTTAAACTTGACAGAGGAAGGAATGTCAGGTCTAAGTATTTCTCCAGAATAGGGTGGAATTCTTTAAATAGAAGCAACTTATAGTTGCATTATATTGGGCTAAGGATTTTTCTCCATTCTGAGGAATAATAAAATCTACCAGATGTTATCTTCATGGGGACAGTAACTCAAACCACAGACATCCTAATTTTATTAGCAGCAATTTGCCTAACCACAATGAATCCTGACTGATCTGTGTTTACGTTTCTAACTAATGAACCTGTTTACGTATTTGCCAAAACTGTGGCAGAAACCTATAACCATTGTYTTTAATTATGTATGCAGGGAACAAGAGCTACCCTTGTTTCTTTTCCACTGTAAGGAAGCATTCCCTTTTTTGAGAGCATTTTAAATAACCATATTGATATAGGGCCTAAGACACCCTTTAAAATTAACAGCCAAGCCATCTGAATGAGTTTTTTTTCTTCAAGATAATAAGAACTGTCACCTTTACGATGGGATTTGTGAGGACATAGATGTCTTCCTTTTCTAACTAAAAGACATAAATGTCTCCATTTTATAACTAAATGATAGTAGAGCCTTATGACTAACTAAAGCATTCTCCTGAAAGGAATACTTGAGGTATGTGATGCATTAAAAATTGTTTCAAAACATATGATACTTCTATTAAGTTAGTAATTTACTGATCCTACTAATGGGATTGTAATGCTGTCCATTTTTCCTAGGTTTTCTCTGAAAAAGTTTTTCCAAATTTTACATTTTTTGTAATGTTACTGTTTTAATTATTACCTATACTTTTTTAAATTTAATTTTTTTCTTTGGCTTTAACAATTAAAGCAGATTATTTTGATTATTTCCTATAAAGCTTTTTATCTATGTTTTTGGTTTTGGTTTTGCTCAGATAGTATTCTTCCTTGATTTTAGGTATTGGAGCAATAATGCCTAGATTGGAGTATTATCTTTTGCATTTCAAATAATTGTTAGCTGCAACAGCTTAAACAACCTAACTTATACTGGGCTGATTTTAAAACTCTCTTTGAAGTCCTTTTTTCCTAAAATTCTTAAAATAACTAATCAAACAAAACAAGCTATTTTTAAGAAATGCTTTTTATAAGCAGGCCTTATATGATCTCACTGCTGTTAGTTCCTACTTAGACTTGGCAAAAAATAGCTACTTTCTTCACTTACTCTTTGCTATTATAATTTTAAAATAGTGGGTTTTTTCCTTATATGAATGCATAGAATTCCAGAAAGTACATATTTAGCTGTTAAAATTGCTACCTTTTCCATAATTTTTAACCAATTGATTCTAATCTTTATTGTTATTATCTTTCTTCCAGGTATTTCTTTTTTTTTTTTTAGATGAGTAGTTTGAACTGAAAAATCAATTATTCATAGAGTCTGAGTCCAGATTGATTAGATGTACCTCTTTTTCCTTATATGAATGCATAGAATTCCA
>JACDOX010000004.1:6438017-6487142 GCA_014549065.1 Cardinalis cardinalis | reverse complement strand
TTTATTGTTATTATCTTTCTTCCAGGTATTTCTTTTTTTTTTTTTTAGATGAGTAGTTGAACTGAAAAATCAATTATTCATAGAGTCTGAGTCCAGATTGATTAGATGTACCTCATTTCCCTTGTCTCAAAAGTCACTTATCAGAAAAGATATCAAATTAATCAGGCATGAACTACCTTTGTTAAATGTGTTTTGTATTTCATCCCATTTTCCAAGTTCTTCTATTTTTTTGATTATATTTTCCTTCAAAAGTCTGTCCAGAGCTCTCAATACCATTGATTCATATGACATTGAGTTTACACTTATTTAGATTGCAATTTTCTTTCCTTTTAAAAGCAGACACCATATTTTCCCATCTGTTATATGTTAACACCTTCACTGGCTTCCTTATGATGAGTTGGCAATTTCACATATGACACATTCCAGCATAATATCATAGAGAATACTAGTTCCTTTGACTGAGATATTTTATGGGTTTCTTACTACTTACTTTTTTAAAATTATTTTTCTAATTCAAGCTTTCTTTCTGATGTTTCAATTACCTTCTTCTTCTCCAGTAACCAAATAATTTTTCTCTCACCCTAAATATCTTCTCCGTGGTTATAAACAAGTAGAATATTCATTTCTTTTTTATGCTGTCCATAAATTAATTTTAATCTCTTTCTTACTCCATCACTATATTAGATGTCACTAAACAGAATTTACTGGTCTGTAAGGAAGACCTTATGTAATCTAATTAATARTTATGGCCAAGAAAATAGGAGTAGGTTAATATAATGTTTTGGTAGAATAAATATAAGATATATGATCAATACAAAAAGATAATCCAAAACATATCATGGCAAAAGGAAAAACTGGCATGAATTCATTTTTCAGAAAATTATGATAAATTTAGTAACTTTCAAAGTGACTTTCTGAAGCAATTTACTGTTAGAAATGTGAAAGCAAGGATCAAACTGGAGTAAAGTATCTGATCAAATGCAGGCTAATGTCAATATTGATGTATGAGCAAATCATCCTACACCACTTCTGCTGAAGAAGATACACATCCTAACAAGCAACGTAACTCATCCCAGGGTAGGTCAACTAGATCTAAGTRTTCTGAAAGTATTTATTTCCTTTCATCAGCTATAATGGAAACACATAGTAACTAGCACCTGCCTACCTTAAGTAGATTGAAATCTGCTCCAGGTGACTATACTTGGGTCTTTATTTTCAAATCTCCTATGCATTTTTGATTTATTCATGATACATAGTATTTACTGGGAATTCCACTACCAGCTATTCTGTTCATATTCTTATAATAGTATTATTCAATAATATTCTAAATGGATAAGAGGGAAGGTGATTTGCACATATCAAAACTGGGGTATTTTGATTTCTCCCTGTTTGCTGAGGYAAAAGAGATACAAATTGTCCTGCATCTTGGTTTTATTTTTTTCATTCTATGTCTAGACTCATGATGTGCATTTAATATTACCACCAGTGGAGATATGTGGATATCTATACTAAAGCTGTAACATTGCAGAAAATTATTTTATAAAAAAAAATACTTTCAGAAATGTGGATCAAATATAAAGACTGAAGTAGGAGAAAAAATAGCAAAAGAATCAGGGTTATCACTAACTTATTAAACTTCATAGAAAATTTTGTTTAGTTCATTCCCTACAGCCTTCACTAATCACATCCAGAAAAGAAGTTGAAGTCTGTGATTTTCTTGGTACTTGATACTGTGAACAACCAAGTCAAAGAAAAAAACCCAAACAGTTTAAACTTCCAGCTTTCCCCAATTCTATGAATGATTGCCCCAACTACTCTCTTACTGTTGCTTTCCCAGATAAACTGTATTTATTTTACATGTGTCCTTTTACATGTGTAGCCAAGTTTTAGTTGGATACTTACATTGCTGTTCCAGAATGAGGGCTCATTACTGGGTGCACYTTGCCCACACTGAGGTGAGATATTTCTGCTTTTTATTCTAGTTTGAGCAATCTAGGGACGTTGGTGGAAATCCATAAAAGGCTGGCTCACCATTTGATTATAATTTAACATTATATATTTTATTAAATAAATGCATCAGCATTCATTGGTTAGAGATTACATAATTTTTTTCAAGTTACTACTCAAATCAATATTTAGTTGTTATATCACTTGCTTCTCCTGCAAATTAGCTTGTATGTGCAGTTCTTCCCTCCATTTGATTCTGGAATCTGTTTTGAGTAGGTGATCARTAAATCAGTGGTCACAATCCCCCACTGTTGAAACTGTCTTTCCCCCAGTTATTGTTTGGTTCTGCTGACTTTACTCCTGGTAATTATATTCCAGGCAGCCTACTCATCTTTGGATTGTCTTCCCTTTTCCTTAAAATAAAACATTAGCCACCCATAAAATGTCCACAATGCAATTGCTTAATCATTACCATTCAGCTATAGTTACTGATTAACAACTTAAAAAAACCTGCAAAGTTTGATTCAAATCTTAAGAGGGCTCAAATTTTGAATGACTCAATATCCTCATGGTAGCTTCTATTGTTCTGTATCAACAAAGATTATTAAAAGTATATGTGCAGGTAGATAAGATCTCCCCATGAACCATCTGTCTTCAAATAGAAGAGGGATTAAAACTGTTATTAAAAATGCTTAATTTCTGCAGCTATTTTGTACCTTTTCCTCAAATTATGTCACCATCTAGAAATTTAGAATTTATTGAACTATTTGGCCACGTGTCTGTGATTTTATTTTATGAGAATTTCCTACTTTAAAATTGAAGCCAAAATTTTACATCAACACTTTCTGTTTCTTTCTTTCTTTCATTATTAACAAAAATGCTTATTGACCATATTTTGGTGGTGCACATGAGTTCTCAATGGCAAGAGATTTCACTTTCAACATGCTGAAAGTGATAGATAAAAAGATATTTCCCATACCACACCCAGTGTTGCTTCTCCACTAATTTTCAAGCACCTTTTATTCAATAATATTTTTAAGTGATTAGAAGCTGAAATTAAAGAATTTYAAACTGTTTACATGTAAACATGTAAACACAAGTTCTTAGGTCTTGTTCATTTTTSCAATTTAATTTTGGGTTTTGCTTTAATAAAATAAAATTTGCCTTTATKTTTTAAACTTTAATATTTCAATTTAGTAGAGTAAAACAATCTATCTCCTTTGAAGGTATTTTCTGCACATGAGGCTAAATTTAGTAGAAAAATAGAAGTGTGTTGTTTGTAACATAACCTACAACTTGTTTTTTTGGTAAGGTTCGCACATGTGTTTTAACTCCTTACTATGCAGTTTATGACATGCAGTTCATAGAATGATGGATTTTCAAGAAAAAGTCCTATCAAATGAATGATCTAAAGGAAAAAAAATGTATTTTTATCATTATATTGAAGACAACTACAAAATTTTTTAATCTAGAAGTTAGTAGAAACTTTTACGTTTGTGAAAAAAAAAAAGTTAATTAGAGCATTAGCTTAAAATTATCTAATTGTAGAAACACTTCTATCCATCTGTTAGAGTAGTAAATCAGTTTCTTAGTCTGGATTTGGCAATGGCCCATATTAAAGGATATATTATGAAAATCAGGTTTAAAATTGTATCATTTTGACCAAAAATCACTTTTAAAAGTTGAGTCTTCCATGCCCTTATTTACTGTTGAGACAATCACTTGAATGGATTACTTATTTTATTATTACTTGTTGTTCCATCAAGAAGTTTTATAAAGCAGCAATGGCTAACAGTGAAAGTTAAAAATTTCTGTAAAAGAAAAGACAAAACACCACAGCACTGGCCAAAAGTCCCTAGCAACACCATCCTGGATATGAAGGTAGGCAGGCGTCTTTCTTTTCACTGGAGCTCTTTTTCACAGGAGCTGCCAAGAAAACTTCCAAAATCTGGATCTCAATGCCCAGGGAAGCTCTCTGTTCATTTACTAGAATTATAGAACAGATAAAAGCCTTAGAGGCTAGATCATTCCTAAGCTGCAAGTGCTCTGATAGGGCTCTAGTTATCACCTGAAGGAATGCAAAGCAAAGTCATTCCCCATGTTCATTCTTAATCCACTACAAATGATAACATACAATAATGGTACAGACTTGTGCAACTCATATTGTTTACTGTCACAGGAATAAATTGAGATCATTTGAAAATGTCATTGTGCATGTGGACATGCATTCAGTTCACTAAAATTTTGCCTCAGATGTACGGTTGTGAAGTCATCTTTTGAAAATAGGATGGGACAAAASTTAATAGAAAATCTACATTTAGCAGTGTCCCTTCTCTGCTTAATTTTAGCTTAAGAAATAATAAATGTTGCTTTTTCTAGTACAAATTACTTWCAAAGTTAAAGAGTTGTGCTCTTGTTGCCTCAGATAGGAAAACGGGATAGAGGACTAGAAGAAAGGAGGAAGCTCTGCAGGAATTTAGGGTAACTAGTGGAAGACTAGTCTGGTGCATACTGTGAAACACGGAGTCCATTAGGGAGATCCAAAGAGAGGTGAAATAGGCAGAGAAGGCTTTCTTCTATGTGGACTCAGTCTTACATATTMATAACAGAAGGAGACTGCTAGTAATCAACAGTGATTTGTTGTGATTGAGCATAAGCTTAAATGAATCAAAAAGTATTACAAAAGACARATAAGACAGGAAGAATAAAAGAGGCATACAAGGGCAAAGGAAAGGAAAGTGTGTCCATAAATCACAAAATTTGAGGGAAATATTTTGGAACATTTCCTTTGGACTTTGTTTCAAAACAAAAATATATGTTACATTCATTCTCAAAAGTGAAACTACAAAGAACATAGAGAAAGCAAGAAAAAATAAATACTTTCAAAGATATAAAATTGGAGATGAGGAACAAAAGGAGTGAAGTCCAAGYGTAAGCATTTCATATAACTGGATGAATCCAAAGTAGTGCAGTAAAAAATTGAAAACTGTCTCAAGTTAGATAAACTCTGAATAACTTATTTGCTGACACTAGAAATGTGACTGCTACAGTGGGAGAAATTCTGCTTCAGTCTTATAGATTTTAATAGCAAATACAAGGCTATGAAAACTATGCAATGAAAACCAGAAGAAAACAAACAAAAAAAAAAGAGAGAAAATAAGTCAATTCTAAGGGATTTGTTGGAAGGATTACAAGAATTTCTGCAGCAGTTGTGACTACTGCACTAAGTGAACTGTTTAGTTTATAATCTGCTATGAACCATTCTCCAGTAGAAGAGAAGAGAAATGAATTGTGGCAAACAGGGGAAGAGATCACAAATAACTGTTAGAAGGCCAACCATGRGGCTAAACGCCTTTGTGAAGAGGTCAATGTTTGATATGTCTCTTGCTGCTGGGCAAAGTATTGTACTGTGTAAAAGCACTTTGATCTGGTGAGATTTAGCTTATTTGCTCCTATCCTTCAGCTCTCAACAAGCATTAAAGCGTATAATTAAGAAAGAGCTTGCTTGCTTCAACCCAGGATAAAGGAAGAAACACTTTGAAAACACAATCCAATTATGTTGGGAGGGACCTGGAGGTTTCACTTGCTGAAAGCTGTCAAACATATTTATTTTGAAGCAAGAATGTATCCTCAGGAGTTAATTCGCTTCATAGAGATCAACACTTGCAATGAAAAGCACGTCTTCATGGGCTTGTCTGTGCTTTCCCTTACCTTTGGTCATCACATGGCTGTTGCAAAGATTCATGTTAAACTCACCAAATGCTAGACTGAGGTCTAGGTCTCGTCAAAATCCTTTAGAAGTGCTCCAAACCATTGTTTTGTCTTAATTAAAGTCAGGTTCTAATGTTTTGGTCTAAGATTTAAAGTTTTCCCCTTTAAGCTTTTTCTGAATAAATGTTAGTGAGAAAAACTGTACTTTTGTGAAATAATGTGATAAGAAAGAAAATTCTAGGCATTAGGTATGCTTATGTCCTGTAGAGGCTAGAGAAGAGCTGAATTCAAGAAGTGATTTAAAAGTCTGAAGTGCTTGAAAGAACCACCTCATCATTTTAAAGGACTAGGCTTTAAGTAGCATGGCTAYGTATGCATGTTTTCCAAGCTAGATCCTAAAAGGACCATGAAAGTCCCAGCTGAATATRCCTTTAAGAGGTTAATTTAATTCTGCAAAGATCTACTTTCTGTGAATATCTAAGCCTCTGAACTGCTTAAGCTTCCACAGCCAAACTTTGTCATGCGCCTAAATACTTGCTAAGAGGTGTGTGCACAACAGCCTCTGATGCTGCTGAGCAGGTGAGGCAGCTCTGTGCAGCCTTGCCTCTTTCTAGCACACTTATATTGCAATAGGTAACACTCTTGGGACTGCAAGTTAATAAAAAATGCTAAAATTACATGGAAGAATCCTACAATAATGCATTAAGACAATTGTGCAGAAGAAGCCAAACATGTGAGGGATAAATGCAGCAACCAGAAAGAGGAMGGAAATGCAGGCAGGTCCCATAACCATGAACTGCTTCTTATGTTCATATCATCATTGCTATTTTATTTTCTAAGAGTAATTATAAAACTGTGKAGAAGGCAAAATCTCTTCATTTCCAACACACATTGTGAAATCCATTACATGAATTGCAGACTATAATGACTTTCTTACCATGATTTTTATTTGGATTGCCTGCATTATCACATTGACTTCTAGATAGATATTTGCCTAAATTCAGCAGTGATTTCTAGTTCACACACATTTGCAAAATTTACAGGAGCTCAACTAGATGTGGCTCAGCAAAAATATTGGTAACAAAAATAGAATCTTCATTGCCGTTTATTGAGGCCATTTAAAAAATAATGGGGATTAAAATGGAAAACAATAATTAGTTTCAAAAGATGTCATAATCAAAGTTAAAGCAAAATTTGTACTTTTTAATAAGTTCAAATAATAAAAAGAATGATAAATAGATGGTATATCACAGTCCCTGGCTTAGTAAAATTTTTTCTCACATTTGCAGCACATTTGATTATCTTATAGCCACTATATGTCAAGCAGCAATATATAGACATATGTGTCCAGTCCAGAAAATGAAGACTCTGTACACGTATTCAGAGCTTGGAAGACTCCAGGCTTATGTCTAAATCCTCTAATTTAATTATTTTTTTCAATTCAGCTGATATTTCTAAAGACATGCCTCTAGACTGAGTACTAAAACAAGYTCTGACAGGAACTGTAGAATAATTAAATACTCATCCATTATTTTATTACATCCATTCATATGACAAGACTGCCTTAAATATACATGATTGAATGAGGATTTTTGGTAAAGATTTGGGAATTAATCTCTTTCAGTTTTCAATCTGTTCAGTATTTGCAGTAAACAGCTTYATTAAATTCCTTATACTCAACATATGTTCTTCTCATTTAGTCCTCTTCCTTCTATGCTGGTCTTGGGATTTCTAAATTCAGTGTTTAGGGCTTCATTGCCTAAACATGAGAGCTTGAGGTTATCCTATGTACTTTCCTCTGCCAGTCCAGAATGTCTCTGCTCATCCAGTGCAGCATCATTCAGCGGCTTTGGGGACTTATCAGATGTCCTCAGCCTCTCAAATTTTTTATTGTTACTTAATGAATATAAGATTACTGACTGATTAACCCACAGTTACCAATTATCAATTAAGGTGACTGTTGTAGTTGAACCCCAGTAGGCAGCTATGCCTATTGTCTTTTTTTTACAATTTTAACTTTTTAGTACAAAAAATTGGCATAATAATTAATAAAAAAWTTAATTTTGATTCATTGTTCATTGTGGTGAATTGCATAATACTGCAATGAAATGGGATACTCATATTGGGATTAATATGATTACTTGTTATGTCAAATAAAATGGTAATATTTCTCAGATATTTTCAAACTAGAACTCACATTTGTTTGCATTGCAATATGCAAAAGGAAATATATGATTTYCCTTTGGCTATCTACGATAACTGAATCATCAGTGAAACTTTTTTGTTCCCTACAGTGGTAGATTCTCTGATCTGGAATTTTTTTTGAGCCAATAACTATAAAACACTGTTAGGATTTAAATCATAACTAGAAACTATAAATACAGGATTGGTCTGCCAGTCCTCACTGCTTAATTAAGTTATGTCAGGGTCTTTWTAAACAAAAAAATCATCTTAATCCATACTTCAAAAGAAATAGACACTGGGAAAGAAGAATGACTACATAAGTGGTCCACATAAGTACTCCTCAATATTTTTCCTTCTCTATTTTTAAGGGAAAATTATTACTCTTTTAAAGAAAATGCTTCTGTAACATTGACATCCATGAGAATAGGACTGGGCTCAAAATGACTAATGGCAAACAATATCTCAGTTATGTCACAAAGGTAATTTTATTGAGTTTGCATGGCAAGGTTTGGTATTGGGGTGAGCTGCAGRGGTGGCTCCTGTGAGAAACTGCTAGAAGCTTCCCTTCTGTTTGATGGTACCAATGCCACCAGGTTCCAAGATGGGCCTGCCGCTGGACAAGRCTGATCCCATCAGAGACCTCCACTGTGAAGCAGATATCCACCATGGAGGGTCTCATGCTTGGGCAGGTGGATCCCCAAAGGAGGCTGCCACCCTGTGGGGTGCCYTGGCTGGAGCAGGCTCCTGACAGGCCCCATGAACCCACAGATAACAGAGCCCACGCTAGAGCACATTTTACTGGCAGGACTTGTGATTMATTCCTGAGAGACTGCACCCTTGGAAGGGACCCGCACTGGAGCRGCTCACRAAGAACTGCAGCCAGTGGGAAGGACTTATGATGGAGAAGTTCATGGAGAACTCTCTCACATGGGAGGGACCCCTGCTGGAATGTGAGGAGTCCTCTCCCTGCAGACGAAGGTGAAGCACAGACAACATGAAATGAACTGACCCCAGCCCCATTCCCTGTCTCCCTGTGCTGCTGGCAGGGTTGAGGTAGAGAATTCAGGAGGAAAGTCAAGCCCAGAAAGAAGGGAATGGGGGAGGGAAGGTGCTTTTAAGATTTGGATTCATTTCTCATTTCCCTACTCTAATTTGATTGGCAATAAATTAAACTAATTTCTTCAAGTCAATTCTCTTTTGCCCAAGATGGTAATTGGTGAGTGATCTCTCCCAATCCTTATTTTGGTCCACATGCCTGAGTTTTCTCCCCCTTTTCCAGCTGAGCAGAGAAATAATACGGAGGCTTTGGTGGGCACCTGGTGTTCAGCCAGAGCCAATCCACCACAGTAGCTAAAGTGAGTTCTGTGTGAATGTGTGTCTTATTTTCAGTATCTTTATTTTAAAATTTAAAAAGTCCACTGGAAAGTCAACTTGGAAGAATAATAAAGAAGGCTGCACAATTCCTTTATCCTAGGTAACAGCAGGAGATGAATTTTTTACTCCAATTGACAATGGAAAGCTAAAGATGGAAGCTACTACTGTTTCTAGATAGATTTAATAAAATTAGGATTCATGTAAATTTTACTCAGTATTTTTTAAATTTTATTTTAAGACTTAACTGTTATGTTTGCAAATAGTAACACTTATTTGCATTTTATTTTAGTATAATAGTGCATGTTAAATTTTTGAAAATTAGGTATCATATGTAAACTAGTTTTCATCTGGCTAAACATCTAGCTTTAATTATATGCCTGGTTTTATAATTCTAAAGGTGAGATCGATGCCATCCTGAAAGTACACAGAAAACAGAAAACGGGAACATGATCCATAACCCCACAGCCATCATGCTCACACAGGAACTACAGATCTTGGGCTGTGTTCCCAGAGTCAATCTTCTGATAATCTAAGGCTTAGTTTTCTAAAATCTTATTTTACAGCTGTGCATTCCTTGTAAAAGGGGCTGATACTACCTTCTTTTCCATACATAAATAAACAGCTAGAGAAAAGTTGTATGGAACTGCAGAATCTGCACCAGGGCAGTCTCTTTTCAAACTTTAGAAAGCAGACAACACCACTACTCTGGCAGGATGTTTCTTAARGCAGAAATGCAAAGCTGTCTCCTGGGATACTGGGCAATGAAGATAGCTTGATGAAGTGAACAAATTTACCATCAACTTTGTTGGTTTTGATTTTTTCTTCTTCTGAAAACTCATCGTTAATGGTCGATTGATGGTCAAATTGTATCTCATGGTACATACAAATGCTGTGCATTTCTTTATAGAGATTTATTAAAKTAGTCTGTTGTCAGCTGGGGACTCTGGCCAAAACACATTAATAAAGGAAATGAGTAAGCTGTTCATAGATCAAAGAGCAATTAGAGATTTCAGTTACATGGAAAGATTTTGTGGTAACAGTTCTCTCTTAAAGACATTTAAGCATCAGCAAACAAGGATTGTTTATGTCCTCAGCATGAGAACAGCTGAAACCCATAAATAGTTTTATAGGAGCTAGTTCAGGGTTTCATTCTGGTGCTGTAATTTGAAGTGATTACCTTTTTTTTTTATTCTCACTCTTCATTTAATCCTGTTTGAGCCATACTGTCATCTTTATTCAGAACGAACAGTATTTTACRCTGCAAATCATTCCAGTGATATCACTAATGCAATTTATTGCATGTTCTGCAATAAAGCTTACCTTAGATGGAACATGACCCTTAGACAAAGGAGTCTTGATGTACTGAATATATACTTGATAATTTCATAAAATTTATATATCTGTTGCATATAATATTTCTCTCTACAAAGCATATGAGAGGACAATTTTTTTTTCATTTTTATCCTTGTTTGTGTAATATAACAGCTACAGGGCCCTGGAGCTCTCCACAACACTGCACACAGTGGAGGTCTTCATAAGCTTTTATAGACAGTTGTCCTCATAATCTAAACAGTCTCTCTGCAGCACAAACTAAAGAGACACTCTTTAGACTGCTGTTACATCACGTATTCAAAAGAAAAGTAATGATTTTTAAAGACATTTATGGTTAAAAATATCAGATTACATGGAAGAGCATGCTGCCATTTGAAATTGCCTGTAGTAGTAGTAGTTATAAAGTTTTATATTTTTATATATTTTATTCTACGTATTTTTACTAATTTTATTGATATAGGTGTCTGAGTGATAGTCGTCTAAAGTCATTGCTGACAATTAGACACTGTCCATGGTCCTKCTGGCAAGGCTAGTCTGGCTTACTTTTAATCACGTCATCAATGTGAAAAAGAACCCTTACTGAGTACAATGGAGGAACCCAAGCTTGGGATTGATTTTAAAAATAACTTATTAAATTGGAATTCCATATCATTATGTTCTTAAACAGTATTTTGATGAACAACATTGTTAGGGTTTTTTTTTAAATATACTACAATAGCAGGGAAATTTTGCATGTTTTGACATRATTAGCACCAAAGTTGATTTTAAAAAGAGAGAATAATCTAAAATTAAGGGTACAAATCTTGTTTATATGCCTACTTTATTAAATATAACTCTTCATTAACAATATTTCTGCTTTTCCAAGTAATCCATGATAGATTTTCTATTTTTTTCTAGGACTCAAAACTGATATCAGGTAAGTGGATCTTCTCTAGTGATCAAAATATTTGAACCTATTTGGCACTGGTATGTTGAAAGATCAATGAAATTCACTTTCTTTTCTTTCATTTGATGATAAATCTGGAAACAGAACGAAAAAGGCAGTGAGAGGAAAAGAGAGAGAGGTATTTAAAATATAGCGATATAACTGCATCTACAGTTTAAAGCATCTAAAAGACAGATGCACTCTCTATTAATGAGAGTACAAAATATCCACTTAGTTATTTTAAGTTGGTTTTCTGCATGGAGGGAACTGAGAGATTGAAATTTTCATTCAATTCCTTATTGAATTAACTTAACTTAGAAGCAACAAATTGGGTGCATGGACAACTTGCAGAAAGAAAATTACCCTAGTGGATGCTCTGTAGCAAAGCTATGCAGTGAAGATCTAAAGTGTAGCATAAGTCAGCACTTGCTCATTCAAAATCAGAAACTCAGGGGCAGGGATACTCAAAAATACTATCCCTACAATCATATTGCCTGATTTACCTCCTGATTATGAGTTAAATATTTTCAGTCTTAAGGAAAAGTTTTGATACTTGTACAATCTGTATGTGTGATGTATAAGACAATTAAGTACACTAGGCCTATTCAACCTGTAAAAGGGCTCTGATGGTTCTGGTCTTTAAAATCAAAATTGCCTCAGAGAAYGGAAATAAGAAACAATCATTCATTGTCTGATGACAGTTAATATCTAGGATGAACTTTCTAGTAACAACTTTCTGGTAAAAAGGAAAACATCCATCGAATTAATCTGGAGTTATTTGCATATTCCCACATAAATTGAAAAGAAATATTAAACAAAATTACCTTTAGCGCATGTTAATGAGTATAATGAACAATCATTTCTTTTTCTTGTATTATGCTTCAAGGTGAAAAACAGGAGTTCTTAAGTTATCCCATCCTTAGTAGAAGGAACTTGTCCTATAAATGTGACAGTTCCCTTGTTGCATGATTTAATTTCATATTTTGGTTAAAAACTGGGATTTTGTTCCACTTGAAAATACTTTAGCTGAGAAGTATATGATCCATTTAAATAACAGGAAATGCCTGCTCCTGATTTAGTGAATATTGTTTAGTGTGGGRGGATGAAGAGTCTTCTTAATGATTACATTAGGAGTAAAAGATGTGTTCAGCAAACATGGTAATAATTAGAAAATGAAGGCTGACACTAATTCATTTCACTTTGGCTCACTCAGCTGTGACAACATCACTAGTAAAAGAAGGGAAATTYCACTCCCACCAGTAGATTCTTTACTCCTTTGTCTGCTATTTGGTCTCTTGCGGCGCTTTTGACAATTTCATTTTGATTTGGGAAACARAAAACATGTCCTCCAATGTTTCTCCTGCAACTGCTGTTTATCCTACTAACTGCAAGCCTCTAGACAAAGGTGAAATACAAAATTCCTGCTTCATAAAAATATCAAAATATAAAATTGGAATGAAAAATCAAAATAGCTCTCATTCATCAAAAAGAGAGAAAAATGCGCAGCTCAACAGAGTGAATACAATTCTATTTCATAGATTCAGAACCCTTCACAGGTATTTTGACTGTTTCAAATGATGCAGAGTTAACATTCAACATGAAAAATCATTCTRAAGACAAACAATTTATATATATATTGACATCAGATGTATGCATAATATGTTTTTATTGAATAATTTATTTAATCAATTAAATCCTCAAAAGTACCTCTTTTCGAAAGAAAGTATGAACTACACTTAAAAAAATTATTTTTTAATCCTTGAAGAAAGATTTGCAAATTTAGTTGCAATATTACCTTCAATTTTCTATTGAATTTTAATCATAATGAACTACATTCAGTATTCCTGCACTTTCTCATACTTTCTTYTCTCCCACTCTTGAGTATAGCTTCTGGAAGTCAGAAAATAAGGGGGGAGAGAGAAATGATAGGAGAAACTATGAAAAATGATCTTACATTAAAACAGAAGAGTAGAGATGCAAACAACAGGTCTTCTTCTCTCCATATGTCCTTCTGTACAGTCTCCACCAGTCAGTAATACTTCTGAAGGAGTTCAATTAACTGTTCAGAGACCTTCAGCTAAAGAAACAGAAACAGAAGGCACTTCAAAACTTTCATTACAAAAAATTACAGCAGCTAGGTAATCTCACCAATCTACATTTCATCTGTATRTAACAAAGTTGTATTTGATTAAAAAAAAATTACAGAAGTGGAACAGAAGTGTAACTCCTGGAAGAAAGCAAAAGTGAATCTTTTAAGGACTACCTTGACTGTAGAATTAACTTTGTTCAACAGAAGYATTCTGGAGGTATTCATAACTACAAGGTTTCTATAATACCTTACTTTATCTGTGATTATCCATCTCAAAGAGGAAAACTGTTTGTTTAGTTCCARCAATATACCCAGTAGGAAGGTGACCTGGCAATGTGAGATTTTAGACACTGCAAGCAAGGAGCATGAAAGAGTTAAGTACTGGAAACCTAGCTGAGTAGTGTTGAGAAACAATTTTGATAAATTCAGAGAGGTATGCCAAAACTAATAGATATTAATAACAGGTAGCTACAGATGTATAGAGCATCTATGGACATGCATACACATCTCCTCATCAATCATCATTTTTGTGGAGGCAGCTATTAATAGCTCTAAAACTGAGCTGTATCTTTGACTATCTTGTACTAATGAAACATTACCTAGKCTTGACTTGAAGGCAGTGAAGTCAAATAACGGTTTACAACCGGCCTTCCCAAGCAAGATGGTATCAGAAGCCTTAAAACTGCAAGCACAAGGTGATACCAGATGTTCCAAAGCTATAAACTCTACTCAGAAACAGTCAATTAGTATTTACTAAAGGAGTACAGCCTTGAGAACAGAATAAAACTACCTTTTGCAAATAACAGTGAGAGCAAAGAAAACTCTCTAGCATGCATAAATTGTAGACGTAACACAATAAGCTGAGAAAAGCACTAAAAAATTTGTGAGTAAAGGAAGCTGGCTGTTAAAAAATGTACTGAATAACCTCAATGACACCCTATAACAGGGTGAAAATACCCACACTAGGAAAAGTAGTTACAAAATAGGTTGGGATTCTTATGACTTGCCAAACAACCCACTGAAAAAGTTAAGCATAACCTCAGAAAAAATGGTAGATATTACAATGGTTGTGTGCAACAGCTTTAACTGTTACTTAATTTGTGATAGTCTGTAACTGAGTATTTTGGACTCTTAAGTGCCAGTATAATTCTAAACTGATTTATATTCACTCTTTGATTAGCATACTAAGACTTTAGTTAGACTTTCATTGACTTATTGTTTTCAAATACAAATACCTCATGCCCACAAACATGTACAAGGTCTTTCATAAAGTTCCTCACTATTGCATATGGTTCATATATGGTGCATATAGAATTCAAACGTGAGAATAATCTAGGGGGGGGAAGTCATATCATATTTTTAAATATTTGATCTTATTTTTTCTTTGCATGGTCTCAAAAATACTAAATGCAAGTCTGGTGTTTATAACTCATGTCAAGAATCTGTTTCATGCTTTAAGAATTGGAATTTGTTTAAGGTATTGTTACAGAGACAAATGTTTTCACTCAACAATCTTCAGGGTTTTTAAGTGTGTGTCTTTTCCTTCAGCTGCAGATTTTGGCTTACTGTCCTTGTTCTTTACGTAAATAGTTTGTCAGAACTTACATTAAAAGTCTGCAAGGAATAACTGAAAACAGGATACATAGAAAAAAGCTGGGTGAAATTTCACATGATCTTTATAAAGACTGGCAGTACTGATAGCTGTCTTTGAGATAATATTGTATTTAGACACCAAGTTAAAATGTTAAGACTAATCTGACTATCATTAAATAAAATTTTTAAGTTGGTGAACTGGTACAAAAAAGTTAAGCTTTTTTGAGTAGAAAAGTCCATTTTCTTTGAAAAACTACTGTAAAAACATACAACTGTATGCTCAGCCTCCTATGATTTAAGCCTCAGTGCTTTATAACTGTTCTCTAAAGTAGAAAATGCTATTTTCTACTTTAGAGAAAATTAGGTTTGAGAATATTGTTGGATAGAAAACAGATCTTTTATTGCTCTTCTCAATTATTGGAACAAATATTATGCAAAATCATATAAAATGTAAAATAATTTAAAAATAAAAAGGGTAAGAGATGCAGATTTTAAAGCTACACATGGATGATGACAGCAGCAGTTCTTGAAAAAGAAATGTTCATTATCTTTTCTCTTTAACTGGACATAGTATAGAAGAAATAACTGACCTTTAAACAAAGAGATCCAAAGAGACTASCCCCCCCACAAACACAAATTCTTTTTGATACAATGCCTCTGTCAGGATTTTTCATATAGTCTTCACCAAAAATTATTAAGAGCTCATTTATGAGTTAAAAAAGTAAGCCTTGCTTTTTCTTTCTGAATAATGAAATAGACTTTGAAAGCAGCTTCTTTCTAATACTTATTTTTTATTAAAAATCTTTTAAAGCACAAAATTGTGCTGTGTTTTTTCCCTCCCTAGAAAATACCAAACTTTGTTGGATGAACAAAATAAATCAATGGAACTTACAAAATTCTCTTTCAGTTATTAAAAGTTTATATCATGGGAATTAAATGCGGATTTGATACTTTCTTAAATTACAGCTTTTTATTAGAAATGCCATCAGTTTTAGCTGCCATTGGAAATTTTAACTACAGATCTTCATTGCAAGAGGCAATAATCAGAATATTCAAAGATTTATTCATAAACTAAGATTATGCTATGTAACTTCCTCATATTTTCATTCTGTTTTCTGAAACAGCAAGGATCCAAGCGCATAACATAGTTAAATGTCATAGTACTGCATTTGATTGTAATGGCTTCTGGAAAAATCCATGTATTTGAAAATAAATTATGCCTGCATTGTGCAAACTTTATGGGAAACTGGGACCTTAACTCAGATCTGCACAATGGGATGTTGAGTAGCACATTAAAAACCATAGATGATAAAACTATAGCATTCTATGACAGATAGATTTTCTGCCTCAGTCAACACTTAACATTTACAGATGATGGAAAATAAAATATACAAAGGAGAAGTTAAAATTCATCTCTAATATTTTACAACATTTGTCTCCCATATTTCATGCTGTTCAACACACAATTACTATGAACAGTAGGATAGGTCTCTACCCTTTCATGCATAATAAATAAGCTTTCAATATATAATTAATGTAAACAATGAAACTGAAAACAAGGCACCTTCCCCCAGCCAAAGTTTATTACAAAATACTACAATTATATAACATCTTGGATTCTGTATCTGAAAATCGTGTGACTTTTTAGTTTCTTTTGTTATAAACCCAACCTTTTCTCAGAAATTTCCATCTACAACTCAGAATATCCTCAGTCTTATTTAGATCTTAACACACCAGTTGTTTATTTGGGGCTTGCCAGCAGAGCACTAAATACAGATTTTTTTTGTTGTTTTGTTTATTAACTGATGAGCAAGATTCTTTACTATGTTAATCAGTGCATCCTTACTCCTGCCTTGAAGGCTATTTATACTGAGGCTGAATATTTCAGCTAATTGGARGAAGAATTCATGTTGGATCCATAAATCTTACATATAAGGTTAATTTTAGTGTTGTACTTACTCCTGCTGTAACCATATATCAATGGTTTAACTATCCCTTCTGAATTTGTTTAGTCTTTGCAAAGATTCCTGAGAGCTACAGAGGCATTCTGCAATATATCTTATAAGACTCCACAAGATATAAGTAGCTGAATGGAAATTTTATGGTGATGTCAATCATTTAAGGCCCACTTTCCCTTGCAGAAGGCAGCCATGGAGTCCAGTATCCAGACAACACTGTTTTGAACACTTTGCAGCTAAAGAGAACACAGAGAACCCCAGAAAATTGAATGTAGAGAAAAAAAAAWTATTAAAGCACTACTAAGTTTCCTCAAAAGAAAATAAAAGGGCTGGTAGTTTCAAGACAGTTGTTTAGTTTTTTCATGATCAAACAATTTACTCTAAACACTAATACTGACAGATGTTGATTTTCTATGTCCATTTTTGTTGAGGTCAACTAAGAAAATGAGCCTTCCATAGCCAAAGAAAACAGTGAAAAAGTTTTCTGGAAACACTTCAAAAAAAAACCCAAACAAAACATTGGCAACTGCATGTTTGGAAACATGGCATTAATGATTCAGCACATGTAGTAAGAGATTAAAAATGAATRTTGATTCTGCTAAGCACCTACGCACATGTGCAAGAAAAGGCTGCTTCCCTCAGAATTCTTTGATGTTATCTCACATTTTGTATTATACTTAGCAAAACAAAAGGTAGTATTGAGAAATCATGTTTTCAAAGGTTACAAGTATCCAGAAATGTGGAAAAAGCACACATCATGGAAAAAAACACTTTCTAGTTTATAGGGTCCTGTAGATATTATATAATAGCAAGAATCTAAGAAGAGGTATAGATAAATATGTGCACAGCCTGAAACAAAGTAAAATGTATAAAGAAAAAAAAATCCAGCAATTTAGTTCTTACTGAACTGTGATACCTGAGCTCAATAGATCATGGAGAGCAGGAGACTAAGTAAAAAATTAAAAATTCTGATTTCTGTTAAAATAAAAGTTTTTGTAAATGATATGTTGAAGTATCTTAAAGCTAAGTTCAGGATTTGACTTTGACTAATATTTTWAATGAAAATTATCCTGAACTGTCTTAAGAAAAAACCCAAACAAAGGACAAGATTTTTAACAGGAAAGAAGCTTTTTTAAATTAAAAAAACATMCTAATTCAAAAGGAGATTTTGCTATACCAAAAGAACAAAGTTATAATTCATAAATGTGATCTACTTTTAAATAGATCCATATGAGAATTACACTGTGCAAACACAAAAAAAAATAATAAACCATATTAAGCCTATAAAATGTCAATCATTGACACAGAAAAAAAATTTTATATTAGAAAATATCATTTAAAAATTAATTGTGAGTTTGAAGGCCTAAAAGTCAGCAAACACTGGCAATGTTCAAGTAGGTCTAGATGTTATTCAGAGATTTTATTATGTCTAGAGAATCAGCCTGTAGGTAGCCAGCAGTAGAGCAATAATGCTGTTCTCAGAGTATACCTTGAATTTTYGTTGATGCTGGTTTTTTCCAGGTCTTCCTGGTAATTTCTTAGCTGTGTTTTGACGTGGTACTGAGTCGCAGAGTTTGCCTTCTGCTTCTCCTTTCCCTTCTCCAGTTTGTCCTTTGGCTCCCCTGTTGTTCTCTTGGCCATGATTTCAGTCCCCTGGTCTCTCTGATCCAGTTTCTGAGCCTCTTCATATCTTCCTACATTGTTGGCTCTCTCTCTTTTGCTTTTTATATTTTTTTTAATCTCTCCCATGTATAATGTTGCACAGTTCCCACATGGCTTTGATTAATGCGCTCTTCCCCTGCTTTTGCATAAGTAGGACTAAGCTAAAGAATTCCATGAACTGTTTTTAGAAGCAGCTTAAAATGTTTTATCTTCTCCAGAACTCCCTCATTTTTATTGGGTTTGATTTAAATATTTTGGTTCAGATTCACAGTGAAAGTGGATGGAAAAGATGGAGCAATCCCCCTGAACCCGCTCACATGGAGCCYGTGTCCTAGTTAAATCATCTGAAGGATTTTCTAAATGAAAATAGGATATAGTGGGTTATTTCTTCCCTTCTACAAAACCTCCTTTGCTAATGCCATGAATGGAATCTGCTTTAGCCTGAGGTCTGGACACTAGCAGGCTTCTACCATATGAAGACTATGGTATCCTGACATGAGTAGCTTCCATGGTCACTGTGCTTCCTAGTTTTTGGTTATCAGAAACTTATATCACCTCAGCCAAGGAGGAGCATTTGTCTTTAACATGATTTTACAACTATTTCTGCCTCCAGGAATATTCTTGCTTTTATGACTCAATCTCCTAGTGCAGATTGGGTAAAATCAGCATTAACCTTCTAGGTAATTTTTTTCTTTCCATGGAGAAAAGAGTCAAGAGAGCTACAAGGAAGTGTCTGAGTGTGTGCTGTTCTTTCTGAAAGCAGCAATGTTATGTTATCAACCTGTAGTAAATTCATTTATTTTTCAGGATCACAGTCAGTTAGAAAAGTGGAATTAGACCATGACATCTCCTCAGGACTGAATTTTCAGGCTTTTTTGAGAAGTAGAGAAGAATCACATGGAGGAAGAAATCATAGGCAATAACTCACAAATTCATCCTACCCAATTTGAGGCACCTTACTGAAATACTTGGGAGTGTAGTCAACATTGTAAAGTCAAAAGAGAGAGCTACTTGAAGGAGTGACCTAGACACTCTCAGAGGAAAGTTCAGACCTTAGAATGAAAAGCCTTCTGGAGGTCTATATCTCTCTCTTTGATCAAGGAAACTAGAAATGCTACAAATCTGCCCCAAGGGTCTTCATCATTGTAAGCTTAAGTGGAATGAATAGGGTTCAAAAACATATTCTAAAATAATGGGGTATGTGAAGYAGGGAATAGGTGCCTATAGGAGGTTACAAAGGACAAAGTGCTTAACTCCTAACAGGAATCTTTCTGTCAGGGCACTGGAGCACCCACAGCTTTGCCTGTCCCTACCCACTCAGCTCCTGCCCCAGCAATGCCTTTTGACCCAGCTCCATCTCTCTACAGCCCTGCCTTGCCTGTCTGGGGGGGCACCCTATGCCTCATTTATCCCAACCACAGGAACGTGTCTTGTACCCAGGGCTGGGGTTGCCCTCACTCCCCCTGGATTTCCTGCTCCTGGCTGGGATGGTGAGTTGTGCCCTGTCTGCTGGACCCCACCCTGGTGGACTTGAGGCACCCCTGCCACACCCCCTGTGGATTTACTGCTCCTGCTGAGTCCTGGTAGCTTTTCTTTTCCATACTTTTTTCCACTTTTCTTTGCTCCATTTCCTCTTTAGGTGCATCTCTGCTTTCAGCRAATATTTTTCTCTTATATCTCTTAAAGCAGGATCTTTGGGAGCATTTAGATGCCTAATGAAGCAGACTTGGACTAATGGCATTTTTCACACTGTCTAGGCACTTCAATTCTATTGAAAAATCAGCATGAGAACATTCTTTCCTCACTTTTATCTCTGTTGTCATTTGCATCCCTATTACCCCAATACCGGGTGCAGGGGTGGACTGAAAATTTGAGGGAAGATTCCAGATATCTCTGGGAAGCTCAAGAAGGAGTTTGGAAACAGACTGGAGCAAAGTATGACTAAGTAGAAAGAGGATAACAAATCAAGGTAAAATATAATGGTCTAATTCATTGCTCTGCACAGCTCCCATTACTCAGGGGYGCTGGGAAAGCAGGCACCATCCCTGTGGTGGGTGTGCAATCAACTGGCCACATGCAGTGGATTTGCTTGTTGCATGCTCATAAACCATTCAGTCAGAAACTTGATAAATCCCCATTAAAATAATAAGCAGTATGCCTACTTCCAGAAACATTAAAAGAAGGAGTCTGATCCAATGTTGGGTGAAGAAGGAAGGGAGTGAATGCCTAACACATGAAAAAATGCTTACACATATTGAGAAAGGCATAAATGTAAGTGTGGGATGGGGATCTAGGKATTTTAAGGACAAGAAGAGAGCATTAGAAATCCTTCAAGGTTTGCCATTTGTTTCTAGTATTGAAAGATAATTCAAAATTCAAGCATGTGGACTAAATCTTCCCAAATMATTTTAAGTTGTATGGGACACAATTCAAAACTTTGTCCAAGGTCTTTTGAAATCTGGCTGCTGCCCAGACTTTTGAGGTGTTTACAGACAGTGATGTATATTGTCAGGATCTTTATATGGCTGTCTGGAGGTGATTGCTGTGCTGAGWATAGATAAGGTAATTGGCACCATGCTGAGGTAAGATTAGGAAAGGCAGACTTATAATTCCCTGGGTGATGTTCTGAGGGCAATGATTCTGAAAGAATTTGAAAAAAAATTAAAATTCAATGTCAAATAAACACAAGCTTTTTATCATTTGGGGTTGGGAGTTGGGAGGGAAAGTCAAGTAAAAGCCTCCAAGGGAGCAAACATGTCACAGGGACATTGCAAATGTAGCGACAGGWGCTCCACACAGCAGAAGTAAAAGGCATTGTTTTCTAACCACCAAATGACTGCTTCTTCAGAGAAGACAGTAACACAGCTTCTTTCTAAGCAAGATTTCCTCTGACAATAGTTTTTCCTCACAAGGGTCTCATAACACTTTATCATTTCCTCATTTCAGTTTGACAACAGTTCCAAATCAGTTGCCGAATAACCAGAATTAACTAGTATTTTTACTGAGATATGAGATATGAGTGTGGACATTCTTGAAGAAATGAAAAAGTTTGTGATTTATTGTGAAGATCAGCCATCCTTATGGTGTCAGTCATCCTACTCTTCACTGGACTGAGCCCCGAAGTCTGTTTCTTGGAATGAGCTTYTGCAGACAATCTGCAGACTTAATGCACGCAGTCAGTTTCCAATTCAGAACAATAGGGGAGGATTGGAGCACTCCAGACCATGGGAAAACTTACATAATGCTACTGCTTCTAAACCAAAGATAGCTCTTGAAAAACAGGGTGAGATGGCACATTCATTAATAATGAATGCCTTCCAGGAAAGCCTTTATATATGAAAGTGTGTCAYTGGCTTAGGCCCAAAATTAGAATGGCTGTGTGCATTTAGGTCTCTGCCTGTACTAGAAAACCTGATAGTCATGAACTTGCTTTGGGAATCCTGTTTTGGTATCAAGGCATTGCTGACATAATTTTCACAGGATTTATGAGGTAAACAGGTTATCCACGCCCAAAAGAACTTGTTGCCTAAAGTTAGGTAAATTGAGTTAACAGGCAATCAGTTAGTTAAAGATGGAATTTAAATGTGTTATGTAAATAGGAATTGTAGTCTTCCTATGGGATAAAATACATGTGAYAAATTCTACCAAAAAAATTTATTTYATCTGCAGATCTTAGTTTTCAGGGAGAGAACAAATTCAGTTTTTAGTTTGTTTTTTTTTTCTTTCAAACATTCTAAATAATATATACTTGACTTTAACAGCAGAATTATACCTATGTGAGTTTAAAATCTCCTTATACATCTGTAACTTTGCCAYTGTGTCTTAATGGTGAGTTATTCTTGACCTAGGAAGTCCTTTCTTAGTGACACTAAAAAATCTGAGGAAACTGGGGATGTACTAAATAAAAGGAGGCATCGCTGAGAAAAAAATTGTATGGAGATTTTGCCACCTTGGAACCCTTTTGTCATGTTCGGTTTTTTGGACTGGTTTTGTGAATGATAAATGTGCAGATGAGAACATTGCYGTAATTTAAAAACATTTTGGTTTAAGTAATGCGGCCACCTGTTAGTACCAATCAAAAACAATCCAGTTTATCCTCATGTTGCCTCTCTACTCCACCTACATAGAATCACAGAAGGTTTGGGATTGGAATGGACCTTAAAGATCACCTGGTTCCAATCCCCCTGTCATGGGCAGGGGCACCTTCCATAAACCAGCTTTCTCACAATCTCATCCAACYWGGTCTTGAACACTTCTAGCACTACAAGCCCTCGGAAGATATCCTTGGACAGCTTTCCTGTAGGCCCCCTTTAGACACTGGGAGGCTGTTAGAATGTCTCCCTGGTGCCTTCTCTTCTCCAGGCCCCACAACCCCAACTCTCCCAGCCTGTCTACTCTGAGAGTGCTCCAGCCCTCTGATCACCCCAATAAGCCTCCTCTGAACTCATTCCAACAGCTACATGTCATTATGCTGAGGGCTCCAKAGCTGGATCCAATACTTTAGGTGGGGTCTCATGAGAACAGAGTAGAGGGGGAGGATCACCTTCYTCAACCTACTGCTCACATCCTAAAGGTGATTTAGAAAGTTACAAATCATTACCAAAATTTGTTTGACAAGACATAGTGCACAAATGGAGGAGGCAGGCCACATGTCCCTCTTAAGAGCAAGACTCAGTCTATAAATTAGACATCTCATCTCTTGGGATCGGGACCTTTAATTTTTTTTAGTAGAATCACAAAAATTTTGAACTCATTCTTCTTCATAGGTACTTAATTATTCTTAAACTGATGTTATTTCTGCTGATGACCAAAAAAGGTTTATAAAAAAGAATTTATTCTTTTTATCAACACTGCATTTTGTGAGACTGTTTCCATAGATAATTGCCAAACAGTTTCTATTCTTTCWTTCTATCAAAAGAGAAGAATTTTATACTCAAATTCAGGAAGATTTCTGGAAGAAAATTATGAAAGCCCCGAAGAGATAAGTTAAGTTCTAGAAATTAGCTGAATAGGAATTTTCATGATAACAGATTTGTATCTGAGCTTCTAAATTAAATTGAAACCTCACATTAGAAGGTCAAATACTTTTTTGCTTCTCTTCCCTTCAATCCAATACTCAGTGATTAGCAATGAGAAAGTAAGTTCTCTCTAAAAGTACCATAAATAYTAAAGCTTTAGTAATCACTGAAAAATAAAGTTCTTACAGGATAGGGAATAATGAACACAYGCTAAACCTAGCAACTAATAAAGGTGTGTTTAAACATGAATTTATTCACTTTGATGTAAACACGACTGAAGCGGTGGCGGCTAGATGATACRTCCCGGCAAGCTGGCCAGCACTGCTTGCAGCCAATGGGGGCACTCTCCCAATCCTGATGTTGGGCACAGCACCTAAGGTCAGCACCCCACRTAGMAGTGGCAGTGCTGCCTTGGGTGGAGACRTGGYTGCCTAGAAGCTTCTGTTCGCAGAAATAAGAGAGCGCTCTTCRGTTAGGGCAAGTCMAAWTCATTGAAGGTCCAAGGGAAGACACGAACCAAAGGGAATCATGAACCCAAGAGAGCAAGGGTGGCATTTCAGGAACTTATAAAGGGAGTGGGAGGTAGGGGTGGAACCAACGGGGTAGCAAATGGGAAACCAGGTGGGTGTGGGGTACATAAGATAGACATAAGGGAAGGACCAATGAAGACAACTCACGGGAGGGACCCCAGACTCTGAACCAATCACTCCAAGCCCCAGGCAGAAGGTTCTGGAGCAAAGGGTGGTGGCAGAGCACTGGGGAAGGACCRAGGAAAAGATACATGGGGTTTCCAGGGCAACCGGGGAGGGGAATAACTTGATACAACCGTAACTATGGGAACCGGGGTGACAGACATTTAATGGGGAGGGGAGGGAGGACCAGGGCAGAACCATTGGCAACTTAGGAGGAAACAGAACAAACCAACTTAGGCAGGGGGAGCACAGAACACCTTAACAAACACAACCCAACACATGGCTATACAAGGCTCATCCTAACAGAAAGGGGTTTAATGTCTTTTTTCCTTTAACTGAGAGGTCTGAGCTGTTAACATGAAGAGATTCCAGAAAATGCCTCTTTAATTAAAACAGAATGATGGAATTAGACTGCTGTTTTATTCCATTGTCTAAACAAATCATAACACCAAAGACATCTCTAAAATGTGAATCARTATACCTTTGGCAACAGAGAAATTGAGAAGAAAGGGTAGAAACTTCTTAATATTTTCATCTGAAAGACAAGAATAGAATTATTTGATGTGGATAATTAAAACAAATGGTGTTCACATCCCAATGTTTACTTTACTTGCACTTGATATTACAAACCTTGCAGGCAACCTAAAGCAGTAACTTAAATTAATGAAGGAAAATGAGATGAAAGACTACACATAATGTTGAAGGTTGAAGAAATTGTTAGAAACATTATCACTGAAGGAATTTTTTAGCTTAAAAGGATAACATTGTCAGAGGGACTTAAAACTATTACAGTTCTGAAACAAAGAGTCCTTATATTGTTTTTTGWGTATCAACTGAGATTGTGGAAGAAAAGAAAACCTCAATAAGGAGCAAAAAAAAAGAAAGGATCCAGCTGGACCACAAAGCAACACGTTAAGAAAAGTGTGGATGATGTTAATCTGTTGAAAGCCAAACTTTTCATTAAAATCTATGCATGGGTTTTTGGTTTACAGGTTTACCTTTAAAAGTGGGTATTTTTTCATAAAAGGAAAGTCCCTACATTTTCAAACTCAGTAATAGTGGTAAGTAACATTTAATTGCAGAAAATAATGTTTGTCAGAGTATTATTCAATAATGTAACTCCAAACTTCCCAGTTTGATAGAAGAATAAAAGAGGGTAAATAATTTTTAATCACATCAATTATTAGTCTTTGCATATGATAATACTAATACCAACTATTTTGAATTTTTTAAATACTTTTTTAAATTATTTTCTAAATCATGGGAAATTGACAATTTTAAAAATTGAGAAATGAACACTAATTAACAAATGGRGAAACTAGGCCATGTGAAAGTGTTGCTCAAGACAGTCAGGAATTTTTTATTAGAGAAATGGATAAGGTCCATTTCCCTCATTCTATGATACTATGTTAAAACTTTTAAAACTAAATACATGCTTTGGGTAAAAATTAACAGCAGCTGCAGACAGGAAGAATCTTGAACAAAAATGGTTTTGTAGAAGGCAAATAAACATAATTTAAAACCCACAAATAAAAAAAATGTTTAAAAGGTAATACCTGGCTAGAAATCGTAGCAAATAAATACTAGCTCTAAGGAAAGGTTTTTAAAAATACAGACCATGTTTATGTGTTAGAAGATTTCAGAATCTAGCCAACATTCAACAAATAAAGAGCTTGTCTTTTCAAGGTTATGTTTCCTGATGGATTTTGTTGCCTAATTACAAGTTCAATCCACAGTGTTATCARTGAGCTGGCACCTAAAACACCTGGATGTATAAGTTCCTGTTAAAATACATCTTCTAAGTATTGGCTGCAAACCAGAAGGAAAAGATTGYGTAGCATGATTTCAGTCATACTCCTCAAACATGTTCTTATGTAGAACCCCTCAGCAATAACATRATGCTTACAGAATCATCGGGATATTGAAAATTTGAGAGTGGGAAATCTGAATTTACAGGAGTGGCTGATTCAAATTCTTTTTCTAACTGCTCTTTGACATTGTGAAAACTCTTTAAATATCAGTGGCAAAAATTTTGATTAAATGTGTGCCTAAAGCTGTGCCMTCAAGTTGATTTATATAGACACAGAGAGACCTGTCCTTTTATAAATATAAACCAGGGTATCCTTTTCATGGAACGGGTTCAGATACACAACTCTGAGTGTGTTTYAAAACCCATGCCTGTGAGATAATGAACCATATAAGTAAAACTCCTAATGTCAAACCAGAAACAGAGAAACAGGAATACTTGAATTTCTGCCTCTAGGACTTTATCTGACTACATTTATTACTGGAATATTAAGACAAAAAAAAMCCAAGAAGACCTTGCATATTTATCTCCAATACCGTATTCATAGCAGTGAGAATGTAGCATAAAGAACAGTTCCAGCTGTTCTGGAGGCTTGAAATAAGCCTCAAGGTGGTTGCTTATTTCATTGAGAGATGTAAGCAGGGTTTCATTTCCAATCTAAATTTTCTATGGAGTAAAGTTCTCCATACTCTRCATGTTCTATTTTGTATAAAGGATTATAAATTTTCCTCAATATTGTTCTGCCTGTGTCCATCAAGTGGCAATGCAGATTTCACAGAGCAGCAGAGTACATAATAAAGGGATCTTGTCACTGAGTCTCAGACACCTTTGTATTTTTAGCTCTTAAATCTTTAGAATTGTTATAGAATGGTTCAAGTAAATGTAGCAAGCATGGCTCATAACTTAGTGAATATATTTTGTGGTGTAGGTGCTGACTTTCTTCTTGGGAATGCAATGMATGCATCTATAGTAAGAAAAATAAAGAAATAATTTATGGCCATAAACTACTCAGAGAAGTAGTGTACGAAGACATGAAAATTTAAAAAAAAGAAATATTGTGATTAATARCTATCCTAAATTCAGTTCTTCCAGAGTCACTTAACAAACAAGCAGGTCAAAATATGTAATTGAGTAACAGAAGGAACAACATGGAAAGAGCTAGAAATCAGTCTTGAGATAAAAAAAGAGGAAGATCTATGAACCAACTTTCAGGAAAGGATAAAATGCAATATTGCATAGATTAATGGGATCAAAATGACAAGATAAAACTTCATATGTATTTGCTTGAGGTAATTAATCTATTCTCTAAAGTAATTTAGTTTTCCTCTGGTCTTTAAGCATTTTTATGTGTTTGGTTCTTTTTATAAAAAAGAAATTATAAAGAAAAGGCCAGCTTCTTGAATTCACTATCAGCTTAAAAATCTAACCACCCCTCCATCTTCTAAGTATTAGCTGTGAACCAGAAGCAGCAGATAGAATGACAACATTAATCTAATGCTAGTAAATAATCTCTGCAATTCCAGAAGTGAGTAAATTCCAATATGCATACATCACTGACTACACTCTCCTTTGCTATATGCCAATAAATTTATTTTTTTTTCCCTTTGGAGGATTATTTTGAATAAACTCTTTTTATTGACCATTACTGATGCCTGGAAAGCCACCTGCTCCTTTTGCTATCTCTAGAGAATTGCTCTTCTTTGTGGTACCCCTTTTCTTCCTAGAGTGAAAAGGGGATATTAGCCTATAATTCTCAGGACTGAATATTTTTAAAATTTATTGCAGTGGTTTTCTATTTGGAAATTGAAGATGAGGTCTTTCTTCCATAGAATTAATCTCTATTTCGTAAAAGTCCAAAACCCTAAAAAAGATGAAAACATAACGATATTGTATGTATTTTCAAAGATTTTGTATTTTTCCAAGGTAAACAGAACCCAATTCCAGTGACAATAAATGATAGAGAAATCTTAATATTCTGTCCTCAGTAACTCTCTTGCTTACCTTCCATGAATTTGTTACTTGTCTCTTGCCTAAGTGAAAGTCTATACACTGTCTTTGCACTCTCACTGACCCGCTGGCAATTCTCTTCCTAACACAGCCCAGGATGCTCTTTCACACGAGKGCACACTGGGGAAGCATGTTCAATTTGTCCACCAGGACATCCAGGTCCTTTTTGCCAAGCTGTTKTCCAGGCAGACAGCCTGAGAAGGACTTTACTTTTTTGGTGCTGAGCTTTGCAAGATTCTTATTTCTTCAGCCTGTAGAGGTCCTTCTGAATGACAGCACAACCCACTGGTGTGYTGGCATCTGCTCCTAATTTGGAATCATCTGAAAACTTCCAGAGGTTGCACTCTAAGTGCATAAACTTACACTTTCCAACCCAATCTGCCACCTTCTTACTTGATTACTATTTATTATATCCCTTCCTGGTAGTTCCTATTTTAAAGTTTTCTACAACGCATTGGTCACTCTGTTGGCAAGTACTGTTGCCTTTGATTTTGCCCATAAGCAATGGTATTGTGCATGATTTATATCTAAAACATTGTCTAAAATTCCATATGATATGTTAGATAGTACAGAGGCAACCTTTCTCTAGTGTTCCTTTTCTCTGAGTAACCCCACACCTTTAGCTTCCCAGAGGTATCTTAATGTTTATATAAAACACCCCMTCTTATTAGGCTGAAGCTCACTTTCCCTTCTCCCATATCATACTTACTCTCCTACTAGATCTGGTAGTTCTTGCTCCTTAAACGAGTTCCTTCCTGACATTACAATAAAAACATCTATTTCTGTTTTTTTTTTCCACTGAACAGAGAAAAGTAATCAGTTGCAATTATTGATTGCATGCACAGATAGATGGACAGACAGACAGTAAGCTAACTTACTCTCAGAAAGTTAAATCAGTAAAAATTTTGAAATCAACTCTGAATGTTTTTGGATTCAGTAGTTATTATTCCTTACTGAGGATATACTATTATTGTTACTGAGTCTGAATCCTATTAATGAGAAAATTTTTAATTTATTRTTGATGGAGTTTTTTTAAAGTTTATTTATTTGTCTTTACATAATTCAGCTGTCTGTTTTTTTTTTCCTCAGATGGGAATTTCTCAAGTATCCAGTGTCAATCCCATTGAAAAATATTCTTTATATTCAGTAGTAAATTGGAATAGAGACAAAAACATGCAGGAGATTGTTTGCAGTGATCWGTGCCTCTAAGTTTATCGGCTGGATCTTACACCAACAGCAACTTTTTCAGGCTGCCCTTTTATTTTCAGYCTGGAGGTTGTAAGAGTGGGAGGCATTACATGCAAGATCTATCCTTCATAAAATTAAGTGTCACTCTGCTACTCAGAGAGAGAGGCAGATTTTTCTCACAGTGCAATTTGCCACTGGTAACACTGGAGCCAGTGTAATAATCCATATTATAATCATTTGTTAAGAATTTCCTTCTAAATGGGAATTATGAAAGACAAATTTTTCACAGACTTTCGTATGTTTGCCAGCAAACTTATAGCCTTGTCCGTGTTTGACTGACTTCACATGAAATTATCAAAAGCTGTAATTAAACTAGTTCTGCCTTATTCATTCTTTGCTAGAGAGCCATAAAGAAAGTCTGTTTGACATCAAAGTCATGGTGGGGAATCTCAGCCTGCTCCGAGTTTAGAGTTACACCAGCTGCGGGTTTTCTTTACATGYGAACTGCAATGTAAACAAAGTGATTTTGTATCCCCCTTTTAAATGTAACTTAGTTTCAGTATCATCAACATCCTGAATATAATTTCTCCTGTCTCTTGTAAACAGGGATTTTTGAAAATGTTCATTTACTGTGGAAGGTGAATTAAGGAATAGGTGTCTAATTCTGAATAGTTATTGTAGTTCCTGTATAAGAAACTGCTATATGTGGAAGTATGAAGGTACTGAGATGTGTCCATAAAATCAACCACGTGTGGGGCTTAAGATCATAAATAAAAAAGAAGGAAGATATCATTTAGTAATAGAGCATGACTGCTTTTGGAAAGGAAAACAGTTAGTTTATGACAATGTAAAAATCAGTTCACATCAGCTGGAATGAGAAAAAAGTTCGAGAAGTTTGGGTTAAGGAATGATGATAAACTGAAAATTAAGATACTAGTCAGTCAAGAGTCTGACAACATATCATGCATTTAAGAAGGGCCATCTTAAAGAAACATTTTAAATATAATAAAATGAAAATAAAAATAAAAATAATCCTTTAACTATAATCATTATACTGACATACATTGAAATAAGTCAGACTTTAATTTTTTTGAGGAACAGTTATATAGATTACTAGTTGTAAAGAAGTTATCATTCTTTGATAGTGGATGTGTAAATATTGCTCAGCAAATAAAAAGGTGCGTGTTATTGACACTGTTTTAGTGGTAAATCCAAAACGTAAAASTGCAGCAGAGACGGCCTGCAGCAGCCATTCTGGCCTTAACCAGACTGCTGTGTAGAAGAGCAACTTGTTGCACTTATCTTCACTTTGATAAACACTCTCTGTTCTCCTGGCAAAGGTGCATACCAGAGGAATGACTACAGCCATAAAYACCAGGTGTGGATGCCTCCTGTTYTGTATCCCAGGATGCTGGGRACTGCATGTTTGAGTGAGTGACTGATAAGGGCAGAAAGGTCTGCTCTAAGGAGTGCTTGGAGGTGTTGGCTGTTTTGTCTTTCCTCCTGCCCATTCCCAAGACTTTCTTCAAACTTTCTGGTAGTAGAAACATACAAATACTGAAGTGGGTATAATAAAGATGGATCCTGCTGGAACAAGCAGTGATCTCTGTTGTTTTTGTTTTTTTTCCCAAGCTGCTGCAATAATATCAATGACAATGGATAGAATTAAATCTACCTCAGCCAAAAAAAAAGTATTAATAAATATTGGTGTTAGGGATGCTACCCATCTCTTCCTAGTCCAAATGTAGATGTGTTTGTATGCAAATCTGACTGCGACAGAGTCCATACCAACATTTAGGAAAACAGAAATCTATTTTGCATCAAAACTTATSTTAGAAATACTTGATTGCTCTGAGAGACAGGTTTTGTGAAGTCATCTCTAGTTTCTATATTTGACAACACTTATTTATGCAGAGTCATTATTTAAAGTGTGGTACAATTTATACATATAAATAAAGTTCTTATATTTCTGCTTTATAATGCTAAAGCCAATGGTAGCTGTAATCAAATGAATATTAAGCATTTTTATTTGCACAATAGAAATATTAGGTACTAACTACATGTTTAGCATACTGAATACTGTAACAATGATATTTTAATTTTCTATAGAAAGAGCAAACATACTGAATAAAAAGCAGAGAGCAGTATTCAATGARAAACTGAAGATAGCTTTACATTTACTGACTAAACCTGTTCCTATATTAAAGATAACATTTTCTGTTTGCTACTCTAAAAGTTGAGAGTTATAACTATAGTTTCCAAGCCTGGCATATGATTTATGAGTTTTACCCTCTGCTGTATTAAAGAATGGAATGAAAATTTAATGGCCAAAGAGTGCATATATATCTTCAAAAATAACAAACAAAGTGATAGAAGGTGTCTATGTTGTTCACAATTCCCTGGATGCTGATATTTTTAGAAACATAGGCACACATACGCGATCAATAGTGCATCCTGTGATACATTCAACCAGTTCTCATTCCTGATGGCTCACATTCTCAAGTAAAATTTGGAATACACATGGTTCTTGTATCACTAAGTTAAAATAATTTCATAAACTAAAGAGAAATCATTTGAAACCCCAAAGAGAATGGTGAAAATAAGAAGTGAAATGAGAATTTGCACAGAATGGCTCTGTAGTTAAAAGAGCAATAGAAAAATCATGTGGTTAACTTGAGATATTTTTCTTAGAGGTAAGCTATCCACAGTCCTTTGTTCCAACTGAACATTTATAGATATGCCTATGTGTATTTATGTGTGTTTATCTATCTATCTATCTATCTATCTACCTATCTATCTATCTATCTGTCTATCTATTTATCATCTTCATCTATATATCTGGGTATTACACACACCTAAATATGTGAATTAGGCACTTGCAGATTGCCATGATGAGAATGTGTAGAAAACTGATGCAACCAGCAGGGTACTAACCTGGGGATAAAGATTTCATTAATGTCATAAATCCTAGTAATGATAAACTCTTACTATTACAAAACTCCTAGTCTTTATATTTATGTCCTAAGATAGTTGTGGGTATGCAATACCACCAGGATGAGTTTATATAGTTGGTACAGATGRCAAGTGCCATTGATAATCTTTAGTTCCTGAGGCTGAGGCTCTTTTGTCAGACCTGTAGCGGGCTGTCATCTTTTTTATTTTATTTTTCTTGGTTACACTCCTTGCTATTATATTATTGCCTCCCTCCCAAAAGGGTAYGTCTCATTTGATCCTGATCTGTGTTTTGATTTTTTTTTGTCTCCTGTGAATTTGGCAGAAGGTCCTGTCTGTTTGCACTCTTTTATTCACATCTTGTTCTTCACCAGCTTGTGTGTCTCCTAGGTTGAGCTACATCTGTTCATCTTTACCCCTTTAGTGGTCACATATCCCACATGCTCATGAAAAATACTTGCAGCTTGTTCTGTATGGCTGTTTCATCCCAGATGTGAAAAATGTTTAACTAAAGCTTTTACTTACACCTTTTAATGTGTAAGATATGTTCTAAGCAAAAATATTTTTGCTGAAATGATCAATTCAAAGTGATGCTATTTATATTGTAATGGATACACACCATTTCTTGGTGTACAGACATCTGCTTTGGCTGCATCTTTTACAGAGTCTGAGAGAGCTGCCTCTCACCCAGCAGCCAATGGACCAGATCAACATCTGTTAGAATAGACTCACTGCTTCCATTGARCTGAGTCTGAGTGACTCATGATGTCATGGCAAATTGAGATGATTAAAGTGACAGAAAAATAATGCAGTGAGAATAAATTCCATTAAATTGGCTTATTTTGTGACCTTGTGAAAGCTGGAGGCCTCATGCTAGAGACATCATGCTGGGGAAAGGTGTCATTTAAAAGGATTAGTGGCAGGAAGGGGAAGAATATAAGGAAASAGAGAAATTATAGTAAATCCACATCAAGGGAAGAACGTATCAAAAGAGAARTTTCCTTTTTTCTGCAAAGGTGAATGATTCACCTTCCCTAGCTATACTGTGTTTTCAGCCCATTCAGTAAGGCTTCTCTTCTGAAGCACCATCTTCTATTGCCTTCCTATGGTCCTTCCTCAGTTGCTGACAGTTATGACTAAAAAGCWCYCCATGTTGAATTTTGATTTAGAACTTATTAGTAAATAGTAAGTAAACTAAAAAAATATAAAAATAAGCATACTAAGAAACACAGTAAAACCTACTGGAAAGTTGCTTGCTTTCTCTCTCTCTCTCTCTCTCTCTCTTTTTCTCTCCCCACTCCCTTCCCATTCCTTAGTTTCCCTTGGCCCAATCTTGGTGTTTCATGTCTAGGCAGGGCTATAACTTGATACAACCCTAGAAAACCATGGGTCAAACCTTTATAGATGCTGTATATTCAAAGGGAAAAATGTATCTTTTCTTGGGTGAATGACAGTCATTTATTGTACTTATAGCCCATTACAAATAGCAGGAATCTTGAATGCTAAATGAAATATGGTGTAGTGTTTGAAGAGGAAAGGAAGKGAAGACACTTAACACCAGCCAGAAAGAACTATGAATGGAGTAGGCGAGGAGATTCTTYAAATGAGTATCCTGGGCTGGCTGGGATTTTTCTGTTTGTTTTTCCAGTTTTGCTCCTTGTTCAGACCTTTGCTCAGTGACGCAGATTGGTTGCCATGAGTCATGAAGCCAATGATGGAAAAAGAGCCCAGGCAACCCCCTGTGCTCATGGTCATTTTCACAGTCATTTTGGAACTATAGCCTAAAAGTAGAACTCTTTATGATTGTGTTTCATTTTCATTGACTTCTTTAAAAAATTTACAATAGAAATAATATTGTGACCACACGAGAATTTAATGTTTCAATGATTGCAATAATAAACAAAATTTTGACCAGGTTTGTTATTATAAACCAAGCCAAATTATTTGTAAAGCTCCAAAAAAGATAATATATAATTTTCAGAGGAAGAAATCCAAGTACATAGAGATTAACCAAGTAGCCTAAAGTCACTTGCAGAGCTGGAATTTCAATTCAGAACTCATTGGCRCAGGTCAGYGAGCAATAGCTGTGGAACCTGCCTYTACTTTATTATGGTAATCAAGCTGATATGATTCTCTTAAGAGTTCTCTTTTAATTTGTCCTGCATGGATAAAAAGCAATTTAAATTGAGAAATAACAAATGTCTTATTCTATATAAATAAAAAATGAAATACAAAAAAAAGGTCAGAGGAATTACTCAAGCAAAGAAATAAAATTTTCGCTAAAGCAGCACTAAGTTTTTAATCCAGAAAATGTTGCTAGTCTCATATTGATTCCACAGGAAAAAACATGTGTGAATTCTGAAAGGTGAAAGCCACCACTTTAAGTTACCAAAGGAGATAAAAAAAAAGTCACTAATCCTATGGTCTTAAAATAAACGCACCATTTACTAAGCAGTTATCTTGTCATTTAAATAGCAATCTTCYGAGCATATTTTAGCTACAAAATGCTCTCTTAAAATATGCCAAACATTAAGCTTCGTTTTATATGTTCCAAGAACAATTAGGTGAGCTAAAATTATACTTCTGTCAGGTGTGTATAGCGTTCCAATCTATGTCTTCATACCTAAAAAAAAAAATAAAAATCAAAACCACCTATAGGAGAAAACAAAATGTAAAAGACTGAACAAGAGGGAATTAATACTCAGCCTTGAACATGCTATTAGGATTAATGGAGAGGACAGACCTAAGAGGGTAAGGAATGGGATGGCTAGAATAAAACAGAAATAGGGAATATTGGGGTGTGAAGRGGAGGTTTGTAGGGTGCACTGGAATAGGTTTTTAGTCCTTCACCAAAATTCACAGAAAAAATARATGCTTCTAAAAGTATCACAGGTGTCTAAAAGAGTTTTTAGCAATAGGCACTAGGAAACTAAAATAAGTCAAAAGACATAATTATTTTATCATGTTTTTTTCTCTAGAATAATCATCCAAATACAGTAGAAAAAAATTAAAATGTCTCAGAATCTACTTCAGATGTCATAAAGGTAAAAGCATTTTTGTTTTGATTGAAATTATAAAAAAACCAACAAAACACACAGAGCAAATCAGCATCCAAGCAAGTGTCTTGTTGTTTTGTTGCTGCTTTGTTATCACATTAGTACCAGATAATTTCATGAGAGAAATTAATGAGATTTACCATTTCCTAATAGCTACCCATCAGCCAGAGAATACTTGAGCTTGTTTTTTGTCATGATGTTTCACAAGACAGAAAGTACAAATTGAATTTTTCATACTGAATACATGGGAGCTGCAAGTATTCAGTAATTTCGGAGATCAGAATATCAAAATACAGAATGTCAAAATATAGTGTGTTTAGAACACTAAATATTTGTTCCAGGTTGCATAATTCAAGGAATATTTCTTTAAAAGTTAATCATAAATCAAGCAAACAAAACAGCAAGCTGTTTATTTGGGTCTCTTTTGTTCTTGATAAACACACATTAAGACTGAATTTTAAGAATAAATTTTGTTTATGAGCAGGAATAAGAAAAAAAACCCAGTGCTAAAGTTACTTATATACTGTAAAGTTAGTATTTAACAAGGTTTATTATATAATATATAAGATCTCACTCAGTCTTTAAGATCATCTCTTGCTATCCTTTTTGCCTGTGAGTGTCAGGCTGCTTTAAGTATTCCAGGGATTTTAGTGCACCTTGTATTTTATAGAATCAGGAAGAGGACATGAAGGAACAGCAAAGAGATGCTTTTTTATGGCAGACTCTTATATCAGGTTCTGCAAGTTTGACTCTTTTGGATTACCATATTTAACTTTCTTGAGGGGAAGAAATTCTTTCCCTTTTAAGTTAACACTTATCATGAGCCCTAGCACTAATGTATTTGTTATGGTAGCAGCATATTAAGGTGGCTTATGCTGTGTTTATTTTACAGCATTAAACTGACATCTATATTTGTTTAACTGGAAAATTAASTGTACTGATATCCTGAAGGAAGAGATAAGGCGTCATTTTTATTCTGTTATGCATAGTGGGAGCATAAAATAGTTTATGTGTGGCTCTTCCCAGATGCCTTGGTCTTTGCTGCAATAGAATGGAACATGTTTGAAACCTTCCTATGACCTCCCATCTTTGAGGGAGATAAATCAGTTTTTCCATGTTTCTGAGCTACTCCAAGATAATCTTCRGATTTACCTCTGTGAAGGGCCAAAGAGTTCACAGAAAAAATAGCTAATACCTTTCTTGGCTGTTTTGTCACACATAGTCATATCAATTCAGCAGTAGATGACATGTGGCAAGAAAAGTCAATGAAAATTTTACAATAATGAAGTTGAAAGAAAAAACCCTTGCGTGATTAATTGCTCTTCATGCTTTTTAGTATCATTTAAATGACTCAGTTTTTTAAAAATTTCCCTCTAGCAGAGGAAATCACTGATATAAATGCTGATTGAGTCATTCAAGCCACTTAGAAAGATAGCATCATAATTTCTGGGKTTTTTTTTCCAGTTTAATATGTTTTATACTATGGCGATCTATAGAAACTATGAAACTCACTAGAAGCAAAAACAATCCAATGTAAGATGTAAGATATTAAAAAAAAAGGTGCTTAATTTAACTAATGTTCCATGTAACAGGAGTCACACACATAGCCAAGTAATAAAAGCAATACTGTTATTGAAATGGATTCTACTGCAAGAGCTATAAAGTGAGGGATAGTATGGAGGAGGAGGAGTTATTTAGTTATTTAGATGGAGTTATTTAGATGGATAAGGAGTTATTTAGATGGATAATGCCCATGATGCTTCACTTGCACTTAAGCAAATTAAGAAAAATCTAACCAATAAATACAGCCTTTTAATCATGACCAGTAATACTTTTCAGAAATTATTGATTTGGAATATTGTATATTGGAATTTTTCCACTTTGTCTCTGGCTTTGTCATCACATTTCCTTTCCACATGTACACTTACAGTCTTCTGTATTCTCTATCTTTTCAGTAATTATAAATTGATTAAAGAAACAGCTAGATTATAGGATAACTACCAGTGTCCTGCACATATATATGCCCAACATCCTGGCCTACTTCAATCTGCTCTTCATCCGACATATACATTGAAATGAAATCAAGAACCTTTCTTTGAACTTTTTCACAAGGAAAACTTTAATCTTCTAAATGGCCTAAGGAAACTGAGAAGATAAGTGTATGTAGTGAAATGTAGCCCTTCAAATTAGAAATCAGTGGTCTTAGCCCAGATAAACARCTCTTGAAGACAAGAAAAGCGGAGCAAAAAAAGGATTGGTGAAATCACTATTGTACGTCATTGTACTGCCAGGCCTCCCTTTCTGTCAGTGTTGATGAGTCTTTTTCCATTTTCTCAGTATTAATTCATGTTAATCTTTGGTGGTAAGATATCATTCTAAAGTCTTTAAAAGCCCTTGAAGCATAGTAAATTCTGCTTACTTCTCAAGACTGAAGTACTGGAATATGAGTATTTATGTGTCTCTGTTTTTACATGTACACAATTATGTAAAACCCAGTAAATCAGTAAGTTATTGATAGATAAACATATGGATCTAAGTTCCATAGCTATGCTCATTCTGCCTGATGAAGCTAGGAGCATGCAAAGGGGACAAGGCATTACAACTACAKATCATCTTCCCAGCTGAGAAGAAAGAAGACTGAGTATAGCAGCAAAATAATTCTTCAACTTCTTCTTTGATTTTTTTTTTGTTTTGTAAGTCATCCCTATGTCACTGAGTCTCTTTTATGTTTCTTAAAAATTCATACAGTCTAAACATTACATGACAACATATTGTGCTAAATTAAATTAGTATCAAGCACTGTACTCGTGTGAGGAAATGAATTGTAAAAAAAGGTGAAAAATGCACAACTTCAAAGTCTGTGATTCCTGCTTTTCAAATAATGAGGGCAGGCTGCATGAACAATGTTATCTTGTACCAAACAATGCACAACAGAAAATTCAGCAGCTATGATTTATCACCTAAAACCACGAGGAGAAAAGGGAATATGTCATTAAAATTTAGTCACCAAAACATCTGTAACAGAATCCAAATAGAGAACTATCTCTTTCTACTACAGAATAATGCAGAAACTTGGGTATGCCCTTGAAACTGAGAAAGGTGAATTTTACTGGGCTGTATGAAATGTTTTTCGCCTGCTTTGCAATACAGACTGCAATATGTCCTGCAGTCAAGGACAGCAACTGTACTGAAAATGTTTCAGTGTGTATCCCAAAATGTTACCTTCAAAGAACAAGTATCTTAAAGCACACTGAATTATTTCTGAATATTCTATGTTTCTAAATTATTGCTACCAAATCTACGGCATTATTAATTAATTTAATAATTTATTCAGTATATTCTATATTTATTTAATATAATATGTTAACATATGGCCTATAAATCAACRATACATTTTTGTTTTGGCCTATAAAATATAGGTACATTTTAATTTTGCAGCAGTGTGTTCCTTATATGAAAGTTCTTACTTCTTTTTYGGAACTAGGTCAGTACCTGTATCTTAGGACAAAATCTGAAATCACTCAGTCTTTATTATGTGCTTTTTGGTTATGTTTTCAGKGGAACAGACAGAGAAAATCTGTGGCATATGGACACCCCAGGGTCCATGCTTTTCTGTTACAAAGAACTCAGGCAAGGCTGCATTCCCCCTACTTTCCCACCCAAAATACATCCATTATATGACAGATGACATTAGATAAGCATCCTGGAGACGGAGACAAGAACACACCCAGCTGGCTTCATATCCCTTCAAATCATGAGCTAGACAGCTCTGCACTGGGACTGACTGTAATGGCCTAGTTTGAAATTCTTCAGATAATACATACATTCACAAGGAGATCACACTTAATAAGTTTGTGTGCAAGCACATTTTCACTTTTTGTCTTGAGAATATTTCAGAACATTTTTCAGAATATGTGTGTGTGTATGTTTTAGCTGGAGGGAGGCACTGGCACCTACCTGTAAAAAAAACCTGATGCAATGGCACAAACTCAGTACTAGAATTGTGCAGTTGACAGCATGTACCTAAAAGCTGAAGGGAATGTATTTATCCTGACTGTTCCTGAAAGCTTGATAGTCTTTTTAAGCATTTGCATTAAATTCAAACCGTGCTTTCACCAGCACCATACTTTGTTTATGTAGGATTTTACCCAGGCCAGGAGGAGAAGGACACAGGAAACACCTCCTAGGACAGAAGGTAGAGATTCAAACAGTCAGTACAAATTCAATTAAATTTACTCGTTATTACTCAAAATAGGCTTTGTCTATTACTTTCTAGTTATTTTCTAAAAACTTGGATATATAAAGAAACTGTATAACTCTATAAGTTATAGGATACTAAATTTATTTCACTAGGAATCTTCACAAGCAAAAAAAAATTGGAAATAAATTTCAGATTAAACTCAGTACAGATGAATGTGAACTGATTAATGTACCTTTATATCTATGCACGCAGAAACACAGCACACAAATATGTAGAAGAGAAATCAAAATTTGGGAAAACTGCCTCTGGATTGAAATATTCTTTATCAGGAACAGGATCTTGGGCTGTGAAAATTCTATAAAGCTCAAAGTTCAGCATCATGAGGAGAAGCTAACCAGATGTGATTACAGACAAAAATAATTCTTTCTCTCAATAAATATATGATGCAGCCACATCTTGAGTAATGTCTTTAGTTTTGGCTCTGTCCTCTTAAAAATATTGCACAGAATTTAAAAAAATTAGCAACAAGGAAGTTTGAGGCCATGGAGCCACACTCATATGAAGAAAAGCCCAAAGCTCTTGAATGTGGAAAAGAGGTAAATGAATAAAGATATAATAGAGCCCTAAAAATTTATGAATGGTGTCAGGATTGTGCACACAGGTATTAAATACTTCTCCCTGAAAAAGGACAGTTAAAGTGGAGAAAAAAAATTACTTTTTCCTTTTTCCATTTTTTTCAAAATTTTTTGGCATAAATAACTATATTTTGCTGGTAATCATCAAGAACAATGTCCTTATGGAGCTTGAGCAATGAAAGACAACAAAATGAGAGAAAAAAAAAGGAAATGCATGAAAAATTTCAGAGAAGGATATGTCAGAGGGTATGAATCTTCAAAGTAGTTTCAAATGAAGAACTGGAGACTATCACAGATTGGTGCTATGTTGGCCCGACAAATACCATATTAACACTTGACTGATGCATCAAACCAATAAAGGTCTTGTTTTAGACCCTGGAATGAAATGCTTGAGAGACTGGAATGGCATTGTGTCTGACTTGATTGACCAGGAGTAGAAGGAACCAACTTATAAAGATTAAAGGACTTCCATCTACACTCCTATCTTGGTTATAACAAATTTGTACTCTTATACTGTGCTCCTTGCCTTCAGCATTGTGCTAAACTGATTAGCAAACTGCACTGGTCTGCAAAGATAAAGATGTATAGCAGTGTATGAGCTTTAATCACTAACTGTTGAAGATTTGAAACTAACAGAAGCAGTTATGTTTCCTTTAGAAATGCTCACACCTATCACACCATTTTATATGCAAAATGTACTGTTGAGTTAAATAAAGTTTGTTGAATCTTTCTCTTTTTCACCTCAAACTTTTAGAGCTTCGGATGAATCTTTACAATAGGGTTCTAATTTTCAATGTAATCTCAATATTGATTACTTCAGTTATTTATGCCTGAGTGAAATGAAAGAATCCTTACTTACTTCTATTAACTAACTGAAAAAGAAAAAGCCAACAATGCATTAATTACATTTTCCGTTTATACTACCTTAAGAGCTAATGCAAAAAATGAGAAATGAGAAATACATCTAAAAAACAAAGAAGTTAATTGTGGACTGGAAATAATTAAAGGGTCTTCAGCTTGCAAACCTGCATACAGGCACCTGGGGGGGTTAATAAACCAAAACATAGATATTCACAGATATGAAGTACTTGGAGCACAGTAACACTGAGTAGGACTTTCTGCTCTAAATGGATGGTATTAGAAACAAGGTAGCTTTTAGCTGCTTATATTATGGAGGAAAAGATTAAAATACGGTCAGTTTTATCTTCTATAGTATGTAAACTAATCAAATCCAAAAGCAAAGGAATGAAGACCTCTTTCCATATAGCTATATGTGACCATTCATGCAGGATATTTATGCAGTTGTGGGCACTTCATTGTTCCAGACAACATCAAGAACTCTGGAATTCAAGGAGGGACACTTTGAATGAACATAAGAACAGAGAAATGTATAGGGAAAAATTAAAAAATTATAATAGGCATTCACTAAGTAAATTGGAATTAAGAGATTAGGTATGCAATTTATGTGGCCAATATAGACTTTAAAGATTTTGTGAATTTTATGTTGCTGAAAGTCTCCTTATTCAATTTGGACATTGCATTTTCTTTTTGTTCTTTTGTAGACAGGAGAAGATTTTTTTTCTCAAGAATTTGCAAAGAAGCAAAACTTGAAAATATTTGTAAGAAAAAAATGTAAGAATTTCTGCAATAGAAATGAGCATGCAATTACTTGGAAGACAGCTTTAAAATGCTCCAAAACAATTCCTTGCAAAATACAAATGTTTGGGTTTATTGGTGAAGAGCAATAAATCTTTATATTTCTAAATTCATGGAATCTAAGGAGAGAAAGAAAAAATACCATACAAAACAAGCAATAAATTGCATTGTGGTACTGGCAAGACATAAGAAAGCAAAAGGTAGTGACTAAAATGACCATTAAAACAAAAAGGGTTCAAAATATTATCCAAATATTATCACTATCGATAAACCCTCATTTTGCAAGTTCCCTAAGCAGATATTGAATTTCAAGATCCATCATCCAATTCTGTAGAAAGTGTGGGAACATATTCACTCACTTCAGTCAAAAGGGTCATATCAAAAAATCACCAAACCTGGGGACAGAACTTGCAGGGTTCACATAGATGTGCTCAATACTCTTCTGGAGACTTATGACAGTCATGTTTTCTAGCCAATGTATATTTCAGCACTTATTTAAGCACCTACAATTTTGACTGCAATTAATTCTTTGTGTTAAACAGACTATATGTCTTTGGCTCCTATGTTTTTTGAATTAAGTTTATTTCTAGTTCTTTGGCCACATGCATCTTTGTAAGTGGTCATTTTTCTGCCCATGTCTGTATGCTGGCTTTTGCTGTTACTTGATATGAACTGATACTTGTTACTTGATATGAACTGATATGTACTTGATATATGCTGTTACTTGATATAAACTAAGTAGGTTTAATTTTTTACAATTCCTTTTTATTTCATCTAGTTTTGTATACTGGCATGAGAATCAAAGTATCCTTACTTAAACAAAGTTTCCCAGTCTCAATTCTACATATGCCTGTAGAAAAAGATAAATATGTTGATTCAGATTCAGGTTTCCTGGGTGCTCAAGATATTTTGTTTAAAGAGAGATTAAATTCTCCTTCTCAGTATCATGAGGATGTTGTATATCTGTTGTTTATTTCCACATTGCATTAGCAAAATATACTGGCACATCTGCTTCAAACACAGACACAGATATACACACAGACACACACACACACACACACATTGGAAGAGTAACAGCTTCTCAGGAAGATCAAGAAGATGGAGAATCATGATATGAGAGAATAATGATAATAATAAGGACCTTCTCGAATCCTAGTATCTGAAACAATATCAAAGAGATTACTGAAAAAGGCAGACCAATAAGTGGACGGGTTTAACTATTTTAAATTTCCCTTGGCTTACAATTGCCTTTTTTAGATATAAATTTAAGACCTACTGGGTTTCAGAGAAGTAGTTATCATCTATGGAATTGTACAGAGATGATAGAAGTTGCACACATGTTGAATATGGTCCATTGGATTTTATCTAATTTTATCTGGACAGTAAATCTGTAAAATGGATTAACCTTCAATTTTAATGTAATATTGTAAAGTAAGATAAGATGGCTTGCCATGATAAGGTTCTATAAAAGTTTAAGTAGCTGTTTTCAGGATAACTCTGCAGTAAGAGACTAACAGCCACATGCCAGTACCTGATTTGTTACACAGTTTTTCTTCTAACAAGTGGTTTATGGCTTCAGCAAGTATAAACAGTGGTGATTAGAATGGGAGAAGCTTTATACTTTTCAGATGTTTTAGATATCTACTGTGTTCATAGTAGGCTTTTGTTCATCTTTCATCACAGATAGCTGTGAATGCTTCTTCCATTAGGTATTAGTTTACTTAAGCTGAAATAAAGCAGAGTACTTTCCTGTACTGAAATACCAAGACATGGTAAAACCCCTGAAACATCAACGACTCCTCCAATATTATTTGACACCCCAGCAAACTAAGAGGAATTTGGATACTATGAAAATGTAATATAATTTCATTTCATTTTTGTATTCAAAGTTATTTTTGAAGTGTCAGAATACTGAAAGCCTAAGACTTATTTTACTTGTACAAAACTTACCTTACTTTTTTTGCAATACTTAAATACTTTTTTTGCAATACTTAAATAAGTAAGCATGTACAATATTTTATAAAATGTCTCCTATACTTCTAGTGGCAGAAGTTGCACATATATTTTATGGTTTCCACTTGAAGTGTGTTTTCTTCTATTAAAAATTTTCCAAATAAATGTTCATTTACTAATAATATTTTGTGTCACCTTTTGGTCATGTGCCTCAGTATTAACTGCAGGTCTTAATGTGCCTAACTGGTAACGTGTGCATGCAGTAAGCATCATCTTGTCTTATAAAAAAAATTATTTCTTTATATATGCATTTTATTAGTCACTATGTAAGTGAAAGTCTGCTAATGAAATTATTTATTCTAGTGCTGAACTTAATTTTCATCATCAATAAGTTTCTTACAACTTTATGGTTTCTGTACAGTCCCATGAGGATGGTGTTATAGTTTAAATATTATCCAAGAGCCTAAGAAGCTGTTCTTATAAAGGACTTGGATTGTTGAAATGAGTTTAGCAAGAAGTTTGGGTTCCTTGAATGTCATCTCTACATAACCTTGAACATGACAAATGAGGATTTGAAGAGCATTAATRATGTATGGGAAATGCAATCTATTTTCTGGCTCCACAGTCATAATTAGGTTCTGATGGAGCCGTCTGTACCAATTTACTGAGAACCTTTTATTTCAAAAAACCTCCACTTTTCAGAGTGTTTATCAGTGACAGCGAGATGGCATCAAGGCCAAGTTTAGAAGTAAAAAAATTAGGAATTTGGTGTAAGTTATTTGCCCTTATACCAGTTATTGTCACAATAGACAGGTGAGCCTAGTCTGCTGCTGACTAATGCAAGTTACACTGTAATTTRTGCAGAAAGGAACAGGTTCTACAATACATATGAGGGCTGCAGGAAAATATATGTTTTGGTCTATATAATCTAAATAATTAGAAACAGCAAACAGGTAGAAATAGCTTCTGTGCTAATATTTTGCATTTAGTTAGTAGACCAAAATCCCATAGTTATGAAGGTGTTTTATTATGAYGACTATGATATTCTCTAGAGCCGTGCCCTTTAATTTTATATTAAAATTATTTAAGTCAATTTTATGCACTATACACAGAAAATATTTTCTGGAATGAATAATTACATATTGATTTTTTTTCTCCCTATATTTCTTATGTAATTTTTAGTGGTTAGGAGAAGTATCATATTTCAGTACTGACTCCTCAGAGGGATGGAATTTGCAAATGAGACAGGAAAAAAACCTGTAAGTTTGAATGCAACGTTTGCAGTTGTGATTATGTCCTATAATCTCTCATAAAATCTCTTTAATGTTTTCTTTAAAACAATGATTCCTACTGATCATTCCATACTCACATACCATAATTTTAGATGGGCCACAAAAGCAGCTAATAATAAATCTTCTTTTCATGTTTTGTCAATAACTGCATTTTGCATACGATAAATCAAGCACTAACAAATGCAGTGTACTGAGCTGCACTCCTGGCTTGTGTAGGATTTGTTGTGACCCACTGGAATCTTTGCACTGCATAGTTCTGTTTTATCTGAGCAAGAATAGGCATCAATGAATTTTCAACAGATATATTCCACTACATCATTATAATATTATGCCAGTACCCAATTATGCTGGGGTCAGTGCTAACGCATGATAGGATGTGAACAAAATAGGGCAATCTCTTTAAATGAGATTTTTAAAATATTAAAATTAAATTATGTTAATCATTGATTCAATTAATGGAAAAAAATTGAGATGTTGTGGCTAGTAGACAGCAGTTTCTCTCTGCAGTCATTTCATTACACAAGAAAAAAAAAACCTGCTTAGTTTTGGCCTGTACAATTGTGATACTGCCATATTTTTTTTAAAAAAAATGTTATAGAGGTCAGATAATGTGCTTTAGTTATTCCAATAGATATTTTTTCTTTATTTGTGAAATTTCTGTTGTCACAGTAAATTATCAATTACTAAGAGACTTATCTTGGTTATTTTAGGATGAGCATACAAATATTGGAGGGGGTTCATAGGATCTGAGACAATTTACAATTAATCAAATGTCAAAAATTTTAAAAAGTGGACTTTAGAGGCCATGGTAGAAGGAATGCCTATCAGCAATATATTATTTATAGGAGGTATCTAAGTTAGAAAAAAATCTTAAAAATTCTGCATTGATTGCAGCTGGTGAGGTGCTGTAAGTGAGAGCCTGAAGGGGAAGATGTTCTGTGAGGGCAAATTCTCTTCAAAGGCAGAGCGAGGAAGCAAAAAGGGTGAGAAAGAGCAGAGGAATATCAAGGCCGAGGTCAGAGGAGAAGCAGCAGGTGCTCTGTGGAGGAGAAGGCATTCCTGGCAGCCCTTGCAAGGACCCATATGATGGAGCAGATACACACTRCAGGCTGTGGAGAGCACACGTTGGAGCAAAAGAAAAATGTGACAAAAAAGCTCCAGCAGAGAGCAAGGACTGTCTACTGCCTGCAACCTCCTCATCTTTGTTTCCTCTTACCTCAGTCAATAATTATTTTATTTGTCAATTTTCAATCAAATCTCCTTTCCCTATGGCAGTAATGCGTAAACAAACTCTATTTTTATCTCAATCCATGAAAATTTTTATTTCTGTTTTTCTTACTTATTCTCTTTTGTCCTGCCAAAGAGGGAGGAAGAATCAGTGAACAGCTGAGTGGAAGTATTGCTGCTAGCCAAGGATAGCCTACTGGAAATGTCAGCAAAATATAAACCTGCCTCTGGCTCTGATTAAGTGCATATTTCTACAAAAACAATTTTGCCCACTATCCCTTGGAAATTGACCCCCATCATTGAATCATGGTGTCAGTGTTCGTTTTTTTCTTTACTACCCCTTCTCTTATCAATGTGTCTGGGAATTAAAATTCTATCTACTATTAATATTAGGTTGTATCACAGTTTTGCTGTGATTTGACCATGCAGTAAATGATGTCACTTCCTCTCTAGTGATTACTAGTATTATTAACTCGGAGGTTTAAAAATCATTAGTCATCTATTTCTCCCTTCCTTAGTCATTCGTGGCATTTGATTAAAGTATTCTGACTTTAAAAAGAAGTTGACTGGTTTTCTGCCTTTAACACATTTGAGGTTTTTTCCAAATGTTGTCTATGTGTTACAACATCTGAAGTATTAGGATGCACAATGTAAAGCTTTTGTTCTTAACTATGTGAAAAATATATTTTTTCTCATTGCTAAAACTGAGACCTCAGGCAGTTACTAATGGTGTTTATTAAAGCTTTGAGTACTTCAAGATCAAATAATAATTTTTTTCTGTAAGTATTTATATCCATAGTTACCTGCTGCTTTTTAACCATCCAACTATATGCTTGGAGAGGCATGAATGTGTAAGTACACATTTCCATGCAGACTTTAGATGGTTGTGGTACACAAAGGAAATCAGGCCCTCATCAGACAAAATATGTGCTCCCTTCACAGCTGAAAACCCACTTTGCAGAAGTTAATGAATTATAATGGAAACATCTATGCCATCCAAAAATGCACCTCAGTCCCTCCCATGCATGGTAATGCTTATCAGCTTTACTTATCTCCCCTGAATGTAAGTTCAGATCATTTTACAACAACCATGATCTGATACTGTACACAAGGGTCTGAAAATTTGGCAATGGTTTTCAGTGTAAGGAATGAGAGACTACAGAGAATTGCTGGATGGGGAATAATTGCTAAAGATGTGCCTGCAGAGTCTTGGCCTACCCAATGTATACAATGCAGTCCTGAACAAAGAATTGTCAGGTAATAACCACAATGGACCTCTGAGCTCTCAAAAGCAATATTGTATTAGTATCAGACTCTTTAAACAAAGAAGTTGAAGGCTGCTTCACTCCTTCAGGAAGAATTTTTATTTTTATGTAATTTAGTTAACATTCATAGGATAAGAAAAATGCATCTGCAGTGCTAGCTTGTGCAAATCTGCTTTTGAAGTAATTGTTGCACAGGTGAAGTCTTCTATTTATCTGCTTTTCCACAGATTGGAGTAGTGGGCTACTTCTCAGTTGTGAGGATAAAAAAGAGTGAATGATACCTAAGGACATCTGTACTTTTCTGTGCTGGCAGATGGAAGCCATACCTTAGACTCTTTTAAATGGCCAGAGGCACAAATTTAGGCAACTGAACTGGCCCAAGTGACAGTATTGACAAGAGACTTGACCCAGCACCTTGCATATGGAGAGATGCTCTGTGACCTTTGATATGCTCTGGGTTTACTGCATGGCCTCCAGCTGCTGCTCCAGGGGGAAACATTCCCATAGGATTCCTGTGTCATATTTGTTAACTGGAGAGGGTGTCTGTACTAACTGCCCAGCTGGAAGCTCAAACAGAATCAAAAACCTATGCACAAGCCCCTGGGCTGAGGTGAAGTTTAATATTAAGACATTCATCTCTATTTAGAGGTCTAGATGTGTGCTGCATGTTTAGGTGTCCTAGTCAGTGCTTCAGTGACACTGAAGGAGCAAATCAGCTGGCAAACCACAATATTCAGAGGGGCTTGTGCTGCAGAGAAGGAGTGGTCAGATGAATGAATGAATGAATGAATGAATGAATGAATGAATGAATGAATGAATGAATGACAAAATAAGAGGAAAATACAAAGAAATGTTAATCTGTTTAGGAAGAAGCTTTCATGGAAAGTGTGGGAGAGAGAAGTATTGATAACAGGAGTGTCTTATTTTGCTTTTTCCTGGCAAAGAACACTAAAGAGAGATCATAAATTCAGCAAATGGAATAGTACAATTTATAATGGAATTATTTTATAGATGACAATTCTATGATCTTTGAAAGTTCTAATAAAATTGCAGATATTTTAAAAGAAACAATTTGAGCAAAAAATACTAAGAAACAAAGCTTTCAATATTTTATTAGAAAAATTGAGTTAAAAAGAGATAATAAATAGTTTTGTGTTCCTGGATTTTTATACTATGAAATATTTGATAAAAAGATTTTCTGATGAGCTTTTGTGATGGAAGTTCATACTAGGAACTGGAAAATGAAGTCTGTGGAAATGATACAGACAAAAGAAGTAGTAAAAGTATAGTGACAGGTAAATCAAAATTGTCTTCTGAGATGATAATAAAAAGATGAAGAGTTAAAAGAGGAGAAATAAAATAAAAAAAAGAAAAAGAAAAAAAGAAAAAGAAAAAGAAAAA
>JACDOX010000004.1:6359564-6437912 GCA_014549065.1 Cardinalis cardinalis | reverse complement strand
AGAAAAAGAAAAAGAAAAAGAAAAAGAAAAAGAAAAAGAAAAAGAAAAAGAAAAAGAAAAAGAAAATGAAAATGAAAATGAAAATGAAATAATATCTCGTATTTGAAAATATCAATCTTTCACCTGGCACCAGCAGTGGAAACAGGAAAAGCATGGCTTTCAAGATAGTTCATTACTATTTTTGCTTTAGGAAACAAAGAGGAAAACTACAGCAGAATTTGTGAGTGTTTCCTAAAACTGAAATTCTGAGATGTCCCTTCCCTGCATACTGAAGAAAAGTGAATAGAAAGTGAGGAGTTTGGATTGGGTTTCAGTACATCCAGCAGCCTGAGAAGAAGAAAAAAAATTGATTGAAAAGAAGGGCCTATGTTTTTCCTCCACATAAAAAACAAATCTGAGATCAGAGTGCCTCTGAAAGCTCCACTCACAAACAAGACTAATTTCTTGATTTTCAGGTTTCTGTCACCTTGACTCACTAGTAAGGTGAACCTAACTCTCTCCTAAGGGGTGACATGAGCTCATGTGCTTAGGAAGGTGAGGAGCAGGAGCATTGATTGGGGCAAGGCTGTGACAGGGAAAGAGGCAGAAAACAAAACTGCAGCAACTGAGGAAACCTTCAGAAGTCTCATTTGGCTGGTTTCACCCATCATACTGGTTTATTATAGATGGCATCCCAGTCAATTTTATTATGAAAGCATTTGTCTCTCCCAGCTGAGGAGGAATGAAAACCAGTGACCACAAAGGTGATCGCATTAGTCACCTCTATTATTAAAGGAACCATTTAAATCTCATTGAAATGAATGAAAAAAATCAGGAGATTTACAATGAAATGAGACCATGGCATAACCATACCAATAAATAACCTACTTCATTGTTTTCTAAACTGCTGTGACTCTTTAAATAACCAGCAAGGAGGATCATATGGAACATGGTTGCTATTACAAAGCTAGTTGATCTATTCCATAATTGCTGCTGTGTGTTTTGTGTGAAATCATAGAATGCTATTTCTGTGTGAACTTTCCATTAATTTCCAGGTAGGCTGCCAAAGGTATGATGGATTCTTTTTAGAACCGAGTACTCAGGGGATCCAGCCAGCTCACATCTTATACTAATCAGTAATTTTATAATTATTGACAAATCAGCTGAAGTACAAGCTTCATTTGGAACTATATTTGACCAGCTACTCTGTTAGAGTAAATCTATTTTCCTGTCAAACAGATTGAAACTGTATTTATTCATTGCTTTAAAAATGATAGCTGGCATAAGAGTTCATCTGGCACTAGAAGTTTATACAGCTCAATTTAGGTGTTGCAGAGACACTCCAGTTAGCCTTTAGTGACTTGCTTATATGTTGTATATATAGTATTTTTTTATCTTTCTTTTTAGATGGGCTTATACATCACTATCAAGTTGACTCGATTGACAACTTGAAATAGAACAAGGAAGATTTTTTTTTTCTATTTATCTGCTTGCTATTTTGTGGAAAAAATGTAAATTGAGTATCTTGGAGGTTAATTTTCTGAACTCTGTGTGAACCGAGTGCTCTAAAATTAATAAGTGATAACGGAATTTATATCTATGTTTCTCACAGACTCCTATGAACATATATTTGTTGGATTTTTTCCTAGCTCTGGGAAGCCAACATTTTAACTCTAAGGATAAAAGTATATCTTTCAGGTGTACTAAACTTAGCTTCCATTCCACTGCCTTGTGATCACAAATGTTGGTGAAGTTGCTGTAAAGTAGTAAGTTATCAAAAGCATTTAACTACTGTAAGACTGAAATGTGTGGACCCTGTCCGACCACAGTTTTAGGAATATTAGGATTGCCTATTCAATACACAAGTGTAGTGAGGGGTGGAGTCATGAAAGCCAGCATATGGCACAGTTATCCAAAAGGCAGCATGAGGAAAAAGAGCGAGCTTGTATTGGAAAAAAGAACATTCACTAAACCAGTTTTGAAATGCATCTAGTGCTCCTTCAGCTACACTCACATCAGCCCAGAGGATATGAATATGAATGTCTAATGGGGTCACTTGATATGAAAGAACATTTTCTGTATGACAGAAGCTGTCTCATTTTGGATATGTTACCAGAAACCATTCTATTCCAACTTCTTGACAAATGTACTACTGGTAGGATCAGGACTTGATCTTGACCGGTTTCCTTGAAAAAAAGATACCCAGTACTTCTCCAGCAGTGTAAATGATGCAGACACTTCCTCTTCCATTGGGTTTTAACCTGAGATAGTGCAGATGATGTTAGCTTTGCCATGGAGGAAACTTTTTGCACCTATGGAGCAGCTGTGGAGGACCAGCAGTGTCAGTGTGGGAGTGGATCATCTCCTCTGCTATAAAAACAAACATTGAAAGGTAATGGAAAACCAGGAGTGGAATTTGTGGCGACTGAAGCCTAAACTTAATCTCTAACTTCTGGACCATGCTTTCTTTATGGTAGTGATGCTATTGTAAGAGAATATTCTCTGTTCATCTGCAGAGATAAGCCTATATCCAGTCTGAAGGATGCAAAAACCAATGAAAAGACTCTCAGGGGGTTCATTGCCTTCTAGTTTCACTTTAATGCACATTTCAATGGACATTACAATTTAAAGTTGTGTTTCAGGCAGCACAAATCATGCTATAGTATTAGAAACTGTTTCAGCTCATGATGAGGCAGTTAATAAGCCTTGAAAGATATAAGATGCACTCAGGAGAATCAAAGCAATGACGCTTAGCTGAGTCATCAGAGAAGACTTCTTCCCTCATCTATTCTGGCATCTGTTAAAATGAAGATATTTCAATCTTTTCCATTAATGACTGATTAATGATCTATGGAATTCCACTACCTGCTGAAAATATGCCCACAGAGTCACAAAGCTTTTAATGACTGCTTATTCTATATTATGGTGTCTCAAAAGACAGCTCTATGTTTCACATATAAAATATCTAGCTCAACAATTCTTTTGTGGCATCTAACAGAATCAGCAATGTCTTTGTCATTCTGCCTGATATTAGTTACAAAATATTTTATTTTTGTACTTTTATCTCTGATCACTTTTATAAGCTAATTCCTATCCATTATTCCTTCTGAGCAATCAGTGTAAATGGTAAGTAACATAGAAAATATCATATTTATTCAAATGACATTTACTACACACTACATACTTTTAATTTTACAATACCATACATATCTTTTTCAATGTATATTGGAAAAATTATTTATCCACCTAAAATGACAAATCTAGTATTATATTCACTCAATAAATGTGGAAAGACAGGAACAGGTAAAACTCTTTTTATGTTCCTTAAAAAGTTGTTTGTTTTTTTTTAAATAAACAAAACGAACAGTTGAGATATTTCTAAAAGAAAGGTCAAAATGAAAAAAAGTTGCTTTTTACTTTTTTTCCCATGAGAAAATTAAACTTAAGAGGAGAGAGGACGTAAGAATTCTGAACACAGTGAACATTTCTGGTTTGGCTGCCTGTTTTCCTAATTGTGAAGAAGAAGAGAATATTATTTTAGGTCTCTTTTGAAATGAAAAAATTATATACCAACTCTACTTTTTAACTTAAATGCTTAAATCAAGTCAGGATTTAACAGGATGAGGCTTTTTGAAGATTCAGGAGCAATTGAATTACAGTATACAGAATAATGTACTTAATGATAGAGCAATCTCAATTAGGTAACACATTTGTCAGCTCAACAGTTTTGTCACTACAGAGTTAATCATGAATACACACTTACTCTGCCACTGGCATTAATCCAATATATATCATAACATTGCCATTTATTCCTTATTTATACATATTTGGAGGGAGAGAGATACACACTGTAGGTAAGTAATGTCCATACTTCAGAATTGTTTTTCAGTCATCTGCACACTGTTAAACACTGTGAAGAAAGGACTTTATACCAGTTTGGTGAGTTTTTCAAATTAGTCTAGACCAAGTGCTGCAACTGTAGATTTTTAATGGCTTAGTCTATTAGCAAGGAAGTCTGGAGATAGCAAACCATGTACATTAAGCTTCGAAAAATATTTTCAGAAATGCCTCTCTCATGCAACCACAGACAATAAGGCAAATGTGCAAGAGTATAATCACATAATAATGTTTTGGAACATATACTTGTAAATACTTTGGAACATAACTTGTAAATGCATTAGAATCGCATGGACATTACCTCAAATTATTATGGAAATGGAACATATGACTGTAAATCACAGCAAGATAAATTATAGTTCACTCTAGGTGGTTTTCATTAGGCGTGCACAAATTCTCACCTATTGTAAGGTACATATAAAGTCAGAAGCAATTTTGTCTATACTATCAATTTTCAAGGTACCGTAGGAATAAATTAGCAAATTACAAGGTAAATTGGCTCCAAATACACAAAGAATAATATAAGCATATTTCTTTAGTAAAATGTAAGGGTTAGAAAACCTCATCTGAATGATATCTAAAAATAATCTGGAAGTATTCTAGTTCCTCTGATGAAATGCAGCCTGGAGGGCTCTAACCAAACTGATAATCAGGAAGCTGCGGCTTCAAGGAGAAAAAAGGAGGAACTGTCTGGGTGGTCTGATGTGAGTTGATTGCAAGAGYGCCATTATCCTAAAATGGCTACCAGGTATCCAAGCAGTGAAGAATGTATAAACATTAAGTGTGAGCAGAGTGCTGGAGACACAGAACCCTTCGGGAAATAAGAGGAAACAAAAGAAACTTAAATAGTCATACTGATTGCATTGTATCACAGAAAGACAGAGACCAATTGCTTCAGCATAGTCTGAGGAATATCTATTACACTATCTGCAATGAAACCCTAGTCCTCTGTTCAGAAGTGACTGAAATTATAATGAAATCAGTTCTCCTAGAAATAAAATTCAGCTCAATAATTGCTGCAGTAAGCTTATTCCCCCCGGCTGTACTAAAGTGTAATTTTTATTATTTTTGAATTTTGAGTGGATAATCTAGTCATCACATTGGTGAGCAAAAATCTTTAAAAAAAGATAAAACCAATTGTTGGACTTAGACTTCACGTACTTTCTGGCAGAAATTATCTGAATTTAATACTTTAATGGTTCATTTGCCATTCCTCATAAATGGGCAGGAGATGGAGGGAAGTGGAAAGGAAGGAACCTTCAGAACTGCATCTGTTTTCTGCTTGAAAGCAACCCTTATTTTCTTTGATGCTTATTCTGACTCTACTGCTTCTGCTGAATGCCAGATCAGATGCTCCTATGACAGCACTGAATGAATTAAAGGAGAGGAGAGAAAAAAAAGAGGACCTTTAAAAAAACAACCAAAAGTGAATGCCTATGCCTATTACAAAAACTGGCAAAAACTAGTAAGCCAGTTTCTTCTCTCCTGAAAAAAAAAAAAAAAAAGGTGTTTACTCATCTAGATTTAAGAGATCCAGAATCGTCTTTAACTTGGTAAACTTCGTARCCTCCAGTGGTCAGCATTGAAAACAAAGATCTTACCGCTTGACCATTTYGGTTATTGGCTACCTGCATTTGTCTGGTGAGTTAAAGGGCTCTCTTGAAATCAATTGTTTCACTCAAAAGCTTTTATATGTTTGCAAGAATGAAAACAAGAAAATGCAAACATACCTATTCCATAGATTAATTACATCTTTTGAATACARCTGGGTCAATGGAGATAAAACATTTGGCAAGAATAATTTCTCACCAACCAGAAAGTAAAAAACTCTGAGAAAGAAAGGAAGAATTYTTTTATCAAGATGCCCTTGCAACAGAATCCTTACATTTTTCTTATCGTGATTTTGCTCTTTTGTAAATACCCTGGTCATCCTTGTCTTTAATTGTGGACAAAACCTTCAAATTTTTTGCTTGTCAAAAATATATCTCCCCTTTTCCCCAACAAACAGAAAAATATTTCATGTCATTTTAAGCCAAAAATATCCAATACAGTTGAAAGAAATTGCTTCAGTCATTTGAGAACTCTACAGAGATATTGTGAAATACTAAACTCAGGTCAACAGGAAATTCAAGCAACTTCGTGTTTCTTTCTTCATTAAAAAAGTCAGACAATGAACTAAATAAAATAAATTCAGAAGTTCTAAAGCAGCATGGATCTTATTGTTTCCTAAACCACACGGAATAAAATACATGGTGTTAAGATTCTAAATGTGAAATTGATTTCTATTTGTTAAGGCTTTCTTTTTTTTAACTACATTAGGTATTCCCTTATGGTCTCTTATGGTATTCCTTATGGTACAGCTTTGACCAGTTGGTATGTAGTTTTGATGAATTTATTTTCTTCAGTTTGTTCTATGACATATTTCTCTGGTACTTATGGATGTATAGGGGTTATATTATGGAACTGATCTATTTGCTGACCAGCAGAAGTGAACTCTATTCTTTCTGCATCTGACATGCCTTTCTTTTTATATGATATTTGCAACTTCACTTTTGTATCACTATGTGTGCAAACATATTTTTTACATGGTCGAGTTTACATACAAGATCCCAATCCTGCTTTGTAAGGGAAAGGAATTAATTAATAGCAGTTTATGACCTGAACTACAATGACGAGGATTTTTCTTTTCCTCTTCACTGTAACATTTCTAACTTGGCAAAAGAAATATTACATGAATGASTTTCAAGACTTCCTTGCAGTGTGATGGTGCTATCTACTCAGGTTGTAGCACTGCAGCTTGAAGGAATGAAAATCAGTCTCCACTTTATTATCTAATGTTAGCTGCTATAGAACTTTATGTTATGTCTTCTTTTTTGCTTAAAATGTTACAGAGTCTGTTTTAGCCAACCACCTCTCTAATATTACTCTTTTAACCTAACCTCATCTTTTCTGTTAGATTAGGTATTTTGCTTCCCTTCTTGCTAAAAGTTCTGGCTGACTTTTCCTGTGTGCTTTCAGTATCTTATTTTTCGTCTTTTTACAGTATTTCTAATTCACTTTCTTTATTCCTATTTATTCTGTCAGAGGTTTTGTTCTTCTCTGGCTTGGTTGAATAAAAATGAAAAAAAAGGAGAGAACCTGTCTTCCTGTATTAGATATTAGAACTTTCCCAAATGCATTTTGCTTCTCTTGTATAGATCCTTACTTAGCACTTTTCTGATTTAGCCAAAATTAAATCTCACMATTTCTTTGTGTTTTACAGCAGATCTGATTAAATAGTGTAATGGAAAATTATAATCATCTTGGTGGGTAAAGTTTAAAGAGTTATTCTGTGATTTTTATTGTGTCTATTCTAGCATTAAAACTGAAAAAAAATCTAGATATTTTAAAAAGCTTAAATGTTTTTGTTATACTCCATTTGCACATGCTAGAATTTTTTTGGTGATTTCATTTTCTATTATCCYAGACTAAAAGAATCACAGACATTAGTGGTCAAAGTCACAGAGTAGGACATCTGATCTATTTTTATTCCAGCACTGGTTTTCTTTGACAATACTTTATCAGAATAATTTGTCTAGTCTACATTTCCATGACCCTTTTGCAGTTCTTCTAAAGACTTACAGAGATATTTCTGCTGATATTCATCCAGCATTATGCTGTACACAATTTCATCCAAGTTCTTCTTGCTAATATGCCCTCAGATTATGCTAGAAATGTTTTTTGTTCCTCAAGAAAATTCTTGACCACTGGAATGCATAGGCAACTTGCACTGATGTCAACAGGATATGTGTGTTAGAGAATGAATATGGCTCTTAGAATTTACAGTAATGGTAATTATTTTATATYCTCTTTATAATGGTAATGGTAATGATTTTATATCCTCTTTATAATTCTTGAATTAATAGACATGATATAGGAAATTTCCAATTATATCAAATGTGTATCTTGGTGTCTGTAATACAATAATTATAACAATTGTAGCAATTGTTCCAAGAGAATATTSATAGCTTTGAGAAAATAGCCAAAACTCAATGTAAAAGGCATGGAGAGAARAAAGCAGTACAGAAAGACATGCAAAAGAATCTGCGTGGTCTTAAAGCTAATAAATTATTCATCATTGAATCTAGGGCTTCTCAACTCCCAACAACTGCTCTAGCCACTCAGYATATAGCATGTCAAACACATTTTTTGAGTAAACAAAAGTTATTTTTCCATTTTCAAGTATAAAAAAGCCAATAATTAAAAACAAACCAAAATGCAAAAAATCAAAAACCAAAATCAAACCAAAACCACCCCAAAACAAACAACCAAACCAAATCACCAAAAACTGAAAAAACCTGATCACCTCATAGAATTGCTTATTCTGAGGAGGTGAGAACACCAGGCTCAAAACAGTAGCTTTCACATCCAAGAAGAAAGCTCTAAGTACTGTTTAMAAGTTTCCTCCTTTAGAAGCACTCCAGGGTGTGTGGAGTGTTGAATTACTGTGGACCAATAGGAAAGCAAAAGCAAAGGAGAATTACCTTCCTAGTGAATTAAAGAAATTATTTCTGATGTATTATCTACATAGAAACACTATGTTTTTAATGAAAAATGATGCTTTCAAATAATCCTTTGAATCCAATAACAAAAACAAAGGAAAGAAGAACCGCTGCTGAATGTGATTTTAAAAAAATATAAGAGTGGTAGTACTCACATGAAGTATTTTTCATCCAAGGACTTGAAAGGATTTGAAAAAATTAAATTAGTCCTCTCAATACTCATGAGGATCAGATAGCTTGTTCTACAGAATGGAAAAGAGAGATTTGGGAAGGCTAAACATTTCAGCAAAGTTCACAAAACAAGCTCAGACTTAAAACTGAGAGAGGAATCCATTAGCTCTCAAAATATTCTATTTCTCTGCCCACTATATGCCCTCCTGCATTTCAACAATAACCCAAAAAACCTCCATACTGTTCCAAACATTCATGAATGCCTCTGTCCTTTGTATACATTCTCTCACTGTTCTCTTTYTTGTGTTGTACACACATATTTTGCTATGTCCCTGTAAGACTGTAAGATTTGCAATTATATAAATCACCCTTATTTTTCTATTGTAAATAGTTTTCCAATCCTGAAGGGAATGTGTCTAATTTTGATTTATTTCTTTCCAAACAGTTCGACTATAGACAGATGTGGGTAACTGTTCTAGGGTGACTTCATGATGCTTGGATCCTCAATCACCTGTTCTGCTTATGCTGGATATTGAGTTCTGTGCTTTTAGGACTGGTTCTGAGAGCCCAAGGAGGGGGAAGMAGCTTGCAGGCTGTCTGCAGAAGCTGCACTCACTTCCCTGCATTCCTGCTCCTGGCCCGCGTTGTCTGCAGCATGGACAGCAGGAGAAAGCTCTCCTTTACTTTTAGTCAGTTTTTTTAAGTAACTGAGGCAAAAAAGTTTCCTGAACTGTGGCTTTTCTTTTTCTTAGAACTGTTCAAACCTACTCTAGACAAAAAACCCAAAAAACCGCTGGAAGTTCATGCCTGTGAGCCACTGGAGGCTGGGAACGTGGCATTTTCCAGCACAGAAAGGATTGATGAAAGACTGAGTGAGCCAAGCTACACACACAAAAAGCACTCTCTCTGAATTCACCATCTCTTCAAAACAACAAGAAGTTCCATTGTTTAATATTATTCATTTTCTCATGTTTGTGAATACTTTGCTWTTTAAATAAATATTTTTTTCCACTGTTCTCAAAGGAGATTTTCCTCCCGAACCAATAAGGAGAGAGGCTGCTTAAACTTTGCTGTCTAGAGAGACTCCTTCAAAAATTTCCTCCCAAAATTTTCCCTAAACCACAACAAGTACTTTTTGGTACTCAACATGGGCATTTTGTTGTTTTGATTTTTTTTTCCTTCAATTCTTTTTTTCCTTCAAGACCAGACTCTGCTCCAGAGAAATCCATGACAGCTCTCTGTACTGTGACTGGAGGTTCAATGTAATGTATCTGATGGGTAAATGTATCTATATATTTATGATACACACAAAACTATTGTACTGAGTACAATAGTACTCTTGTACAAGTACACTTGTGACAATGTGGTAACAAATATGTGTCCCCTATATTAGTTATTTGCTTCTTAGTGAGTGATGAAAAACCTTGAGAAAGGACTTTTTCTCATCTCCTTTTCTTTTATATTTAATAAATATTTGGAAATAATCCGTTTGGATCCAGCATTTTGTCAGCATTTCAGTTATTCTTCTTTTCTAGGTATACCATGATTATAAAACCATTGCACAAATCTCTGTTTCTCACCCAGGATTTTTTCTAGATTTGGTCTTCATGTCAAAGAATCAATTAATGGTCATGGTAATGTCAAATGCATCTACCACCTTTTTATGCTTTTTATGTGTCCATAACTTAATTATTTCCTGATAGTCAAGAAAATATTTCATTGTGTTTTCAATGCCCCTGGTTAACTTATTTTAATTTAGAAGGTTTGAAAAGGATACGTCAACAAACAATCCCAAATATATATCCTGTAGTTTTTGTGTTCCGTGTGCTATGTATTTTCTCAAGGGAAGAAAACTTGATATTMATCTCTGATTTTACCAAAAGATTCACTGCTAAATAGCAGTGCAATTTTGCAAGATAGGTYGACTAAGAGGTCCAGATTAGTATCATGGAACATACACCATAACATCCACATGTTATTGTCATCAGGAAAAAAACACCCATGGAAAAAATGTAGTTCTGGCATAGTTGGTTAAATTTGCAGCTTTTTGTACTCAGGTTTAATTTTCTAGTGTCTCTGTTAAAAGAAATTTTAATAATATATTGTTTTAAAGAATAAAATTTCTGTATTAAATAATAAAGTCTGTGTAGGCTAGATTTCACTCTCAGTGACGTAATTCAGAAGAGGTGATCGTGCAGGCAGCTCTTTAGTTTGGGGTGAGATATATCATGGCTAGCTTAACACATCTAAAATTAGAGATCTAGCTGAATTCTGTCATGGACACTTGCAGGTGACAGCTCATCCTGTAGGAAATTAATTGAAGGGATCATGGCTTGTGAGAGTATTTCTCTGTCTCAGGTAATGAAAAGTACCTAGATCTCTATTTCAAACAAAATGTCTTATAGTCATTGACTCTTATCTTTAATATATATCTCTTATCTTGATTYTATTTGATGGAGTTTACTGTTTTCTTATATAGGAATTTAACTAAAGAAAATTCCATTTCATAGAAGCACATTTTTCAACTTTTCTTACAATTGCTTAACAGAAATATTGGGGTATAACCAGACMATTTTTGGAAGGATTAAGAATAATCTTGCTATTTTACGTCAAATCTCTTGATAATTTCTTGGTCCTTTCTCAGRTGTTTAAGAAAGACAGAGATAAGTTTCTCAAGCACAAAAATGTAGTCCTATCAAAAGGTATAACATAGGCATTACTCACACTGAGATTATTCTTTGCATGAGTATTACAGTAATGATAATGTTCACAGTATGTGTGTGTGTTTTCCTGTTGTTTTAATTTTTTTCAGTGATATGTGCTAAATAATCAGAACAGCCTTTAAAAACAGTTTGTTTGGGTTTTTTTTCCTTTTTGTTTGTTTAGAGGGGTTTTCTTTGTTATTTTGGGTTTTTTTTTGTTGTTTTGGTTGGGGTTTTTTTGGGTTTTTTTTTGCTTTTTTGTATTTGTAAGATTATGGAATAGGTAAATAGRTAGTAGAGGCAATTTTCAATTTCAGATGCTGAATGGGGAAATAAATGAAAAAGTCTATCTGTTATGAAATTCCTTCCATGTCTTGTGCAACAGATAAAGCACATAACAAAATTTTATTTCTCTCTTCTTTTTCTSTTGGAAGGGAGAAGACAGTTTTGGATGATCCTAAATTAGGTCAAACTTCCAAGAGGGAATGATCAACAATCATTCTGACTAACATGCTAAGCTGATAGCCAACAAAACAATTTGATTCAGAGTGTGGAAAGACTTTAATGTCCAACTCACTATCTCCTTGAAAAGCAGGTTATAAAGGTAATTACCTCTGGCCAAATTTTGTTTCACCTCTCTCTTTTTAGTTGCCTCCTTGCTCTCAAAGTTTTGGGGTATGAGGAGCTGTTCAAGAACCGTACAAACCCCTTGTGCTTAAGCAGAGAGTTATCAAGCTGGAAATATGGGGSTATGTAGGAATGTTCCAGACAGAGGTGAGACTAAATAGTCTGACAGGAGCAGCCAGAGCAGCTTGAGAGTGTCCATAGATGTACCTAAAGCAGCTCCTGAGACCTGAGTGACCAGGACAGCCAGGAGGTGAAGGAGGCGATCTACTTGTTTGCAGCATAAAGTACTTTTCTTTTTTTTCAAAAAAATGTGGGTGAATTTCCAATTTTGTCCCCTTTKATTTAGGCATTAGAATTTCTATGCATGTGGTTTTCCTGCATTCAGAGAAGYCTAAATCCTTCTAAATCTCTGGCTCTGTTAGCCTAAAAAAGACACCATGATAACATGAGACTTAGAGAAGCTGTGTGCAAAATGTATGCCAGTTTGGAATTTGCTAGAACCCTCAGTTACAGAAATACCTTGTTGCCACTCAGTTCAGTTAAATGTTTCTTTTTTGTTTTCATGTATAGTCAGAAAACTAACTGAGTTCTGCAGTACGTGATTCCCATGTTAATGGTTTAACCTACTTTTTTTTTTCCTAGGACTTTAGCTAGCATGAGCAATTAAAATTACATACTTAATCTGCATTTAAGCAACATCATGCAGCTTTTGAGAGATGCATATTGTTGTGGTATGCTCTTTCATGGAAAATCCCTGGCTAAAAGAAGGAAAGAAAGAAAAAAAAAAAGTAAAAAAAGTAAAGAGAAATTCCTCAGCTATTCACTGCTATTCTCTTCAGAAAAAAATAACTCCCCCCCAAAAAAACAACAAAAAAAACCCCCAACAACTAATAAAACACAAACAACAAATAAAACCCAAAAAAAAACCCTTCCAAAACAAAACAATAACAAAAAAAAAACAAAACAAAACAAAAACCACCCCAAAACCCATCACTCATGTTTTTTTGGAGCAAAATTTAAAAGAAAAGCAATGCTATTGTTTCCTCACCTTGTTTCCACTACCCTTTAGGCTGAAATGTCTGCAGAATAGATACTGGTGSTATTTTAGTTACTGTAAGTAATAGGATTAAAACACTAGTTGGAACTCTTCTGATGTGTCAGAGTATCCAATAAATGTTGTGTGTGTGCTCTAGGGTCCCTTAAGACWGCTAACATTGCAGTGTAACTAAGCAGCCACTGCCTCTCTCCCTTGCAGAAGAGGTGTTCAGATGCTTAGTCAGAATAATTTAGTAGCTCCTCTGAGAAACCAGAGCTGTTCAAAGAAATGTTATCAGGAGTGAGGATCTCATCTGATGTTTTCCCACCTCTTCATAGATTTTTTTTCTTCAAGCTAGCTCATATTATACCTGATGTGCTGAAGTTCCTTACTGCAAATTCAATTTGCCTTCAAATATTTGGAACTGCTTCAAGGAAAATGATCAAATGATCCAGTTCACCTTGATCCCTTAATTTTGAAATTGCTTGGCTTGCTCTTTTTCCCACCGTGTTGGGTCAAGATTTTCTTCCCAGGGTGAGTTTCAGTTCATATTCTCTATTTTCACTAGCTGAGTTGCCGATTTGTAGACTGTCTGTCAATTCAGATTTTTTCATGTGTCAGACTGCTTGCCCTTGAATGTTTGCCAGTATAAGAAAAAGGGAAAACATCCAACCATCTAAAGGAAGAAGAGAATTCCAAGTGTGCAATAAGAAGATGAGTTCAAAAKTATACGATTTTTTTTCCAGTTTCTGTGCCTAAACTTATTCCRTACACATATTTGAACCTACAGCTGTGAGAAATGGCACCTTCAGGAGAAGCCCTTCTGTCACTGACATCTTCCCTAGCAGGAATCTAAGGAAAGCAGAATGGCCTGATGGCTTTCTTTTCCTTTGTGTCACTAYGAGAAAGAGCAAATGGGGCTTGGAGTGCTAATTATGGATATAGAATTGTATAGAGAAATTGTGCCCTCAGTCCTGGACTCCACTGTGGGGATTAACTCTACCAGCCACCGACACCGAAGGGAAAGCCCCTCCACTTYGGGTGTCCTCGGTTTGAACTAAAGAGCCAAGACCTGTCAGCAGACAGCTCATATCTAATGCAGATCAAGCATAAAAGAAGGTTAAAACTGCTATTGCCAAAGGATATGTGCTTATATTACTAGAGCCAGGGATCTGCATGGTTATTGTCGTTTCTCCACAACAAATGCTTTCTCTTGTTTATCTGTTTCTCACTGCCATGATGCATTGCTCAAAGGTGAGGTATTGTTTCTTCACGGCAAAGGYAAATCTCACTTGCCAGACTTAATTCTGATCATCATTGATTGGTGATTTTGTAACTCATATAATCATACTATAAATCATCATCATACTAAGACAATATTTCTGTGTAAAATATGTTCTTTCCATTTCAGGTCCTCTTTCTCTTTAGTGTATTTGGCTCTGAATTCCTTTATAGAGGACATATGTTTTCTCTGCTGACTACAGAAAAATGTATTATTAAAAAGGAGACTAATGAAAGTAACATGATGTTTCACCAGACTAAATGTAGATGATACAAATATTGTACAATAACTGTTCTTATCTCCTAGCAATAATGATTCACTTTTCCATATGCAGAAAATTAYAACAAATCTTTTTCTTTTCATAGAAAGGGAAAGAAGGTCAAATACCCTTGCAGGAGTCTTTATCATTAAAGGAAAAGGAGTAATACAGTGTCTACCAGAAAGTATGGACAGTACTGGAGTAGGACAAAAGGAATTTTTCCTCACCCTATTCTAGATTCCTCAACAAGAATTAAACATGCACTTTCATTCAAGATATTAAATAACTTGAAACAATCAGCTYTATTTTCTGATAAAATTGAATCCTCTCTAAATGCATTTAGTGCAAGATTCTACAATTTTTTGGATGACATATAAGACTACAGGTCTCTTTTTTACAAATAAKCTGGTGTGGTTGATAGGTTTTGTTTTATTTTATTTGTGTTGTGGTTTGGATTCACTAGAATGGGAATTTACTTCTCATTCTTCATAAGTTTTACAACAAATGCCATGACCACACAAAACTTACAAGGGGAATAATTTAATCCAGTCTAAAAGAATGCCATTCATTAAAAAAGTGACATTGATATTTGAAAAAAGAGCCTTCCCTCCTTCCTTCCTTCCTTCCTGCCTTCCTTCCTTCCTTCCTTCCTGGTGCTGCCTTTTAAATAAATTTTTGTTTTGAAAGATGGGATAAAACCATATGCTAAACTAGAATTAAAACTCATCCCATGCAAGTTATTTCATAATCCTTTAAAAATAACATTATATTGCATTTTATTTTTACTTATTTATAACTGAGGATATTTTTGCGGATGAGCTGTGCTGCCAGATGAGATATTTCCAAAAGCACTTTGCTGACAGATAATTGACCATTTGACCACTGGTCCACATAGCTGTAGAGCTGTGAGTGTAACTTTCAACTTCTTTTTTATATATATGTATTCTTCTGCTTGCAATTTCATAGCATTCTGGAATGTCCTTTCCTTGCAGAATTGTCAAGAAAGAGCAGAGTAATAGAGGTCATCTGTGAATGTAATGAAAAGTCTCATAGGAATCACTCTGCTCATRCAATGTCAGTGGTGGTGTGAGCTTTGCTGTGATTTTATTCCAAGCTTRCAGAGCTCTGATTCCTAGTGTATGACTCCTTCCTATGTTCTCTAGTTCAAGTAAACTAATTTGTTTTCACTAAAAATCTCTTACTTTTCTCTCTCAGTACATCTAAAATTAACTATTACATTTTAATTCTAAATTAAACTGCAAAAACTTAAAATGTCATTCGGCAGGTATTTGGATATTATTTATTAAAATATTCTTMATTTCATAAAAGTATTTAAAAAAATAAAATAGTATTGTTTCCATTGAGAGTTCCTATGTAATTTTGTAATTAGTATTTTATTATAATGAGAAATCAGCATTAAACTACAACAGCATATAAATATTAATTGTATTTTGCTGTATTTTTATGAGTTTATGATCTCATTATAGTTCATGATACAGCAATCCCAAGTAAATCATTATTATATCTTCCATATTATGATGTYACAAAGAAATGTAATATGACTTAGCAGAGTTTGATATAGTCTGTTTTTCACATGAATTATTGTATTTATTTTTCTCATACCACTTTTAAAATATTTTTAAGAACATAAGGTATTTCTGATCTGAAAAAGATTTGTAAATCAACATATCAAATWCTATCTAAAAATATCAAAATATATGTGCTGATTAAATTTTTGTACAAACAGTCAGGGAAGTTYCTGTGAAATATCTGCCCATTTCCTGCCTGCAAATTCAGATCTTCAGAAAAATAAACCTTGTGAATCTGAGGTTACACTTGCCTTAAGCACAAGTGTGTTAAAGCACTAAGCCAGTTAAATATTACAGCTTGCACTATCAGTTTAATTAAAAAAAAAATATTTAGTTGTGGATGTACTATAAGTTGACCAATGGGAAATTTATTTCATCTACAGAATCAATCTTCATTTTTGTTGCAACTACTAAATCAATTATCAGGAATGATAGGCTGTGTGTGGGGAAAGGAGGGAGAACCTCTTTTATGCTTGTGGACATGATTTACACATTACTTTTGTACTTGAACAACTAACAGCAGAAACTACTGATTCAGATTCCATACCTGTAGTGTCTGCAAAAATCCACTGTTCCACAACAAAAACTAATAAGAAATGGAGCTATTGTAGCTCTCTGTAACCCATGGAATATTTTCAGAGGTAAACCACAGAACAAGAGKGATGTGGAAGTGACTTTATGAAGACAGAAGAGGGCAGTTAGATGTGGCATGAACGAGAAAGAATAATGGTCCTCAGAAACCAGAATGACCATGTTAATGTGCCCAACAAAGCCCTGAGTGCATTCAGCATGTACTATTTTCTTCAGAGGCCTGCCCAATTTGAATCATTACGTAGCTAATGTAAAATTCTCACGCCCAATCAAGTCTCATATTCCCCAAATATAATGGTTGCTCTGGTTTTATTAAGGACTAGAATTACATAGACTCTTCTAGAACTTCACTCTGTCTCTCCAGGCAAATATTTCTGGGGTTTTTGCTTATCTTTTCCTTCCACCCGTATCTGYGCACATTGCCATTAAAGTTCATTGAAGTCCTGTTGGCACAAAATGTGTATCATGGAGGCTGTAAAAGTTTCCACCTGTAACTGAGTAACCTCCACAAAGAGAAAATTTATGTTGCCATTGTAATAACTTTATTCAGATACAAAGTCTTTTCCTTATGAATAGGGTGAATTTGAAGGAGTGTTTTGCTGCTGAATGGCCATTTCATAGCCATTCAAGTACATTCAGTGCTTTTCTACAGTATTCTCCAGCTTAATGCTCAACAGATTATGAGTTACCAAAAAATAACATTATACTTAATGAATTTCATAGCTCCATGTTGATTATAAGAAGGATGGAAAAAAAAAAATACTTGTCTGTGAATATGCTAAAGACCCCTGGTACTAATAACACTTCTGTATTTTGATCTTTTTCATTACTTCCTTCACAATATTTCATTTCCTAACTCACAGTGTCCTTATTCCTCAAGGTGTCCTTTAGAAAGCATAATTTTCTGTCTTTTCAGTGAGCAATAACAACAACTGTTATTGGCATTTATTATTACATGCTGAGTTTTATGGCAGAAAGTCAGATATTCACTGTAGCTTTGTCTGTCAGCCCAATTGAGCAAAGTTTTACYGCTGAAGCTAACACAGAAATGCAGTTATAAGTTTACTACAATTTTCTCTTTTTTCCAACTTAAAAATATCTGTTTCTCAAAGTATCTAGCTAGGAAAAAAAAATTAATTGCCTGTGTCTAGGTATCAAAAACAAAAGCAAATAAACCAAAACAAACCAAAACAAAAAGAAGTAAAAAAATTTACAAATTCCACACTATAGTAAATGAGAAGGTCTTTTCCACACACAAACCACTCCTGTAGCAATTTTTTTWATCAGTGTAAAACCCCAATCAAAAATGAAATAGCAAGATTCTGACATTTTAGAATGTTATAATGGAAATGAAATTCTCTTTTGAGAAAGTTTTTTCCTTAGAAACGTGCTGCATTAAAAGAACACAAAACACAAATTAAATGTAAGTACAGTGAAACATGACTTCATACTAGAATACATGAAGAAAATTTGTACAAAATTTATAAATACCCATCTTCCAGCTACATTTTCTTATGGCARCATTCCAGGCAGTTTTCATTCTAGTGCTCTGTTTAATTCCATTATTTAGGACTTTATTTGCTTGACAGACATAATAGTCAATTAATGCTAACACATGCTAAGTCCTGTAACATCTTCTACTCTGACACCCAACCAAAAGTACCTTTGATAGTGCCAACGCTTCACATTCTAAATTTAGACAAAATAATTATCTGAAGAATGATTGGGTTTTATGCATATCAGCAGCCATTCATACAGCAGGATCTGCTCTGGTCCATTGTGTTTGTAATCCATGGATTACACTCTGAGTACGCGCTGACACGAGCAACAGTAACAGCTCCATTATAGTCTATCATCCCAAATAACCATGAATTTCAAAACATCCTCTGCTATATTTCTGTGAGCTTCTATTTTCTGCTTCTTCTCATGAATATCTATAAGTAAGAATACAAATGAGATATAAAAATCACCAAAATAGTTCCAAATGATAAAATTTTAGAAATGTTGTTAAAGAAAAAAATAATTCAAAAAGTCAGATGTGACTACCTGTGTTAATTATATTATTTAAGGCTCCAGTGCTGAAGTATCTTWTACTTCAACTTGTTCTGAGGCCAATAAAATCTTTATGAAAGGAAAAGAAATGGAAACTTGAGAGGGTTATGTTCAACAGATAAAAACACCCCAACAAACCAGCAACAACAGAAACCAACAAAGTAATCAAAGCTTTAACGAGGATTCAGTCTTATACAGATGGGAGTGTTTGTGACATACAAAGATAATGGGTTGATTAAAGTAAAACGAGGAATATTTGACTACACCTACTAGTTTGTAACATATATTTTTCCCTGGGCCAAAATAGTAATTTATTGAAACACTCCACACTTTATCCTGATGCTTAACACTCCCAAGGTGACGATCTGCTTCTAACCATCCCACATATGAAGTTGTTATTGGAATACAGTTATTTTCAATAGTGATTTTTCTTTTTTTCTTGGCACAAGGTGATTTCGAAGCCTCTGATAACAGTGAACAGTCCCAGTGAACAGCTTGAACAATAGCTGTTCAACAGGGGCACTGTGTTCTGCAACTGTGGCTTAATGCAAAGCCCATATTTGTCAACTTCTGATCTAATATATTGATGCAAAACAAGCTTAGAACYCTAAAAGTCATAAAGCCTGATGCCATTTTCTGGTCCAACTGTAACCACATCAACCCCAATAATGATCCAAGAGAAAGGACAACTAATTTTTTGCATTTATTCTGTTGAGTCAGCATGCAGTACAAAATATTTATTTCTATAATATTTCTAGTCTGCACAAGAATGAAAATATACTAAACAATTATTAACAAAGGTTCTATTTACAAGTTATTTGTCTAAGAGAGAGTTTGTTTCTGTTTTCTGCTTCAGTCAGGACTCCATCCAGATTTTCCTTCAGTTTTAGATCTTTAGAAGCATTTTTTTCCCCACTTAGTTGCATGTAATGAATCTAGAAACCAACAAAGACCTGATAAATTTTGTTGTAGCATTGAATTCAGTATGAACGGTAGCCTTTTAATTGTGTAATTACCAGAAGAAATCATTGATACTTTTTTTTTTTTTTTTTTTTTTTTTTTTTTTTTTTTNAAGGGATTGCACAAATATATTCAAGTATGACTGCCAGAAAATTTCCTCCATGGTCCTGGGAGTTATACTATTTTCAACTAAAATATCTGTGTTGTGTCCGATCATCAAAGTCACGTAGCACTATTGTACTATTGCTGCATGCTTATTAAAAGATTGCCAAATTCAAACTGTCACTGTGATTACCTAAGTTCCCCTGCATAGATTAATTTGCACGAGCATTGCTAATGCTTTTTTTTCTGCAGATGAATTTTTTCTGTTGGGAATTTCATCCAAATATACATAGTTGTACAAATAAAATTAGCACCATTTAATATATTTTGAGGAAAATATGTCATCTTCGATAAAAAAGAAATAGTCTCTTTATTTACTCATTGAATGACCTGTTCCAATAATCAAAGAACAAGTGCTAAGTTAACTTATTCCATATCTGACAGCTGATTTTTCGTTTATTTTGAATGGATCTGAAATATATACTTTAAGTTGGCTTTACTTTCTTCTAAAACATTTTACAAAATTGCTTTAGAGATCATAACTATGTGTCTAATGAAGTATAATTTTGTAATCTAGGTACTGGAGGTTGATTGCAGTCACAATGCAGCTAAGTTTGAGGTCAAAGGCAAAATAATGAAGCGTTAACCCAGAGAATTTTTTTCTGTAGATACACATCTGAGTTATTTTGTTATCATCCTGTCCTAAGTGATCTTGTGAATTTGTTAAGCTTATTTTCTACTGGAAAAAARATAAATGGACTCTGATATTGTTATGGCTCCTCACTAAAATTTGTAGATCAAGGATTTCAAAGGMTGTAACATGTAGTAGTAATCCAGAATTGAAAAGACTTGGTATTTCAATATGTTGGTTTGCATCTTAAAGTATTTTGAGGACAACAGATTCCTCATCTGTTAAGATTCCTCATCTGTTAATTAAGTTTGTGCTTAATTTTGTTTATTTAATCATTAAATCCTCTGACAATACATGTAATAAGTGATGATAAATGTAAACTATTCCAAAAATTATATGTCTTTGATCTAAAGGAAAAGTGAGCTCACAAGTTGCTTGGTAAATAGATGCAGCATGGAAGAATAATCACACTGCAACCAAGAGACTTGGGCAGGATTTAGTTCTATGAACTAYTTCTAAATTCCAAATGTTTGTCCATACTTCTCATAAACTAATATTTCCCTCTAACTTTTATGTTGTGTCATTGCTGCAGTGTAGAGATGCCTTAGTAGAGGAGCATCCCTTTGCTTGAAATTTTGTGAGAAATCATCATCTTTCTATTTTGAAGATCATTAAAAAAAATTTCCTTGTAATAAACTTGTCAATAAATATTGCAAGTGATCCATATCACATATGGATAGAGTAAATTGCTAYTCCTCTTTGAAGCCTTCACTGTGCAATACACAGGGATTCAATTGCTAGGTGAAAGARAACAAAATTTCTATCTTTTAAAAATCTATAATCTTAGAAGGGTTATGGCTAATAAAGATGGCAAAACACATCTAAGAGTGAAAAATCCTTGTGAAATCATACACATGGTTTTCATTTTATTATAATTTTGTAATCAATGACATCCAAATTCTATTTATTGATTGAAAACTTGAAATGGTTAATCAAAATACATATTTTAGACAAAAAGCCTTGATTGATGTTTGTATCTCTCTGACTGTTAAAGTCAAATAACCTTTGTGCTTTTCTATATCTATAAATGTAAGAATATAGCTTTCAGAGTTACCATCTTGGGCTTTACATGAGGTAGCTTTACAATACACAGCCTTTTACTTTTAGGGCTCTGGATTTTATTACCGATTAAAAATTGGAAAGATTAGCCTGATTATGCTATGAAGCTTATTTGTATATTTTTCTTTCATTCAGAGACTTTTTTGTGTGTGCACATATATAGAAAATTATATAGATATATTTAAAGAGACTCAGAATACATAATTATATGTTTATCAGGCTTAAGAAATCAGGGGCAAGCTGAAAGACATCAGTCTCTGCTTTTAATTCATTCCATCCTCTGCTCTTTAAGTAACCATTTTCATTTGGAAACATTTCATGTAAGATTTCTATTGGGAAATAAAATTTTTTTAAAGAATTTCTTATAAACATGATAGAAATCTTTAAAATCAAACCAAGAAAAGGAAAGAATGAATAAGTAATCCACTGCTCTGTTGACATCATTGGATAACAAAATATCTCAAAACAAAGTTCCAGAAATGTTCTGTTTAATTAGCTGGCCTCACATGGTTTTGGCTAGGATAGGGTTAATTGATGCAGCAGCCAGGAGGAACATGGTCAGGACCCTGAGGTTATTCTATATAATATAGAATATAGAATAATAATATAATGTACAGGGGGTGAATGAGAGGTGAGAGGAGCAGGTCCCTTCTGCTCTGGCCGGTGATGAAGTGAGTGGTCGGGGTAATGTCAGGTTCCACATGGTGAGCCCTTGTCTGTGACTCATTCACCTCTCCTGTACACKCTGTTATTAACAGTGCTGCTGTTACTGTTCATTTTCTTATTTCATTTGCTGTTTCCTGTAAATTKTTCTTATCTCAACTCTTATCTTTAACTTTTTTGCTTCCAGTTCTCCTCTCCATCTCACTGGGGATGGAGAGGTTTGGTGGGGGAGAAGAGAGGAGTGAGTGAGGGGCACATTGGAGTGCTTCAGAGAAAACACTAAATTAGTAATATGATTCCTAGACTACAACAATTTCCAAGAATTTGGATTGATTCAGACGAGTTAATATTCAAATGAACTCAGTATACCACTACCCACGTATGTGCAAATTATTAAAAGCCTTCCTAGGAGTTTCAGACACATGGAACAATTCCCTGAAAGAACTTTTGAGCTGTTGAAAAACAAGAAATACTGCTTTCTCAAGAGGATCTGTACCTCTTGAAAACAAAGAAAAAAGCTCTAAAAAATCAGATTTACAATTATTTTCTTGTATAGGAATCCACATGTCAGAAAAGGACCCATAAAATGTTGTACAAATACTTAAACTGCAAAAACAGCCTTCATGTGATCCCTCTGCTGAATGGCGCAGAGAAACTGGTCACAAAAGATATGGAAAAGGCTGAAATTCTCAATGCCTTATTTACCTCARTCTTTATCAGTTAAACTGCCTTACAGGTGTCACAGGCCTCTGAGATCAGAGAGAGAATCTGTAGCCAGGAGAACTTACCATTAAAGGAAGATCACCAAGTTAGGGAACCCTTCAAGAAACTGCAAAGGCAACCAACAAACATTCTCCTCCAAGAGTGATGTCAGCTGGTCTAGCAAGGTGATCCTTTTCCTTTTCACAGTCCTGGTGATGTCTGGGATGCTGTGTCTAATTCTGGATACCCCATGACACTAAAGAAATGGATGGCTGGACTGAGTGTGGTGAAGGACAATCAAGACAACAGTGGTCTGGAGTTCCTGACATGCAGAAAAGCTAAGAGAACTTGGACTATTAAATCTGGAGAAAGTTCAGAATGGATATTATCAATGTATATAAAAGTTTGATGGGAGGTAATGAAGAAGGAAGTGCCAGGAAAAGAGGTAATGGGCACAAATGGAAACTCATTGTTTCATCTGAATGCATGAAAATAGACTTATTTTCTTGAAGAGTGGTTACACACTGACACAGATTGCCCAGAAAATCTGTAAAGTCTCCATCTGTGTCTGTAGAGACGTTTAGTGTGTGACTGGACATGGATATGAGCAATCTGTTGTAGCTGACCTGTTTTGAGTACAGTGGTTGGATTGGCTTATCTGTACAAGTCTCCACCAACCCAACAGATTCTGTTATTCCATTAAAAGAAAAAAAATCTCTTCCAACCATATGATCCATGGTTGTAATCATTAGTGCAGTGCAATAAGGGCAGATTTGAGAAAGGAACAAAGCTGGTGTTGGGCATCATCTATTTTGTATTTTCTTCAGGAGTAATTTCCTGATCAGGAATGAAATGTTGATGCTGATTCAGGAGGTAGAGAGCTATTAGTTGCTTATTATCCTATAACTTATAATTTAGATGTTGGCCTCAATATATGGAACAAAGGCTGAGTTGATACTATTTCTTTGTTAAAGTCACATTGAGGCTCTGACCCTACTGTTTGTCAGATGAAGGAGCTGAGAATAAAACACAGATAAGATTCAGAATAGGTACAGCTGGTGTAGGAAAGAACAGCACAAATGAACAGGGCTGTAGAGTTCAGGTTTTGGTTTGGTAGGACATTTCATAAGTATCTGAGGTAATTCTGTTGCACGTCACAGGGTTATCTGTGCTATATAATAATTCAGGTTATTCTGTATCTTAACAATACCATAAAACTAAAGGGTTGAAGGAAACAGAACCTTTTCTTATCTATTCTCTATTAGAAGAATTTGGTGTAAGATTACACAATATCACTAGGACCCCGAGGGCTGATATATCAGTAGATTGTGTTAAGGTTAAGAAATAAAACTGCTGCCATAATACATTTGCCCTGAAGAATTTCCATTCTAAAGTCTCTTTCCTGCAAAGCAGTTCTATGTATCAAAAGGTAACAGATACCTATTGCAGTTTGTCAAAGTTTAACTGTCAAAAAGAAAAGGAATAAAACATTAAGAAGCCTGAAGATAATGCTATTAACTTGCATTTGTTAAACATTCTTTAAAAATCCTGTCTCATTAAAATGTCKTCTTTCTTGTGGTCTTATATGGAAATATTGAATATATGAACTAGGTATACTTGTATTTGAAACAAAGTACAATGTTAGAGACATTTTCACACGAGGCTTGTCAAATTCTTTTAGCAACCATAAAAAGTAAGAATATTGTTTGACAAAGTAAAGAGCAAAATTATATAAAGTGCATACCTATACATTAGCTAAAAATGCTTTTATCTTAGTCAGACCACCATGGCAGCTTCTATTACATCTGAAGTGATCTGTTCCTTTTGTGTCAGGTGTGATAGATTTACACAGATAAAACTTTCCCSAGACATTTCTTCAGTGACTATAAGAGGTGATTTAAGAAGGAATCACAGTGTTTGTATTGGAAAATAATTAATTTTCCATGCTATGGTCCCAGCAAGGGTTCTCATCCCCTGCAATGATGTATGATGGCTCTGTTATGTGGGCTACTAAGGGGAAAAAAGAAACCAGAAACTATCAAACACTTTCCAAAACTATGTAAGAAGATTTAGCTAGGGGAGAAGCTCATGTGGAGCTTAATCCAGCACATCAAAGTAGTGTAGATATAGGATGTTGGAAAAAGAGGATTGGCAGAAATCAGTGCCAAATATAAGCTTTTRTTTTGATGTTTAAATTTAAGATGTGCTAAACATCTTGAAAACAATTATTGGTGATTAGTTCAAACTGCTGGTTCCTGAAAGATGCAGATGGTACAGCACTAATGACAGTAATTACAGTTCAGATACTTTAAATCCACTTGCAATCTACGCACTTTAAAAACTTTTATGAATAAGCGAGATTGAAAGTGTTGGTGCAAAAATAAAACTCCTCTGTCCTGTAGCCTATTTAACAGAGAACTTATTTGAATATGCTTAAAAAGTAGGCACTTTAAATAAGATGTGTCTGAAATGTTGTCTAGGTTTCACCTGTAATAAGTTGGTGTGTGGTAAGCAATCACATTGTGCATCCCTTGATTTTTAAACAATAATGATAATGATAACGATAATAATAATATTGCTAGTTTCAAGGTTAATTTTAATGTTAATATATTGCTACTATCTTCCTTTTCTGTCCTATCAAACTGYCTATCTCAACCTACAAAATTTATTTTTTTGTTTTTACTCAATTCTCTCTCCCATCCCACTGCAGAGGGGGGTGAGGGGTGTGGGGAGGGGTGTGGGGGKTGTGTGTTTGTGAGTGGGCAGCTGYGTGGTATTAAGCTGCCTGAGAAGTTAAACCACAACAGCCATAAATAAAACATGCACATAGAAAGGGAATCCATCCTCAGTACAGTTTTGGTTTTGCATGGTGGTTATAATGCCTATATATTCAGCAATAATGCAAGGGCCTGAACACTTTTTATTGTGATTTATAACAATGTAAAAATATTCTTCTCTGCCGTTCTAGCTGCTGTTATTTGAAGCAACAATTYGAACAACATCAGCAATATGAATGTGAGCTGAATAAGTCTTCTGCAAAACCTCACATTAAAGAAGAATGAATTGCATCTCTATTTGGGCAAGACTTCATTCTCAAATAGTTTTCGCTCAAAACCTGAAAAAAAGGCCTAAGTATTTAGGTTTAAATATATTAGTGATCAGTTTTGATCACAGAACAAGGCAATGCAATCTTAATAAAGACAGGAAGTCAAAGTTAGCACTAATTAGATATACATAGGTTCAARATCACAGATGTACAAACAGAATTGCTGATTCAGTGCTCATTTTAGTTAAAGAGATCAAAAGAATGATTTAGCACGCTATATGGTTTTTTTGCAGTGCAATATGACAATGAGGCATATATGACAAGTAGGACAGGAAAATATTTTATAAATTTCTACCTATTAATATACAGACATTTATTGAAGGAAGTACCACTAAAATCCAGAATAAAGCCAGAAAGACAAAAATCGTTGCTAAGAAGCTCTCAAAGGAGACATAAACTATTAACTGTAGCAGTTTATATCAATGAATAGAAATGTACTCCAACATATTTTATATATATATTCATCTGTTAAATATGTAAGCATGCAGATAATTTCATTAAGAAATGAAATATCAGTATTTCAAAGGCATTTTTAAAAGGCTATATGAGATTTCTGCTTAATAACTTAAGTATATGGGTCTCAAAATAATGSATCAAATTAGTCCATTACATTATTTATACTTTCAACAGTAAATTCCTGCCATCTATATGATTTTTTTTGTATTTTTTCCCCTTCTGAATGCTGATGAAAATTTAAGAAGGCCTGCAACACTATAAATGACAGAATGTGTAGAGGAAGCAGTTTCACCTTAAGGCTTTTGTTGCTCACTTCACTCACTTCCCAGTTGGACCCATCATGGGTGGTTTACCTTACTGGTAATTTAGCTTCAACAGAAAAGGCCTATTTTTGCCTGCTGCATTTCAAGTTATACTTTATMTCTGACCTCAGGCTGGCTCAGTAGTTACCTTTTTTYCTGCAGAACAGATGGTTCTAAATTGTTGAACATATACAACCTGGCTTTACGTGACTGTATGATAAAACATAAAAGTTCCCAACACTGAAAATYRATATGGCATTCTGTGTCTGCAAATGTGAAAATACTTGCAGGATTTCAAGCATATGCAGTGACTCAGGTTCTATGTTWGTCCATGTGTGTAACCTATGGAACRAAAGCTAACCTTTTTGTTCACATTGAATTAATGTATGTTCTGGTTTTCACTGAGGGAATGGAGTAKCCRGTTCACATGGAGATTTACTGGGGTACAGGAGAGCTCTACTGGCCTGCCTGAGGCCACACAAGGATGCAAAAGAACATTGATAATAGTACTTCTGAAAATTATTATTAATTTTTTATTAATTATCACTTCCAGTAGTCAGAATCTGCCCAAGTGCTTTGCAGAGTTTTTAATTGCATACACTAAAGAATGTGTGTTGTGAGGCATGTGTAAAGAGTATGATTTTCTGTGTGCATTTGCATTCATGTTTCTTTTTAACATGGGCTTTTTCTTTCATAGATCTCTAGTACATTTTGTATTCCAGTTAAATCTAAATTGGGGAAAATATGCTTTGACTTTTTAGTCAGGAATGTTCTTCCTGCAAGAAAAAATGTATTAATCTCCCCCAAAAAACCCACYAAAATTAAATGAGCAAACAAAAAACTCTGACAACCAAACAACAATGMGATAATTAATGAAAGGCATAGTGATAAAAGTGATTTTAATAAAAAATGTCAAGTAAGATCTAAGTTTGTATRAATAAAATGCATTTGTACCTTGTGCATGATTATAGTACCAATAGGAGTACTTATAGCCTGTAAGGAATTAAACTTTGAGGAAGACCTTATTGCCACYAATTTCACATGAATCTTGTGAATGGTAAGAACTCAGTCAGGATATAAACATAATATATTAATGTATCCAAATGATGCTGGACAGAATTAYAGGACATGTATACTTCTATGGTTTCACTTTTGAACACACAGRTGGCAAGTAAAGAGCACAAATACCCTGTCTCCCAGCATACTTCTGCACTAGAAATATGTAAATCAGCTGCAAGGGGGGGAATAAAAAGTAAATAAATTAGTTCTCCAGCGTAGAACTGTGTTTCTTGAGGTCCAAGTGCACAAAGGAGATTTAGCAGTAGTGGGCAACAGTAATGGGGTAGAACAGCATATTAATGACAAGTTTGTGATGAGTGTGAGCAGAACTACACACTAAAGACAGTGGTTGAGTAGTTTTGGTAGTGAGCAGGTAGAGGAAAGAGAAAGACAGTAAGAAAGAGAAGACCCATCCTTAAGGAATTCAGTTCAATATAAACAGGAAAAAAAAAACAAAACAGAAAAATAGAAACGGTAAAAAAAAATCAGCAACAACAACAGTAAAAGGTTTAATATATAGCAAGTTAAGTATGATCCAGCAGAACTCCAGCTACAAAATTATCCTTGGAATTTTTTCTTCCTGGAAAATAAAGACACTAAATTAGAACTTCTGTGACAACTTATTTGTCCTTTAATATAAATGACCTTTCAAGATAACATCAATTTGACCAAATCCTCAGATGAAGGCAGAATCTACTTCCAGAAGCTGTTCCCAAACTTCAGGGTAAGTGGTAATACAACTCGGCACAAAACAAAAACAAAAACAAAAACAAAAACAAAAACAACAACAACAACAACAACAACAACAAAAAGAGAATAGTTCCTATTAAAAAGCCGCCTCTTGTGAAACATAATAGAGAAGATTCTGTCCAAAATATTATGAATTTTGAAAGGCAAACCTTGTTTTGCATCTGTTTGCAAAACTCTTTGCAGCACAGGAATTTCAGAGATACTGAAACAAYCAAGCAAACAAGCTTTAAACCCTGTGAATTCAGACCTTACTCACTCTGTGTTACTTCTTCTTAAGGTGTAAAATAATGGGCATTTTTTCTCTAAAATTTCTTCTTAGTTATTATTTAATCATTTTGGTTTTGGTACAATATTGAACCTCTATCTTTTACTGAATCATCAATTTATTAAAAATTAAGTGAACATGGCAGCTGAGACTGATCTCAAAAAACTTCACCCCAATATTCAGCTTTTAGTAAACATGAAGAAAAAGAGTGAAATTTCTTAGTTTTTTAATGACTTTCTACTCATTTTCTACCATTGCTGTTTTTTTTCTTTCTCTGCCATAGCCTGTTCATTTTTTTTTCCAATTAAGCCTCAAAATATAAACTTTTAAGTAGTCTATTTGGATTCACAATGTTTGGAAATCAAACAAAGTACTGTCCATTTTTGCACAACAACTGATTCATTCATTAAGACATAGTGCTATATATCTGCCTTTTTAACATTAAGTTGGAGCATCGCTTTTTTTTTCACAYCAAGAAATTGCTTTGKCTTTAATATACACGTCTCAYTTCTACAGGATSCCTTATTATTCCAGTCACACGCTCTTCAATTTTCTTTCTCCTGTCTAATCAGCACGATAGAGATCAACCCCTAGCCTGCTTAGAAAGCACCTATATAGACCACACAAAAAGCACACATAGAAAAGTATCTTAACAAAATACTCATGCCCTGAACACTGCCAGTCACTTCAACTCAACTGGTTTGGATACCCAAATGCAGCATAAATTTCCTACTGGTTCTGTGCAATTGTCAGTGTTTTACGTTGAATCCTCAGTATGKGCCTAAGGGCCCTATGCTGCATCCAGGTTTGCAGCAAAGAGTTTCATAGTAGTACCTAAAGATTAGAAGTTATGAGAAGTTTTTTTTATCAGTGTTTGTAATAATGATGAAAACGTGGACTGAAGTTCTAATTAAAAGAAAAAGAAACAAAACAAAACCCACAGGAGGATTTGCTTTTATTTGTTTTGTTTTGTAAGAGTGCTGTGACATTTGTTAGGTATCTGCTTCATAGTGCAATATTTTATTTGGCTTTATTTTAGCATTTCAGCTATATCTTCCAGTATAAATACACAGTTTATGCATTTAATGAAGAAAAATCTATACAGGTTACTAATAATAGACATAACATAATTGAATAGTTTTCTCATGCCCAGAAATCTGGGTTCTTTATTCACCTCATCTATCATCTTTTTTGATATCTTCTCCTTTAATATTCCATTTTTACAAAATTTTAAGATGTTAAAAAGTAGTCAAAGTGGTGACTAAAATTTCAATCACATTCACTTCAACTGTTTTTCTTGAGAAACTATCCAAGAGATAGTCTCACTGATGAGGTTTTCATGGTGCTGATTTTAAATATTTCTTTCAAAAATTCATTCTCATACCTGGCCCTTTTGTCATTGCATTATAGGGCACACATAAACTTAAAACAACAAATATGACTAGCTCTCAAATATTTATATATGCTTAGGTAGTTAAGTATTGATCTTGGAAGCATTTGTTCATGTCTGTAGCTTTTCCTTTAGGGATAAACTAAAAATCAGAAAGATTACATGGTGCAAGYTTTCCTTGTACAAGTAAGGTGTGTGCTCCCCAACAAGGAATCCTGCACGAATAATTTAGCCAACCTTTTCACCTCTCTGTGCCTCTTTTGTTTTACCAAAGTCTAGTGCAGGGATTGCCACTTTGTGCACCTACATAAACCTTGCAGGAATAATTCTGACATTTCTAAAGGCTTACATAAGGCAATTAATAATTTAGAATGAAGGTTAAAAGTGACAACATACCTAGTTTTATCATTTGTTTAACTAATTCCTGTGTAAGAGGAATTGCTTAGGCTGATTAAAAACCAGGAGCCATGTGATCTCTTTTCCTAGGAGAGTGCTCAGATAGACTTACTAATTGTATTCATTGTTTTGAATATCCTTCATGTGCCTTTCTATTCCTTTCTTTAAACAAAAACATTTCAAKTTTTTTGTCACTTTTGCAACTAATAACTTTAATTATGGAGTATTTTTATATATTTTTAGAAGAAAGATACACAATAAATGTATATAAGATATAAAAATGCATCCAGACATGATTTATATCCACTGTTTGCCTGTGGTTTGATGCTTTTCCCTTTTTATTTTATGGGGCTTTTGGGGGTTTTTTGCACTTACCTGAATACTGTGAAGTTGTATTAAAGTTCACCTAAGGACACACGAAAAGAAGAGMTAGAGAAATAATGTAGATGGGACTTTTTTTTGATGTTGTTGTTAATCTTTTATTATTAATATTGCCTTATGCCTATACCATGGAGTAGAATCCTCTGTCACATTGTGGRGAGCAGCCTACAAAACAAAGCTGTTAGGTTGTCTAGAAATGTATACATTTTTCTAAGATAAACTTAATCTTTCCTTCTGTCTTTACTGATTACTGACACATCTACAAAGCAGGACTGACAAGGATCAGATTTTACACCACTAGAAATAACATTTTCWGCAGAATTCAAAAGTAAAGTTGGTTTGTATCAGGGATTTCTCTTCAAGCTACTATGTGGAATTTATATGTGTCTAAGGCACTAGGAGCTCCTGATGATATTTTCTGTGTGGCTGGATGGGTTCAGTAAATCTCCCAGAGCCCTGCAGTTCTGTGTCTATTGAGGACAGTGCTGRAAATGGAAGCTCTTCCAGACTTTTYCTGTTCTCCAGATTACCCCAGCCTTCTTCATGCTTTTCAGTAGAGGASGAGTTTAAGGGTTTTTTTAAGTTTTAGCTTCATGATAGAGCTTCTACCTTTTTCTTTATTCTTTTTAATATCACATTCCACTTCAAAAATGACTAGGTACCTGCTTTTTTATCTTCTTGATTTGCATTATTATACAGTAAAGATCTTTTWTATAAGGTACTCCAATAAATGTTARTCCTTTAAATCCTCTATTTCACCCACCCACCCACTTAGGGTCCAATTTGCTCTGGCTTCATGCATCATTTGTTCTTAAAATCTGCAGAAGTTCCAAAAAATGCTTAATGCAGCAAAATCTGCAAAGCTGTCAAAGGAATCGTACTTATTCTCCACACGTGATTGTTTTATCTTTAATTAAGCAACACTAAAAATGCAAACTTTTTACCTTCCAAAGCAAAAGAGGTAGGGAATAAAAATCTTAATTACATAAATATGTCCTAGTTAGGAAGCAGACTAACATTTTAGGAGAGGTAAATGTTGCATAAATTTTGTTACACRTGGATTACATATTTCAAAATACATTTTTGTAACAAAAATAGTGCAGCCAGCAGGACTAGGACAGTGATTGTCTTTCTGTACTCGCACTGGTGAGGCCACACCTCAGCTCCTGYGTGAAGTTCTGGGGTGGAAGGACAAGAGGGACATTGATGTGCTGGAGCGAGTCGAGAGAAGAGCAACAGACTTGGAGAAGGGTCTGGAGTGTGAGTGCTGTGARGAGTGGCTGAGGGAGCTGGGAGAAAAGGAGGCACRAGGGAGACCTTACTGCTCTCTACAGCTGCTCGAGAGAAGGCTGTAGCCAGGTGGGGGTTGGCCKCTTCTCCCAGGAAGCACTGACAGGACAGGGAGAAGCAGCCTCAAAGCTGCACCAGGGGAGGCTCAGCTGGACATCAGCAAAAGGTTCTCTACTGAAATGATGTTTAAAAATTGGAATGGCTGCCCAGGGAGGCRGTGGAGTCACCATCCCCGAAGCTGTTCAAGAAACAGCTGGACATGGCATGCTGTGATTTAGTTGACGTGATGGTATTTGGTCAAAGCCTGGACTTGATGACCTTGGAGGTCTTTTACAACCTTAATGATTCTATAATTCTATAAATATATCATTATTTTACCAGTCCAAACACAAAACKTTTTGAAAATATTTTGAACACCATTGTATTTCACCATGACACTTTGACACAGTTCCCGTGGCAGTTCATGTTGATTAATGCTTATGAGAATTTAATACATTAAAACATAATTTCTATTTAATAGAAATGCAATTTTTTTCAAAAATAAGTGAGAGTATAAGAAAATTTCATATGTATTAAACAACATTTTTAATAATAGAGCCTTCAGCTTGTGAAAATAGTCATTTTTCAGAAGAAACTGGGTCACAGACTGATGGGGCAAGCACTAAAATTTTGGAATACCTACACAGTGTCCTCTGTTTTCCTGGATATACTTCACCAAATTACATTCCTCACTCCTTCACTTGTTCACTYATATTAAGCCAGGTGTCTGCCTTTACAAAGAATACAAAGAACTTTGAATAACTGCCCTCTGAATTTTCTAATGCAAACACACAAAAAAAATCATTAATATATTAAAAAAAGGCTTTTCATTATTACCACCTAATTGAAATGATTCTCCAGTGCATTCTATTAAAGGCAATTTGGGTCAGATTGGCATTTACCAATGTAGATTACACTTTTAGCATTGTACCATACCCATGCTAAAATTCYTATTTTGTTCTCTGGCTTTTCATTATTTGAATAAAATAGCCCTTTTCATTTGTACAGTTTAATTTAATGATAGCATGCCTATTACTTACTATGATAAGGTATTTGTCATATTTGAGTAGAACATAATAACAGACTTTTTAAGTGGAGGTTATGAGAAGCATTCAGACTGTTTCAGAGGTTTTATAATAATTTTATTTTTCCTTGATGGCAAGTGCTTATTTTTATGGCCTGAAAATATGTTTTAATTCTCTTTTACTTTCTAGGATGTGRTAGTAAAACTAGAGGTGGACTTGTAGGCAAAATTTTATATATRTAAAATTAAACATCAGCTTTGGCTTTGTGTTGTTTTTAATGAGAGGGTGGAGAAAAAAGATTTGTTTTGAGGCACTATGGGGAATTCTGACTTAACTGAAAACATTGTTTTAGTCGTAAAATTGATTTTTTTTTTTTAGACTGAGAAAGCAAAAATTTATATATTAAAGTGGAAGAAGGAGCTGAAGGTCAAGAGGTAATCTGATACAGCACATCTCAAGCTGAAAGTCAGTCCCATGATCAGTTCCACTGCCTGACAGTTACTTCAGAGTCTTCTTCCGCTTGGTATTATTCTGCATGCTTGAAGAGCATTTAAACATTAATGTCCTCATTTCAAAGAAGACACATATTTTTCTTCTGACATGTTCTAGGAGATACAAGACTTGTGAATTTTCTTGTCCTAGGACATAGAGGATTACCTGTAAGTAGGAGCTCCTAGCTAGCATTCYGACTCTCTCCCTCTGGATAAAAAAGGACTATAAAATATAAAGAAAGTATATTCTTATTTTTCCTTGGATGGCCTTCCTTAGGACTATCAAAAACCCTATTCTCTTGACAATATCTCTTATACTTCCTATCATAGGGTCCAAGACCGGTACAGGTCCTCAACAGATAATCACAATCACTGCAGATTGACCAAAGAAAGATGTCACAAACATATCTGACCACTAACTGAGGCCTGGAATACTGATGAACACTGATAAAGTTACTAAAAGATATTTTGAAGATTTTTATTTTTATATATGTTGAAGTCTACGTTTCATGTGAGCACAATGTCTTCACTGGTGTTTTTTTCCAATACATACTAACAGTAACTATAACAACAACAATAACAAGAGCAAGAACAAGAACTGCCACAAATTTATTTACTGAGATAATTAGCTCAATGATTGGGCAAAAGCTCTTGTTTTCCAATCTTGTAAATGATATTGCATTCATAGAATCCTCGAATCCTAGAGTGGTTTGGATTGGAAGTGACCATTGGCAGAGACAATTTCACCCACTTATAGACTACTGATGAAATTCCATCCATGAACCTTTATTATTTTCCATATTAATGAACACAGAAATTTCTTCCATCACTTTTAACTCTCTGAGAGTTATAACACTTCCTCAACTGGTATGTAAGAAACCCTTTCAGACAGTGAATCACATGCAAGAAAAATTCAAGTGAATTTGAGAGCATTTTTGYTGCAGAGGGTCAGTAGAAAGGAATATTCTCAATACTGTTGCTTCATCTTGATGGAATACCGATGTAGGCTTGTAATAAAGAAGGACCAAGTTTTCTGCTTCTAAAACAAGAAGACAATAGTTTTAGCAATTCAAATTTATTCACTCCTGATTTTTTTGTCTGAAAACAAGGGTATTCACATGTAACATACAAGAATAACATAGCTGAATGACATTTAGGTAAATAGCAATCCAATGAAAGCTGCGTCAAAATTGGAATGAAAAATAAATATTCTTAAGCTTTTGCTCTGTCTTTCAAAAATTATCTTAGTCATTAGCTTAAAAAATCTACTATTGGGATGTATCTCTGGAGCACASACATGTTTTTTAAAATATTAGTGATCACACATTGATTAAAAGGATGATCAAGTAGCACTTGATCAGGTCATAGAACTTATCTAGAAATTACTGAGTCTCTTGATGCCACCCTGAATATATAACTTTCAAGTTGACAAGAGCCATTTTATCTCCCAGCTTTAGCAATCTATCAATTCAAGGTTGAATTTTAACCTGGGATTCTCTTCTCATCTTCATTTTGTCATAAGCAGATATTATAATGAAAAAATTACACTCCCAGAATGAATATTTCTCCCTCACATGCTGAAGGCAGAGACTCTATGGCTTATGTGGACTAGCAGAATAGTTAGATGTCCTATTGTCTCAGTCTTTTGAGCTGTGTTTTCAAGCCCCTGGTATTACTTACCTTTTTTCCACTAGATTCAGGAAACCTGAACCCAAGCTGCGAAAAAAAAWAAAAATAAAAACGTCAGGGAATCTATTCTACATCTCCATGAAATTTTCCCTGCCAATGGTCACTTCCAATCTAAACCATTCTAGGATTATGATTCTTTGATTCCATGATTCTATGATTCTATGAATGCAATATCACCTACAAGAATGGAAAATGAGACCTTTGACAAATCATTGACTTAATTATCTCAGTAAATAAACTTGTGACAGTATTTACATAACATATTAAGATTAATGAAGTTCAGCTTGTTTTTGTTTAATCTTAATAATGTGTTTGTTTTCTTCCACTTACCAAATCRATCTTCAACGTCTTTTTCTCGTCTTGTCAATTTGTCTTAAGAGTTTCMAAGTATGGACACGAGAAGCAGGCATGCCATTCCATTAACAACCTTCATCTCTCATYCTGGAAATTTGCTTTGGAGAAATGAAAGGCATGAAAAACTCCTTATTCTCCCCCTGCCTGTCTGCCACGTGGCCTGTCCCTTGGACAGAATGAAGGCTGCTTGGGAGCTACCAGGCAGCGACACCTTGGCAGAAGCCCAGTCCTCACCATCACTACTGCATGTGCTCCTGAGGACATATCCTRGRCCTGACAAAACCTCATTTACTCCCATGTAGTCATGGATGCTTGTACATTCTCTGCTCTGCTCTTAAATATTGTTTTGTGCTGTCTAGAGCAAACTCTGTTTCCTCTCAACCCCACTCTGTTTATGGTCATTCTGGTTCCCTCACTCATCACAACAGTGTCTCTTTGCTAAAGTAAACACTGGYGCCCAATACAGAGGGGTTATAGCTTGCACTAGTTAGACTGAAATTATTCTAGGAATGGAGATTAGTCATTCATTTCCTGCAACCAGCTGTACTACTGATTACCCAAGATTGATATCAATAYAGCAAAAATCAATGTGTCCTGAGCCATTACCCAAACAACTTCCCTCTTGGTTGTTATCTTGTGATATATATCTTATTTTCATACTGGTCCTGAAGACAGAATGATCACATCATTTTTTCTCTACGTGACTATAAGTTGAACAACCATTAGAGAAGAGAGCAGGCAAGGCTATCAGACAACCATATTTGCAAACAGAAAATCATACTTATAAATCACCAAATCTTAAGTGCATCTACATTCTTTTTAAGACAGAAAATTAWATTTCTTTACAATAATAAAGTTAACTAATTTTTTCCAATCTAGTGAAAAATTTCACAAAATTACAGCATCATTAAGGTTGGAAGGGGTGTCTGGGTAATCTAACTCCTGCTCAAAGAAAGGTGAGTTAGCACAGGTTGCTTAAGGCTATGTCCAGTTGAATTTTGAGGATTTCTCCAAAGACTGAGATGTCACATCTTCTATGGTGTAGCATTTAGCAAAAGATAGGCTCAGCTGATTACACTGCTAGTGTGTCAGCATTGGTTTTCACACTGTCTTTTGGTCTAAAACTGCAACAGCTCAACAAGCTCTTCAGTGTTCAATCACCCTCAAGGAAATAAAGCTTTCTTCTGATGTTTAAATGTWTTTTTTTCTTTTCAAATTGACATTTGAGTTTGTGCCTGTTGCCACTTTTCCTGTCAGTGGGCACCACTGGGGAGAGTCTAGTTCTGTATTTTTAGTCCCCACTGACAAAAGGGAAACTTGTAAAACCTCTCACTGTTATGTTAAATAATGTCATCACCTAAATCTTACTTTTGTTTAAAGTCATAAATATACAACAATACCGTCTTCTAACTCCCTTACAGCATTAAAAGCAATTAGACCTATTTACAATTCCAGAAAGCAAAAGATCTTTTGCATCTCACAGTAGCATCTAGCCTGACCTTATCAATGTCTTTTTTAAAAGTTAAATAAATTGGAGATTCACTTTCTTTTTCTGCCACTCATTTATTCATCCAATTTATTAATCCYCTAAATTATAATAACTAAAAATTTGCTCCTGATCTTCACTTGCTTGTTCTTTGTTACCTAAATAAGAAAAAAGAATATGAAAGAAATACTGTGATTTCCCTCCCCCTGCCCCCCACCCCCACCTTACCTCTCTGCATTTGAAAGTCTCTGAACTTCATGACAGCATCCAGTACATTACAACCTCAGGTGCCACTGCCAGCTCCTTCTGCTGATATTGGACCATTGTCCAGATGTTGCAGMCCCAAAGTCTCCATGGACAACAGTTGCAACCTCGCACTGGTCTATGACATGGATCACTCATGATGGGAAGAGCTGTCTCCTGCTTTCTCTACCCTTTTTCATATTCTCAGAGTACTTCCTTTGAGGAAGGACATTCAGGGGAAAGGGGAAGGAGGTCTTAGTTTTTCCTATTCAGGGTGACTGACTTGCATTCCTTGCAAGCCTCAGTCTTACACTTCTTTATCAGTTCTGACCTCCTCCTTCCTTTGCCCATTTTTAGAAGCCCCAGACTGAAGGCTAAGGCAGAACTCACAGAAAGAAACTTTTTCTGCTCATTTTAACTTTTTCTCCATAAGCTTTTTCCCTGAAAATTTTAAGATAGTCAAACCACAGAATTAGGACTATGAAATAATAACAGCTGTCCTAGACTCTTCCTGTCTCCCCAACCAGGCAGTGGGAACTTCTCCAAAACTTCTGAAAGTAGTGGCTGAAGAATTCTTCCATAATAATCCAATCTGATGAAGAACTCCTGTGTAACAATTAATGTCACATTTAAGCAGTCTGAGGTGCTGGGTTGTACTTGCTGYTCAGGTGGGACAAGGCCTATGCAACTTCTACTACACATTACAGGGTTTTGGTGACAGCCAGAGCACTCTCTTTTGCCATCTTCCTAAATCCTCTTCTAAAGTCAAGATCAGCTCTTGAGATGTTCCTTGATTCTTTAATCTAATCCAGAGAGCAGCTCGGATCTTAAACATGTCTGAAATCCACTCTAAACTGCTCCCTACTTTTCATAGAGCATTGGGCTTAGAAAAATGGAATGAGGCAGAAGTACTCCAGGTTGAAGGAGGTGAAGAGACTGAAGAAAATCAAGAAGAGGATAGCTTTTATTTCTACATTCTTCAGCATCCACAGTGTCCTGGAAGCTGTATTGCTCACTGAAAAAAATTCTGCTCCAGGTGTTTCTGCAATAAAAGAGAGATCATTACTTCACCTTCTGGTTCACTTAAGCCTTTTCTGAGTTTCCAGAAAGGTGGAAAACATTTTTACACCAGCAGTTCTGGATTCAGCTGCCTTTACATCTCTCCATAAATCTGTGATGAATTTTTTGCTTTCCAGTACTTCTGGCTTGTGTAGCAATGCGACTCTCATTTGCAGCAAAAAGATACCAACCCACTGGCGAGATGTARTAGCAGCATTGCTACTACTTACCAGAAAGAACAGCAGGACAAGTCTTCATCAAGTGGTTGCGCAGACTTGCACAGACCCTGATAGCAAGCTTAATTTCTGGTATCTACCGCCCCAGAAATTTCTGATGGGGTGGCAACTCTTACCTACCTGAAAAAATCCCTCTGACATTGCTGGTGCACAGATCTCTTTTGAAGCCATTGTCTTATTAGCTGCTCCTGCCAAAGGTTGAATACCAGTTTAGCAAGCTTTAAAACACCTTTCTGGCTAGTCTCCATTACAGAAATATGTCTGGAAAGACATTCATGCTCAGTTTGCTCCATTTCATCATCCTTTTGCCTTTACCTAATGAAGAACAGTCAGAAGAAAAAATTAGGATTCCACGTGGGCTGGAATGTCTGACCCCACGGGCTGATGTTCATGGATTGATTCATTGTGTTTAATTACCCTGGTGGAGTTCACACTAAACACTGCAGTTGAGAATTCCCTGCACCTTCCCTTTTCCCTTAAGGAATCCACACCCTGGCTAGAAGATAGTTCTTACTGCACTCATTCTCAAACAAACTGCTGGTAATCCACCTWGCGTGCCACAGACCAGTGTCTGGAATGAAAATGTGGAGAGAGCATTATCATAATGYGCAAAAGCTCATAAAAATATCTCACTCATCTATGGTGGAGAAAAGAGCTGATTTGAAGGAACTTTTCTGTCCCTTCAATAATGAACCTGTTTTGCTTGTGTTAATGATTTCTGTTTCCACTACTTTGCTTTCTTTATTCTATTCTGCTACACATATCTGCTACACATTAACTGGAAATACATATCTGAAAAAAGTACTTTCAGCATAATTAAAATATACAGGTCTTAATACTTCACATCCAATCTCAGACCAACATCTTAATTGGTTATAATAGCTGTTCATGAAAGATTTCAAGACACAATAAAATTTTTATTCTGCTATAAGAAAATGACAAAAAATAATCATTCCCAGGTTTAATTATAAATCATAGTTTATGGAAATAATAAAGACAAAATTATTCTTGATTATACCTACACTAATTGTAAATAAACAGTGAAATAAGCTCCTATAAAGCTACGGAGTTATTTTATTATTCAGGGTTTTTTCCCCCCACAGGTGGCTTTAACAGTATTTTGKCATCATAGCTAAGTAATAAATCATGGGGTTTCCATGGTACCCAAGTAAGCTGAGTATCACATGAGCTGTCTCAACTTCAATCAGATTTTAAATTTTATTTAACCATCCTTTTAAAGCTACTGCCTGTCTGATCCATATTCTCTCCCTAGTTTAAGAACACGTTGTAGCCAGTGATAGAGATTATCAAGAAATAATGAAATCATGTCATACTCTTAGAGATTATCAAGAAATAAAGAAATTTTGTTATACTCTATTTCGTTCTGCAATGGCTTGTTTTCATTGTTGTTGGGGATTTTTTTTGTTTGGTTGGATTTTTTTGTTTGTTTGATTGGTTTTTGTTGGTGTTGGTTTTGTTTGTTTGTTTGTTTTGACTTTTATTTTAGATTTTTCAGCTATCTGAGCTGGTGCTCTACCAGTCTGTTGAATATGTTTGCAAATAACCTGAAAATGTGGAGAAGTTAATAAGCTTACAAGGTCTGTTGGTGGCAGTAAGTTTTTCAAGGTGGTATTGCAAACAGAATTGCAAAAAGGTTTTAAAAACTGAACACCTAGGAAGTAAAAAGTACAATTCAACTTGGTGGTGATGAGTGTCAAGTTGGCAAGAAGTGAGAGAATAATTATTTCATGTGCAAAATGTCGGGCAGATGATTAACATTTGCCAAAAGATCTCAAGGAATGTTCAGTGAAAACATCAGCTTAGCATTCAAAGGTGGTCAAAAAGGCAAATCAAAGGTTATAGATTGTAAGGAAAGAGAACTTGAAACATCACAGGACCATTCTCCCATATAAATCTATATTATGAGTACTATATATGCTGTGATGAATTAATGCCAAAATAAATACCAGGAAATGATTCAGCCAAGCAATATCAAAAGTGTTGAACTTCTGTAAGAGGAATAATYGATTAAATTAGAAGTTCTCATTCTTGAGAAGAGACAGTTAAGAACTATTGTAAAAGAGATTCACAAATGCATGGGGCATGGAGATGCTGAAAGACCTCTTTTTTCATTTATTGYGTCTTCTGCGTCAGAAGAACAAGGGAACAGCAACTGAAGATCTAGGACTCAGGTTCAGAACAACTCCCAAAAAGCTATCCTCTGCTGCTGCARCAAAGCTATTGAACTCCTGAATAGGATTCTTTGGACTTCACTGGATTCAGGGAGATCTTCATATGAAAGCAACACACTAAGGGTTACTAAAGTCATAACTGAAGATTTGGCCCAACTTTTATTGTTGGCATGTGTGCTGGTTTAGGGCAAATTTAGTAGAGAATTCCCAAAGTAGGGCCTCTCCAGAAAACAAACCCACACGGCTCCTCCCCCCCACAACCGGTTCGGGAAGAATTCCTCAGAGAGAAGTGGAAAGAGCCTGTTTATTTGACAGGCACAGCACCCCCCAGCACACAAAATGAACAATACCAGATGACACCACTCTGACAAAGATGACAAATTCAGAAAGTCTCTCTTGGGGGTGGTCACTCTGTTCTCAGTCCATCCTGTGCTGGAGCAGCTGCTGCAGCCACAAGGTGCAAACTCCTGGCGTTCCCAGGTCCCAGTCTGGAGCAGCTTCAGGATGGTCGGGAAAAAAAAAGAGAAACAGTCCAGGAAGCAATTTGGACTGTTTTGCTAAACTAGGTAGGAGCAGAAGCAGAAGCAAAAGCAAGCAAGAGCAAGTGAGAGAGAGAGCAAAAAGCAAAAGCAGCAAAAGCAAAAGCTGCTGTCTCTGTGTCCTAGCCAGGCTGATAAGAAAACCAAAACAAAACTYTCACTCTTCAGAGCCAGTCTTAAAGGTACAGAACATAATGTCCAACATTAACAGAACACATGAATGGGGATACAAGCATCATAACRTCACCCTAGGACAGCATGTAATGTATTTCTATCCTAAGTAACTGGAAACTGTTTGTTACTGTGGGATTCAAGTTGATCRATTAGATAACAAGAAATTATTTCTGCTTGCAGTTTAAGAAATTATGACAATGTGATATTATTTTTAAACTCTCTTTATCCCTTTTATAAATTATATTAGTTTAAAATTATATGTAAAAACAACTGTAGTTTAATGGACACACATTTATATGCTATGAGGCATTTATACTAGTAAAGAAAAGCTAAAGAACTGCAGCTGGCCCTGGAAGGGAGGATTGTGGGGTTTATGGCACTGTTTAGTTCCCATGAGAACAGAATGTGGCCAAAGCCAGAGATGAGCATTTGGGAAATGTCTGTTTTCTGCTAAATGAAGTTTAATTGTATTAAAGATTTAGGTTACATCTACAGGGAACACATGAGAGCAAAAATGGTGTCAACAAAACACCTTTTTACAAATCAAAACATTCACAACAAAACCTTCTTGAAAAGTCAGAATTTTGTTATAATTCATTTTAAAATCATGAGTAGTACTTACTGTAACTCTTATTATTTTATCATGTTAATAATTTGGGGTATTTGAAAACTTTCCACCTGATTGATTAAAATCTGAGAGATTTTTAAACCCAGAAAATGTTTTAACTGCTTGTCTGTATTTACACTGATAGAAAGAATTTTAAAATATTCCTAATGTGGTGATGTTTTATCTCTTATTTTCACCATGACACTATTTTGGATCRTTTTAGTATTAATTTTTCAGAAAATAAAATAAACTTGCCAAGACCAGAAAATTAAAACAGCTCATTTAGAGTCTATGCAACGTCTATGACATTTCTTGATTACTAGTTATTGGAGTATGTTAAATGGAGAATTTCTGAAGCTGATGAYATTTTTCTGCTGACTGCTGCCTTCTGCACTGCAGCACATTGATTCTTCCATCTCCAGCTTAGCCTTGCCACTTCAGCCTGACCCCACATCCTGCTCCCTTTCTTGTGTGGAGGAGCAGCACATGTGCTGAAATGGGATCCTTTCACACCAAGAATATGGAGGGGGATTTGCCTCTTAATGCTAATCATAGTTACTAAAATCATCCATAAGGCTGTGCTCTCTATGTTAATCTTGCAAAGGCATTCATAGGACACCTGTTCTGGATTAGACTGCTAGATTGATTTTGCAACACAGTAGTTGCAAAAACTGCTTACAGGCCATATATAGACATTTACAAAGGTTAAACACAGACTATGTTTGGCAAAAWTATCATTCCAAGAACTCTCTCCAAGGGATATCTGTTCACTGAGACCTGTGGGTTAACTGAAGTCTTCTTCCCTGGTCACTTGCAGATTTATCAAAGGAGTGATTCATTTGATTAAATACTGTACAAAATGTTCAGAAATATTTTTAGTTTATAAAAATAGGCTCATTTTCTGTGTTTTGCCCATGATATTGAGGAGCTAAGCCAGCATTGAAGTTTTTTGTCTTTCTATCCAGCTGTTGTTCTCTCTTTCCCTGTGCGTGCATAACAGGCCTACTGCAACTTTCAGGTGAAATGTAAATCAAATTAGCATATCCCAACACAGTATTATTTTATGACTGCATCATTGCAAACTGACACAATGGTTAATGATTCCAAATTTTCTTATGGCCATTTCTAGTTTTGTCATCTTTCATGATCATTATATTCCATGAAACCTCTTTCATGGTCATAAATGTTCAAAAGTTTAAAGACATATTATAGCTGGACAATGTCACATACATTGAAGGGGTCTGCCAGTTCTAGGAGAGCAAAAACATTTTGATTGAGATATGATCTAGCTTTTCAATTTACAGTAAGTAAAACAATATAAAAATGTTTCATTTTAATTTGTTCCATATGTCAATGATGAACAAAATGTAATAAGTTTTCCCATATGAGTTTATAAAAACATCCAGAGGCTCAGATGCTTCATAATACCAAGATTTCAGATAATATATAGTAGGTTAGAAGGATTGATTCAAGTATGTATACGAGAAATTGACAATAGTCTTAAATAAGATTTAAGTTAACAAAAATGTTCACTGAGAAATCATAAACTATCTACCCAACATTTCACAATAAATTCAGGCTAAGCTTTTATTTATTTATATTTATTTACAGCATAAAGTATAATAAACATTATTCYAGAAATATACATTTCAAACAAAGGTGTATGAATAATAAGAGAGTGTAGCATTTAAACACCTTTGTTAGAAACTCAAATATCTTATTTGCTCATCTTGCAATTTTTCTGGATTTTTGATAACAGTCTTAATTATGAAAGTGCAAGTTGTAGYAGATAATAGATTATCATATGCTGCTGAAATAGTTGCATGGAAGAAATAACCTGTAGAGCAGATGGTTTATAATAACATAAACATTAATAATTTKAATGGATAACCTGGTTCTTTTGTTATCTTTTGTTCTATTTAAAATCAAGGGCAACAGCATAGGTAGGGGTTCAAGCAATTGCTGACCAGAAACTGTTCCCAGCTACTTCACTAATTCTGGAGTTGGTCRACATTCACACTAATTTGATCCCTTCTCCAGCATTCTAGGCTGGGCTAATCTACATTACTTTTGAACCTTTTATGTATAGAACAAGGAGTCAAAAGGGAAAGCCAAAATGAAACCTAGAGAGTTTCTGCTGCTTTCCTGTTATTGTAATAAAAATGTTTTAGTTTTGTTGCTTGTTTAAATGCTACTATTACTATTACCTGAATTAGAAAAAAAAATTACTCTTGCTTTACAGAGCACAGTTTTTGGAAAGAAGTGCCATTTCTAGAAAAAAAAATTAAAGGGGGAAGACATTTTTCTAGTTATTCAGACCTTTAATTAATCTGATTTTCTTACTATAATGTTGAAGTGCAACAGGAAAACAGCTAATCAGAAACAAAATAATCAAAGCATGAAATAATTAAATAGTGCAAATCTTTGGTATTAGAAGTGTTGCTGTAGAGTGTCCATTATTTGATGTACTTCTCCGGGTGAAATCCAGTGGGTTACATTTCTAAATGACAGTCTGCCTATCTAATTTTGTTTCAGACTTTTTCCTCCTCAACAACATGAACAATTTTATACAAACCAAATTATAGCTTTGGTGTCATCTCAGTAATTTAAATGAGWTATGGTAGTGCAGGAGAGCATGTGACTGTGTAATTAGAAATTAAGAGCTCTTCTGACAATGTACAAACATGACGATGCTCCCTTGTCATACCTATCTTGATCTTGCAAGGGATAAATGAGGGAGGGAAAAATCTATTTGAATTAATAGAGATCATTTTTAAAAAAACAGCTATGCACAAGCAGATCTGTCARTTATAAATATATACTTTATTCTTAATCAATTTTTAGAGCAGATTTATACCTAGGCATAACTCTCAGCATGGACTATGCTGTGCCATAGAAATGACACATCAGCATCAGCATCTTATCTTTACAAGAACTTCTCGTGTAGCTTTATTGAAATTAGTAGAGGAGAAAAGGATGCAAGYAGACAGAAAGAGTGAATGGGACAGAAATTCAACTCCACTCCCAAATGCCACTGTCCAGATTGATTAAGGGATGTTATCTTTTATTGACATATTACTTTAGTTGAGCTTTTTCCCTGACRGTAGAAAAGAAACAGAAGAGAAATTTATCCTACAGTATTTTGGATAGTGAAATTCAGGTTATGACACTCAGTTTATACTACTCCCRAGACCCAGTGACATTAGGATTATATTTTCTTATTTCACAGCTTCTCATACCACTTATGCATTGCTAGATAGTCCCCTGGTTTTCCTCTGTAGAAAGGTTAGAGGGAAGAMATGATCAAGCAAGCAGTGAAATCAAAGGATAGATTAAATACGTTGTAAAGAAGATGGCTACTATTTCTCTAAGGCCAGACACAGAAGTTACAAGGAAAAGGGAAAAATGTTGACATTATAAAATATCCAAAGCTGTAAAMATTTTAATATACTTGTAGATTATTAAAGGTATAATGATTTAAAATATATTTTCCTCACCTTTTTTTAATGAATATGTTTTGTTTCTATAGGTTTTTTTCCCCAGTTTAAAAGAGATCTCACCTGTTGTCCTTTGCATATAATAGAAAACTTCAAACTTCATTTCATTGAACCAACATGGATGCCACCACTGCTTGTTTTCAAGCATTTCATTGAACCAACATGGATGTCACCACTACCAGAATCTTATATCTTTTTTGGGGAAAAAAACCCCMAAAAAATGACAAATCAAAAACCCACAACCAAATAGAAAAGCTCCGTAAGTATTCATATAATCTATTGTGAGGCCAGTTCTTATTACTATTGTTGTTTCTTTGAAAATATACTTAAGACTTTGCCATAAAATTTAATAATTCTCAGTGACTACAAGGCATTCAGTGTTGTCTTTAGAAAGTTAATAAGAGTACATTTAAAAGTTAGATTTTGGCATTTTTAAATGCTTGTTTTCTTTGGTATCTAGAATCCACATTTTTATTGAATAATGAGATGTTTTGTAGTTTTCTTTTTTTTTCAGAATTCATATTTATTAATCATATATTTCGATGCAAGTGGATTTTGTTAGGCTGAGGAACAAAAGATTCCAAGTTTAAGYACATTTTTCCTGTAACAGCAGATGGAGATCATGAAGAAAATGCATCCCTTGAAGTATGAAACAGAAGACAAATAAGTAATAGYAGCAACTGTATTGAGTGCTGCAATGTTTTCCATGAATGCACTTTGCTCGTCTATCTCTGCTTTGACCATAAAGGATTCATTCTTTATAATAAACAAAACCAGTGATTTTYTGGACAAATATGAGTATTTCTCCATTAACGTATATTTTGATGCATTGTAATTCATATCCTGTAATCCATCTTTTGGTGGTTTTTTTTTTCCAAATAATCGCAAAATAATAAGATTCCATGCAAGAAATTGATAGTTCACATAAAGTGTTTACAAATATGTCTATTTGGGTAAAAATTTCTTTGCAAATGTAGTAGTTATTAGCAAATTAAATTTTCTAATAGGACTAGCTACCATCATGGGGATTATGTATGAAAASTCTTCCATCAGCAAAATTAAAGTATAAAGCATTTAATAGTTTGGTTTGGGTTTTTTTCACTTTAGTGCTTCACTGGTTAATTTATCTCTTACTTTTTAAAATGCAGAAACTGGTACCATCTTTAAGAACAGCATAATAACTATTTCTACATTTTAAAGAAAGCAGAAAATGCCTGCCTAGATGGTTTTAGCTGCAGTTATGAAAATTCCGATTTTCGGCACACCAGACATTTACTAACAAACTTGTAAAAGAATTATAACAATGAAAGATTTTTAGGATAACTCTTGAAAAGAACTCATAAAATGCTCTGAGAAGGAAGTCAGAAAAAATGTTGCAGTCCATCATGAGGTCTGTTTGATTTTTGTTTCATTGTTGTCTACTTGTTTTTAAAAACTTTATCCAAGCTGTTTCCTTTAGCTGTTTGAAATATCCATGCATCACTGCAACAAGAATGAGAAACTGTAAACCCTGACTTCTGCTCTGATTCCTAGTGAAGCCTTAATCTGTCTTGCATAGAAAATTCAATTATACAAACGAGGTAATTTTTAAGAGGTTTGTTTTTCAATAGAAAGGTGTGGTCCTTCTCCTAAAATACTTTCATGTTATTTCTTTTGGTGCTTTGCTCTTGAAGCCAAGCAGGAGATTTCTGTTTAGGGTACAGAAAAGAAGTGTCAGTGATGTTCTCTAAAGTAAGTGATAAGGTATTGGTGTCTGAGCTTTGAGGACTTCACGTCTTAATGGAAAGAAACAAAAAATAGCTGGTTTCATATATTCCCAGACTGGATGCACTTAAATGCAGAAATGAGTTTAATGTATCAGGCTTTTCTCAGTTGTCCAGAGTTTGTAAACTTTTTTAATGCTAATTTTAAGTAAGCATCAGTGTCATTTTTCTATGCTTCATTGCTGGGGAAACATCTATACATTTTACAGTTTCTTGGCCTTTCTACTTTTTAGTTCCATGAATATTTCTGACAGGGTGCTTATTTGCTGAAATAATTGCAGAAAATAAACACAAATATCCTGCATATGAATGAATTTCTTCTTTTGTCATATCCTACGTGTTCATTATAAACACATTTGATACTTAGTACATTTCTAAAAATACCAGGTGCTAGAACTACCTATTTTTAAATGTAAGAATTGAGATTTGGGAAATATATTTTCAAATTTACAGATGAAAAAGTTATCTAAAAATAAAAGCAGACAGCAGCCTTGAAGTTCAAGAGAAGCAGAGATTAAAAATCATAAAAGGAATATTTCAAAAGTTTCATAATTTTAGGGGTCTGGCACATAATTGAATTTGATCCTTTGTAATGCAAAGAACAGATGTTAGGAAAGCTTTTTCTTCCTCACTTCCTCTGTCAGTAATTTTTCCTCCTTTGTACAATTATCTCACATATTTATTTCCTGTATAAAGCAGATCTACACCACAGTGCAACTCACCACCCACAGCTAAAGAGAAGTATACTGTCACATGAAAATAAAGAAATGTATCCTGTATCAGCTGCTTTCCTTTGAATGAAAGAAGAAATATGTTTCCAACCTTTCAGCCTGACAAGTTATGTATAAGCCACAGAACACATCCTTATTTATTTATTTTTAATTTGGCAGCCACCAAGATGATTAAATTTATACACACAAATTATATAATGAAGAGCAGGAAAAAAAGTTGATCGAAAAGATGGATGCAATTACTTCAGTGCTCTTTGTAATTGTCTCCAGACAGAATATCTTTATTTCATGCCACTTAGACAAAATATAATGCTTTAGATGTGAAGATATGCTTATTATTTGCCTTCTCCAGAACAGTTGACAAAACTGCATGCATATGTTGGGTTTTTTGAATGAAATTTGGTGCCACATTTACATAAATGATAACCTTATGTTCCTAAATTATTATAAATCTGTGAGGTAATAAATGCACTGAATTTAAGACTAGCCATATTGTGTCAGTTCAATGGTCAGTCTTGTTCAATACTTTATAAACRAATATGACAAGGGATGCATGATAAGGTGGAAAGCATAACAGAAAAGGTGTGTAGAACTATCCTTTGTCCAGGAAAACTTTGTCTGGTGATTTTAACCAGCATACTTTTCCAGGCAGTATTCACAACTTGTAAGTATTAAAGATTTCTTGCAGAAGATTCAGGCTTTTCTGTGCTCCTGTCTTAAAATGAAGAGAATCACTCCTCTCAGAGGCCCACTTATCCCTATTGATTCCACAGAAATGTTTGGGTGATGAACTTAAGCATAACCAGCTAACTTTCAGTTACCTATGCATTGCTGGGTAAGCTATGTTATTCAAACACTAATCTGCATTTAGAAGTGATCTGATATGGTCTTACTATAATTGTTTTATTTTCCTTCAGAAGATATCAAAAATAGAGGTGAAAGCCACAAAATATTTTAATAAATTCTTAATTAAAATCAGAGATACATAACAATTACCTACCTAAACATTACCATGAATATACTTGGTCTTTTATCATAAATGTTGTGCAAGTTATATTTACAAACAGAAAAAGAGGCACTCTGTTTTGTAAAATCTACCTGGCATAGTTATGCTGTGGCACAAGAAACAGCAGAAACTCAAGCACATAGAGCTGGACCATGCAACATTACCAGCTAAAGTTAAACAATTATATATTTACATACCTATGGATCTGAGCCTGAAACTGTGAGTCAAAAAGTTGGCTGAGCCAGACACTGGGCTCCTGCCCAGGCAGGCATGGTTTTTTCTTCCTGGACTCCTTCTGCGCTCTGCTACAGAAGGGAGAAGAGAAGCTTTCTCAASTTCTCTACACTTGTAGGTCAAATATGATTACAGGATACCTTTCTGATGGCTTGGCTGAGATCAATATTAGAGTTGGTTTCAATGATTTTATCACCACCTGGAATAATTTGCAAGAAACATTGTCTCTCCATTTATTTTCAAACCTGATTTTGAATSAATTTTCAAACTAAATTAGTATTCATGTAAACTAAACAATATTTTTGTTTTCAAATAGAAAAAAAAGACACATTTTCATGTCTTCATTTTGAATAGCCAGAAAAACATATTTTGGAATAAATACACCAAATTCCAGTAATGGAAAGCCATTTTTCAAAATTCAGCTCTGCAAAAATCAGTCAGATACAACTACATGTCAGATATATTTTCCATGTTTACTGAAAAAATTACTTTAAATTTTATCTTACCTTAATAGCTTGGTATTTTCAGTTAAAATTTCCCTTTTCCCTTTGCTTGGTAAAAATATTTATATATCTAGCAAATGTGTATTTGAAGACCAGATTACAAAATATTCACTCATGGTYAGTAATTGCTTAAACTATAGATGACATTACTGGAGGTAGTAAGAAAGCTCAGAGCAAAAAAACATCGCAAAGTTTATAACTATGAATAAACTACACTCCCCTGGTTTCTGGAAAACTTTACACACAATCGCATTTTGCATAGTTGTCTGGATTGAATTTTGCCTGCAATTTACAATTCCCCAATTTAAGGTTTCCTGGTATTTACTAATTCTCCTGTTAAAAATGTATTTTGTCACTTGAAATTTTGAGTGCAAATTTTCTATACATTTCCTTCTGAAAAAAATATTGTTTTCTTTGGAAAGATAGAAAATCTTAGGATGATTGCACTCATATGACCAGCATCTGCTGATTTTCCCAATGCAGGGATAACCTTCAATTTCATTACACTGCCTAACTCAGTGCATTTTGTAGATCATAGAACTGGGGAGTAATCCAGGCTGGAAGCAAGCTTGAAATCATCTAGTCCAAACCCTTGTACAAAGAAAGTCTGATCAGATTAAGTTACTCAGGTCTGTGTTGGGTCAAATATGTGTTCTGAGAAGAAAGAGAAAGAATTCCTGCATTCTCTACTGCACTTCATATTATTTTAATGACACCTCCTATGAAGAGAAAATAAGCTTGGGAGAAGCTACACAGACCACTAAGGGCAGCTGCTGAAACTTTGTACATTTTAACTCATTCACTGTATATTCATGCCAAAACTAGCCAGACCCATTAACTTTTCAAAGTTTAACCCTCTGGTAACTGATTTCAGCATCATCACAGTAATTTAAACTCTCCAAAAGATGAATAGAGATGAGCTCAAAACAGGAACAAAGAAAATGAGAACAGTGAGGAAACATTTTCCAGCAAATGTCTGAGGCTGTATTCTTAAACACATCTGCTATCAAAGTGGCASAAACCCTTTGAACTGTAGCCTCATTTCTCCTAAAACAGATCCCATTCCATCAGTGATGAATATCTACTGTCTCTAAAACAGAAAGAAAAGTTGTGACCATATTTTCAAGGACAAGAAAACCATGATGGCCATATRTCTTTGTTTCCTTTGCTTAACTGCAATTTTCTTCAGGCTTGAAAAAGGGAAAAAAGGAACTAAGTCTTTTTTGGGATTTTTTTTTTTTCTGAATTTCCAGTGAAATGACCACTGTGCATGCATAGTTTGCCTTCATGTGACCAGACAGCTAACTTGACCATGCCCAGTAGAGGTCACCAGTTCCAGATGCATTAGGCTTAATTATTCAAGTGCTGCATGGCACRTGCTCCCACATATCATCTGGTGATTGTCTGCCCAGAAACACAGGAGCACTAGGCATAATACAGAAKTCTGATTAAATTACTTAAAAACAATAATCCTCAAGGTTTTTTTGACAGTAGCTTTTTGTGTGGATCTTGGTGCTTTATGTAACAGAACAGTCAATCTGTTCTTCATATACCAAAGAATCTGAATCATAGATAAKGCTGAGCTGGTAGGGACTCATCACAATCATCAAGTCCAGCTCCTAGCCCCTATGCAAGACACCATGGGCCTGTGAGCCTTGTCCAAATGCTTCTTGAACTCTGTCAGGCTTGCTGCTGTGACCACTTGCCCTGGGGACCTTGTTCCACTGCCYAACCACCCTCTGGGTGATGAACTTATTCCTGGTATCCAATCTAAACCGACTCCGACCCAATTTCATGCCATTTCCTTGAGTCCTGTCACTGGTCATGAGAGTGAAGAGTCTGATACCTGCCTCTCCACTTCCCATGGTGAGGATGATGAAGATCACAACGAGGTCTCTGTGTCGTCTCAGTTAATACTACCCAGATACTTTGCTACCCAGTATAGACTTCTAAACACAGCCATGTGGCAGCCCAGGAGAATGGTTCAAAACAGAATCAATGTCCTTATATCCTTGTTTTGAATTTTCAATTTTCTTAGAGTTAAGTATTCTCTAAAGCAATTAAATAAGAATCCCTAATATTCCTAAAATCCTTTTCATTCTTGAAATCTTCTTCAGACTTCCAGGAACTAGGTTAAAATAGGGTTGTTTCTACAWCGATTTTTGATTAATCAGTTTGGTTATGGTGTGCCGTGTGTTAATTTGGTTTTAATTTACTGTTTTATTTTATGTAAGCATGAGATATCAGTTTTATTTCACATAATTGAGAGCTTTGGCCTACAACAACTCACATTCATGTTTAAGTCACGGCACCAGCAGTGCTGAATTTCATGGTCTCAGCTTTGAATAGTTTTGAGGAGGCAATCTCTAACTACACTTTTTTTTCAGAGTGTACTCTGAACCTTTACTGAACCTCATCCAAGTAGCACAGTATGACAATTGAATGTTTTACCATGGACTGCTTTAAAGGAGCTGGGCTTCAGCAGCTGTTTACCCWCATTCATTTTCTAGTATCGGTGTCTTTTTAATTCCAAAAGCATGGTAGCCTGCTCTTCATTTAAATTATTATTTTATGTTATTGTTTTCTGTAGGAATTAAGGTTTTCCGGAAGGATAATAGATAGCACATGGAATCTTACAGACAACTGGAGAAACTTCACAAACTGAACTGTGARCAGCCCAAGGGCCATATCTGCAGCAGATCACTCCTAATTCACAAAAGGTTCTTCTAAGAGAATGCGAGCATGTGTGGTTTGGGAAACAAGGATAACAAGAAGCAGACCCATCTGATGTTGCCATGGGAATACTTTATGCTGTCTGTCTGGATGGTGTAGAAGTATTCATGAATTGTCTCTATAAATCACATGATTAAAATAGAGATAAAAAGGATTAATTGCATGTTCTCTGCAGAAAATCRCTCACTATCTATTACTATTGCAGAAAATTTCAAAGTATCTGACAGAAATTACCCTTGGTTTATGGCAAAAAGAGCTCAACAGATTTCTTTTACATTTTAAAATAATCCATGCTTCAAAACAAAAAAGTGCCCAAGAAGGTAAATTACCTCCCAAGTACTCTTCCAAGGTCACTTTTCTTTGTTTTCCCATTCTTCCTTGTTGCAGGAAGCAGCCAACAAAGGAAATAGTCAGCATGGTTTTCTGGTGAAAAATATGCTTTACGAGCCTGAGAGCCTTCAACAATGAGGTGATTGGCCTGCTGGGTAGCCAGGGATACCAGTGAATGCTGGCTATATTGGCTTCTGTAAACATTGTCCTGTCATCATATACAAGCTGACTACATATACACCAGATAAGGAGGCAGTGACATGGATTTAAAACTGGGTAAACTCCTGGGTTCAAAGGGTTGTGATAAGTGGCATGAAGTCCGGATTCAGGAAAATCATTAGTASTGTGCCTCAGGGAGGGATACGAGGGCAGAAAATACTTATTAAACTAGTGAAAATAAGTTTGGGTGAATACAGTGAAATTATTAATAAGGTTTCATCCATGAAACCATAGATCCAGTAGGGCAATTAAAACACTGTCTGAGCATGRAGTTTGATGAAAGACAAAAAATTTATTATTTAGTACTATTACCCWCAGAATTGATTCAAGCAGTTGTAAATAAAGATGGAATTCAATCTTCTAGGTCCCATATGATTTGGGCAAAGCATGATCTGAAAAGATAAAGCTTGAAATATATTTTTCAGGACTTGCATCCTGCACTACWGTTCCTTGGCATTTCTCCCTCTTCCTAAGCCACTCACCCTTAAAGGTCAATCAAGGTTATGGTTTAAATGTTATTAGAATGGGTGAAAAAAAATACTGTGGGACTTATTGATAGAAGGATTATAGGAGACTAAATTAAGTCGACAAAAATGAAAATATAATTTAGTCCATATTCCTTGTTTATGTATTTGGCACGTTTTAGCATTCTTTGAGGGATATATAACAGTATGTTATGAGTTAAAAAGTGAAGCCAAGAATAATGTTAATTATATTAAAGGAAGAGTAAAAATGTGGTCTTAGGAAAAATAGGCTACTAAATCTAGATAACCTCACTCAAGAGGAAAGAATGCATACAGGTATAGCCTATTGAAAAAAAAATCCATAATCAGAGCTAGATTCAGACCCAAATCACATGGCAAAAAGTTTCAATTAGCAGTCTACAGCACACAGTAAATGTCTACAGCAAACTTGGCTGCTTTGGTGCAGATATAGGCTGTGGAAGATGATGTCTGGTGGAAAGAAGCTTTGACATATCCTCTCACATGAACTGTTCTGTCAGACAGCCTAGCATTGTTTTTCCTTAGAAATTAAATATTTTACTTTAACCTCTTCAATATGATTTGAGGTACCCCTGTGATAACATCTTGTGACTTATGTTTTATAATTCCCAGCTCATCCTCTRAGATCTTCAATTACTCTTTCTGCTGTGTGTATAAGATATATTTACATGCTAGGGAAGGAGAATGATGAAGGGTTACTAMAATTGCATGTAGCATCATCTATCCTTTGATTTTCTGGAGGTGAAACATCACATGTCCACTCATGGTAACTCGTTACTTAGATATTATGTCTCTGTCCCCTAGATAAATTTCTGAATTAATAAATTAATTCATACTTAATCCCTCTGCTCTAGAGAAAAAARGTTTCTTGCCCCTTCCATGACTTTCCCATTAGATACATTGCATTTTTGGGGGATGAGGGGGAGGGAAGAGTTGGTGGAGAAGAATGAGAAGGACCTCCTTTATTCATTACAGAGTCTCCTGGAATTACGCTCAGTACTAATATGATTAATAATGCCTTACTGGCTGAGTATGAAGATCTAGAAGTYTTCCCCATTCTCAAATTCTTTTTTTTGTATCTGTCTCTACCTCTCAATGCATTATAAGATTATTCACTTTAAATAAAGAACAGGACACAACACAATATGAACTTGCTAAAAAAAATTACAATAATTTTGTAGCTGGGTGTCATAGACAATGTAGATGTTGCGTGACTCTAACCTTGTACTGCTAAAGATAGTAGGATGATCCCCTCAGTAACAATATCAGAYAGGAGGATCTTCAGTGGGGCAGGAATATATTGTTGTAAACTGATGTGAACAAAGGGAAAATCTGAGACAGTGAGTAATTTGTGATTACAGTCAGTTACTTGGSTTCCCTGATTTTTCCCAGAAGTTAAGCTGTAAAGTCAATTCACAGTCAAATCACAGACTCTTACATCAGCAGATTAACAGTTCTAAGTGTTGGTAAAGCAGATATTTTTTGAAGTTGCCTTGAAATACTTTCTGATTGCTTAGATGTCCTTGGCAAATTAGTGCCTGCCAGAAATAAATGCGTGCTAGGTTGTGAGTTTTTGTTTGCTTCACATTGTTATAATTACTGTTGCTATTTTTATTAATAGAARTGCTCATAGAAAGAGTGAAAACAGAGAAAAGGGGGCAAGAATAGAYGTCTGATTAGTGAGTTAGTCAGTTTTGAAGGGATTTCCAGGGAAAGCAAGCTGCTGATCAAACAGCATTTTGCTCTTGTTGATCACAACAAAAATATGTGTCCAAAGTTTAAAGACTAAAAGATACATATTGAAATGAATAACATTTTCAAAGCAAACAACCAAGACTCATCTAGGGTCTTCAAATGTTCTGRTTTTRTCCTGGTGAAGTTTATGTCCAGCCAGGAGTGAGATAAAAACTGAGAGGAATACTCATRTGAATAACCATTAATATCAGTTWAAAAAAGAAAAAGGAAGCACTCAAAAAGAAAATGGAGAGTCAAATTGTGTTCTGACAGTGATTCATTCAGCATGATTTATCTATTTAGAAGTCTAGAAAGTCCTTGTTGGTGTTCTCCATTCTTTTCATACTGTCAGTAAAAGCAGCAAAGAAGAATGTCATATCCAAACTATTAAGAGATCAAGTTTCAGAAAATTGTGATGTACATACTCTGAATGTTTTTTTCACCTTTYGAAGCTCTATATGACTCATATCACATTTCAAAATTTATGTTGTGATCAGAGAAACAGATAAATTTCTTTAATCTTTTTGAAAGTTAGGATGAACACAATCACTGCACTCAGGAAACAGAGCAAGAAAGCTCTTGGCAGGCTTAGCCAAGACCTGCATGCAGAGATGGGAATGAGCAAAACTGTTACACCTGTTCAACCATTATAGAAAAATGCAAAATTTTGGACCAAAATATGTAAGCCTAAATATTTGGGGATATTACAATTTCTTAATACTCTCTCTAAAGTCGTCATCATTACACAAAATTGTGAAATGCCTCTCTTCTCTATCCTGCTTCTAAGGTAAGAATCTTAATCCATTAGACAAAAGCCAGAAGGTGTTGGAACAATTATTTTAAAATGTGGTGCACAAAACTATTATCTACCTTCAATTATGAGAGTTAGTACTGTTGTCTTAACTATAAATTACTACCTCTTAATAATAATAAAGAAAACTTTACAAGAGAAAAACTTAATAGTTGGCTTTGTAAATCATCAATAGCATCCTATGCAATCTATTAGCATACTCAGAAATTTTAAACTACCTTAAGATTTGGTACAATTTAGTTGAAAAATACACCTTTTAAGATGGATAACATTTAAAATACTGAAGACATTCAGTTTTGATTGAAGAATAGAAGTATAAATCCTTCYAGGAAAAATGAAAACCTCTAAGAACACTTTTAGTCACAGAGTGGCAGACTCCCAACAGAATTACCTATAGTCTTCTAATACTGCTTCAGAGAAACAAGATRTCTTCAGTTTTGGAAAGTATTGATTGTGCATGGTGTTATGCAAGTTCAGATGTTATGCAAGTTCAGCAAAGTACATTCACAAAAAAATAAGACTGCAAAGAGGAAAATTAGTTAGCCTTGCTCAAATACACAGATCCAACACAGGACAGATAAAGAAAACTGCTTCTCATGGTGCAGACATTTAAATATAGCAGGTTTATGTATAAATTAATTTCATTGTGTCCACATTTCTAATGTATTTTTCTTTTTGTTTTTTAGGCCTAATGAGCTCATATAGCAAACATATATATCTAGTTGTCTTTTCTTTGAAATTATTTTTAAGTTACTTGAGAAAATTATTAATTGATAACTTCATACTGTAGCTTGGAATTTATTCGCAGAACTATCTTCTAGTTTATCTATTTTGAGAGGCTGAAAAGCAAACAGTGTGAAAGACCACTCTGGGTATAAARACAGTTCTACACACCATTTTCTGCTCATAGTAGTGAGCAAAATATAACTCACAGAATAAAATGTTGCATTAAGCAACAGAAATATGAGACAGTTCTCAAGGTTTACMGATCAGCTGAGATATTGCTTTACTCAGAACAAACATTAGCTCTTTGGCCGTGCTGTATCTTCAATAATGAATAGTGAATACTCTTCAGTGAATAGCGTCCTATTCATTATGGCCCAATATCAGTCACAGTTATTTTGCATTCTAATTTTAAATTAAACAGTGGAATATCATAATGGACTTACGATTCCTTAAAATTTCTTTTTCAATTCCAAATATTTTTGCCTTTGCTTCCAGACTCTCAGTTCAGTGATTACTATATACCAGTCTATTGACAAAATCTTTGTAGAATCATAGAATCATAGAATATTATGAGCTGGGTGGGACCCATCAGGATCATTCAGTCCTGGCCATGCACAAGGTTCCCTAAGAATCACACCATATGTCTTAGGGCACTGTCCGAACTCTTTTTGAACCCTGTCAAGATTGGTGCTGTGACCGCTTCCCTGGGCAGCCAGGTAAAGAACCTTGTCATGGTATCTAACCTAAACCTCCCCTGACATAAACTCATGCCATTTCCTTGAGTCCTGTCACTGGGCATGAAGTGAAGAGATTGGTTCTTGGYCCTCTGCTTTCTCTTGTGAGGAYGTTGAAGACCACAATGAGGTGTCCCCTCAGTCTCCTCTTCTCCAGGCTGGACAAACCAAGTGACCTCAGCTGTGGCAGTGTGTTTTTATGAGTTTTGCCATTGTTTTATTTTAAAAGTTAGTCATTCAATGTTAGTTAGGTATGATGGTTCAGTTCACGTATCCCCGTTTTATCCCCTCATGATGGTTTCTCCCAAGTTGTTGACTCCTAAGTCTTCCTGCCACTTAGCTGTCACTCATTGTGTCCTTCTCCCTGTTCTTCCTCTCCTTTCCTTGTATGGCCCTGTCAATCCAAGTTGTGCTGCTCCCTACTCCTGTCTGTCAACCCAGATCCACCCATTTTATTCCAGAATGTTCTATGTCAATCAGCCTGGTTCTAACAGTTGATTTGTTCTTAAAGTTTTTCCTCTCCCCTGTGTTAACTCCATTGGTTTTGTCAGGTTCCATATTCCTCCCCAAGCATTTCCCCATTGGTTGTGTGGTGTTCCCACCCCTTAGAGTGGCTCCCTTTAAGAACCCTAGCCAAACCCCTTTTCTTTGCTACTCATTACTGACCTATTCCAGGAATAAATCCTTTTTGGAGTGCGAACAAGTGTCCCCTGAGTKTCGTCTCCTTCAGTTCTTTGCCTTGGTATCCTTGTGGTGAACTGCTGCAGTGTCACCCACCCCACTGCATTTGCTGCCACCTGAGAAGCCTTGGCAGAGGCTCAGGGGAAGSCTTTCTTGTGTGTCCCTCCCATCACTCAGGGAGCTTTGCTAGGTGGCATTCCACTGCTCTGTGACCGCAGGAGAGCCACACTCAGCCACTCCGTATAACGTGTCCCTTCCAGGCTGTTTGCCAGCCTGTTTAGGAAAATTATCGTAATCATCAAAAATATGGAGATAGAGAATCAGCTTAATATAATGTAGATAAATTGGCAAAAGCCACAGGTCAAATTTTAGAAAATGTTAAGAATTCCTTCCCTGAGCAATTAAGGGGTTTTAAGTTCTCAAGTTAAGACTTTTTTTTTAATTAAAATCCTTGTTTAAGAATCCTAATTGTGGCTTGCTTTGAGCTGTGGCTGTCGCTCCTTTGATTCATTATACATTTTTCTAGCAGTGGTAGTTGTTCCATAACTACTTTGGCTTCAGTCATTTTGCYACAACTCCTGATGAAGTTTTGAAATCACGAAAACAGCTTTTGAAGGGTAATCTTAAAAGTAACTGCCTTTAAATAGCTGTTAAGGGAAGGATAATCTCAGCTTCAGTTTAGTATCTTAGTGTAGGATGTATGTTCAATATCTGTCTACTCTTTTTCTCTAGGAGTCTCATTGCTTCTATAATGCTGTAGTATTATATTTTTATGTTATAACATTAGTTTTATATGCATATATTTATGTTGCAATTATTCAACACTATAATATACTATTAGTGAATGATTAAAAATATTTGACATATAGAAATTTTACTATATATTCTACTGTTTCTACATTAAAAAAAAGGGATTCACATTTGTAGTACAGAATGTCTCAATTTATTAAAATAATAATTTTAATAAATTGAGACATTCTGAACTACAAATGTTAGACCCAGAGGAATTTGGAACTTTTTTCTAACACTTTAAMCAGTAAGTCTGACTTAGTATTAGCCAAGTTTTGAAGAATATGAAGCCTGTTTCACATGGGATAATTTATCAGTATTAGGACACTTGAGTTTAGTGGAAAAATTCATACACTATTAAGAGCCATGTCTGGGATTATGTTCCTTYACCAATCAGTAATTGGTTTTAAGAGTTGAAACCATATGCAGCTGCATGGTGTCACCTAATTTCCTATATAACATAATGACAGTCTGTTGGTGACACTGGCACTGCAACACCAATCTCCAATTTTTCTTCACAGCAGCTATATAAAAAATGTTGTCCTTTAGTGTAATAATTCCATTACATGTGCCTTGGTTGGTAGGTAGTTCAGTGGATAGGGAAGGATACTATCCGTCTTGAGATTTGTGCCTCTAAGAGAAGTCAGACGCTAATATCTATATTAAAAGAACYTCAAAAGTCCCTGTAAATTTGAATCTGGCGAATCAGTGTCCTTCTCCTTGATCTTTATTCCTTGTCCTCTCCTCTCCCAGAAAAAGGTCTAGGATGGAGAACGGTATCGTCAGTTACAGTTATCTCCTCAAAAGAGCATGGGGGAGGAAAGGAAGTTAATCCCTATGCTCCTTCTAAGTTAGTGGATTATAACAGACAGTTTGGACTGAAAACCAGAGATGGTATAGACTGGATAAAAGCTTGGACAACATCTTTGAAGTCTGTTTAGAAGCAGACACACAAATGTTCAGAGAAAAGTGCTTTGAAACTGAGGATATGAGAGACATCATCTCAAATACTGTTACTCTTTCAAAATGAAGTAAATCCCCTTGCAAAACTGTACAAGTTTGCYTGTATGAACCACAACTTACGCAACGCATTTTTCTACTGATGTGAAAGTTTAGCAAAGCAGGTTCACATCCAGACTTGAGTTTGGCTTTGTGAATGTCTATCCTGATCTTGGTAAACTGCAGAGCTGCTAACTAGTTGCCAAATTAACTCCTTCACTGATGCTGAATATTAAGTTTCTTCTCCAGTTCTGGCCTTACCACTCTTCATAACTTTACCTCAAAACATGAGATACCCACTGATTTGCATAACGCTGTATCTGCCAATTGACATTKTAAAGTCAGCTTTTATTTTAGGCCTTTGTAATTCATGGGCGCGGGAAAGGATAAAAAGTAAAATAAATTCATTTGAAGGAAAGTCAGAWGCTAAACACTAAAATACATCTATTTATTACAAAGTGTGAGTTCAAGACTATTTCAATWTAGCAAAGATCCTTAGCTATTGCTTACTTTWACAGGTTACAGCAAAAGTCCTGGGCTTTATTACTGTTTGTAGTCTATTTTGTTCTTTACACAGTTCCAGTTCACTCCATCAGTTACTTACATCCACCAACTTTAATCTGCTGTGGGGATTAATGAACAACACCTGACACAATGACTTCCCAGAATTCCTGGAGCTTTAAACACTTTTATTTTTAAATAAATCACACCATTAAGCAGATTAAAATAAAAGGGATCTGTTGCTGTATTCTGCATCCTGAGTCTGTAGAGATCTGACAAAGAGATCTCAAATGTAACAGTGACAACAGAAAAATAAACCTTGATTGTTTCCAGATAGTACTTGTCCTAGAGAAAAATGTTACCCAGATCAAAAATCTAATATACCTCTACCTGATAAGCAAATTTTGCTTCCAAGTGGCATTATATGTACTTTATTTGCAAGTAAATATYTTATTCTTCCAGCATCAGAAATACATTTCCAGTATACAAATTTCCTGAGTGAAACAACAGAATGGGGMTATTTTTTAATATGTTGTCACTCTGAGCACTGAAGCAGAGCATGATGGGTTAAAGTAATAAACATACTAGACCTGAATAATGTAACTGATTCCACATTCTAAACAAATTTATATATTTCCATGCTTCATAAATCAATTCCATCCATTTCTTTTCCAACTCTGAAATCTATTCTTAATTTCAAATTGTGTTTTCCGAGTTCGGTATTTCATAACCTTTCCATATAAATTATTATTTCTCCATGTCCATCTTGTGCATTACTTACCCTTTATAATTTTCTTAGATTTTTTGCTAGTTGAATTGCTATTCACACAATAATCTCACAGACCTCCTATTTTTAGATTGTTTTGGAGAAATAATTGAGAATAATCAATATTGGAGTTTTGAATGTCATTGGTTACTTTTGATTGAATTCCATGAAGCACATAAGGTATTTTGTTCCAGAAGTGAATCAGCTCAACTTTTCTGTTTTGGTTCAAATAATTGTGTTTACAAATGTCTATGAATATATTTCATTTAAATGAACTCTCTGAGGGAACAATCTGCTAGTAAACCCTTGTATGATAATACTCAGTGAAAGGAATGCAGAAAGCTATGACTGAAGAAGAAGAGAATTTTATTTACAATTTAGAACATGCATGCATGGCTATATTTTTTATTATTTGCTCTGTTCCAGTTTCACCTAATGAAAAGTGATAAGCCTTTACATAAGAATTTTTTCTGTAATTGTAGGAACTACAAGTATGGAAGTTTGTCAAAACTACAAGTTTCCCATTGGCATTTTTCAAATCAGATTTCAAATATTATAATAATAAATATTATTACCCAATAATATATGCAATAATCACCAATTCAAAGCTCCATTCCAATCTGTGCAAATAGATTCTGAAATATGCAATATCATATCCCAAGGCAATTCTCTACTTAGCATAATAAATGTTATAAGAATCCAAGGTCATTAAGAACAGCCATTTAAATAACATTAATCCTTGGTTTAAAAGTCATCATAGATATTTGGAATCTAACTTGTCCTGGTAAATTAAATTCKGACCTGAGTTTTGGAAAAAAGTACAGTGAGTGTACATGGCAGCMGCAAGAATATCTGGAAATTTGTCTCCTCTTCATTGGCACAAGGAAGCTGCTGGAAAACTTACAGATGCACAAATGTGAAAAACCATRGACTGTATAAAATTAAGTTAGCTGGCTTTTGTTGCTAGCTGAATTGCTGCTAGCATAGTCCAGGGTAAGGACGTAAAAAGGGCCTTTGCATCAYATCCACAGATGTTTTATTCAGCCACACAGTGAGATTTTTTTTTCTTTTTTTTGTGAGTTCATTTCCCAGTGATTAATAAGGTGAGACTGAGACAGACAGGATCTTACGGCTTTATCTGAAGGGAATATTTTTGTTTAAGCAAACCTGGATTCCTTCTCCATGGAGTTTTACTTGTCATAACAAAACAAGAATCCAAATCTTTGTGATCCAGGTGGCAGCTCTGGGCCCCAATCTGATTTCCCACCTTTGGAGATCCATGAGGCAGGAAGGAGGAACCCCTAGGAGCCTTCCCTGCCAGGAACGTCCTGGTTTTATCAGGAGCAAAGAGGCCACCAGGCACCACTTTTGGAGATTGATTCTCAGTTCAGTCAAAGAGAATACTCCTAAGCATCAGGCCTGGGAAACTTAGGAAGAMTGAAAACAATTTTTGTCTCTTTTTCTGTTTATGTTGTTTATAGACATGTACCTTCAAAGTGTGCTATTCATAGTTTATCAATAGTGKGAAAGGTTTTTACTTTGAGACCAAACCTTAGCAATCCTGGTTATAAAAGGATGCTACCTCTTAATAAAAGCTCTCTTTTCACCTTCTGAACCATGGAGTCATCTTGTCCACCCCTGACTCAGCAGCATCACATTACTGGCCACAAAGCAGGACAAGATCCCTTCTCAAGTCAGATGTTTGGCTCAAAGAACCCACGTGGAAGTCAGTGGAGCAGCAGAAGCTCAGCACAGCACTGGGGGCCCCCCAGGAGGGCACTGATGGATGAGGATCTGGCGGATCCTGAACACAGTGAGGCCACGGGAAGCAGYAAGGCTTGAGAGCCCAGATGGGACTGGGAACAGAGGATTTGGGAATAAACACACAGATTTTACAAAGAATGCCACRTTTTATAMAAATCACCACCGGTTATTTACACCTGGCCCCAGGATTGCCCCGGCCACTCCTCAGCTCTCCACAGGCTCCAGCTCTGTTTTGAGCTTTTTGCTTCCTAAAACTTGTTATCAAACAACTGTCTCTCTCTTTTGCTCACAGGTGGTCCTTCAATGTACTTCTCTTCTGCCTTCTCATAATCGCTGTCATCCATGGCAGCAGTGGCACAGATGGTGGCCTCAGKTACAAGTACATTTGAGATTAATCTGATGCCATTGCCAGGATACTGGTGCAGGTTCCTGGTCCATCTTCCTGTACACATCCTTCAGGTACCCAACCACCAGGTCCAGCTGATGCTCATCTCCCAAGTAAGTCTCCACASAAGTCACGTACCAGCTGGAATTCACKAATTTCTTCAGCCAGCGGGATTGTTTCCCAGTTTTCAAGRTCCCCAGGAGATGCCCTTCAGCCCCTTTGATGTTCACTATGAGCTCCACCAGCTTCTTGTTCTCCCTGTCCCTGGCAGTTCTGGTCCTGTCAGGGAGGAGCTTCCTCGGGGATTTTTGGAGATGTGTCTGGGGTAGACAGTCCAGCCCCTTTCTCCCCTATGTTTGGGAATGCTATCTGCACCACACTCTGGTATCCCTCTTTCCTCACTGGGTAGCAGATATCAGCAGCAAAATACTCCAGGAAGGACGTGGTGAAAGAATGACAGCCCACTCGGATCCGATAGCCCAGCATCAGCTGGAGGCACCAATCGATTTCCCTGGAATAGTTCTTCTTGGCTTGTTCGATGAGCTCCTACTTCTCCTCCCAGTCAAAGTGCTTCAGGCTCCTCAGAGACACTGAGAAAACATTTTTCTTCTCATTTGTGGTGCCATCTGTGAAGAGCAGACAGGCCCTCTGGTGCTTTCTCTTCATTGCTTTCACCCGCKGGCCAGTACTGATGCTGCTGCCGCTTGCACCKCACCAACATCCCTTCCTCRAAGAATTTGGGTTCTCRATGGGACAGAATGCTTGGGAAATTTTCCTCTCTTCATCTGCTGGAGGTGAGAGTGGAAGTAGGCTTTCTGAGGAAACGCTCCTGGAAGACATCCCAGAGGGTTTTCCAGCCCTTCATCTTCCTTGGAGTCAGGAGCTTTATTCCCAGCCAGGTGTGATGGATCCTGGTTTTTCTCCTCCTGAGGCTGAGGGAAGGCACCAGAAGGCCCAGGTGAGGATCCAGGGTGGTTCCTGAATTTTCTCTCTGAGCCTGAGGCCACACCTGCCCCATCTGGGTGTTTTCCACCCTCTGCCTCTCTCCTCCCATCCAGCTGCTTTGCCAGGCTCTCACTCTCACTGCTGATGCTTTTCTCCAACTCATCTGAGGCAGTTTCACAGGAGGAATTCAAAAACGTTCTCCCAGGCTGAGTTCCTGCTTTTCTGGAAGGTTCCATGGTGCCAAATTTAGAGGGGACAGAGAGACCCCTCCTCAGAAGCTACCTGTGCTTGATCTTGGGGGCAATCATCCCTTCATCTTCTTTTTCTTCCTTGCTGACTGCTTCCAGCCTCTGGCTTACAGGATTCCCCATTTTGAGCTGGATTTTCCTCTGTCTAGGTGATGATTTTGTTTCTGGTTTTTTGCAGTTRTGACTGTCAGGGGCTGGTGCCACACTGGRGTCCCTGGCCCCACACGTGGTAGGGTTTGTTCCACCCCCATGCATTCTGGCAGGGCTTGCTCCACTTCCAGGTGCTCTAGAAGGGTTTGTGCCACTTCCAGGTGCTTTTCCACTCTCCCCTGGAGCCACAGAACCTCCCTGGCTGCGTGYTTTGGGATCATCCTTCAGCCCACAATTATTCTGGGGTTTTCTTTTCCTCTTGGCAGCCTCAGGTTCCGACTTTTTGGAGCAAGAGCGCAACAAGAAGCTGTGGGAGGGGGTGGGTGGGGCAGATTTCTCCTGGGAAAATTCGGGATTTGGTCCTTCTGCAGGTGGCGTTTGACTGCTGGAGTCAGTCTGATACAGAATATCCAGGGAATTTTAAGGGAACAGCGATATTGCGACTCCTCCACGCCCTCACTCACGCTTTTCTTGTTCTCCAGGGTGGAGGCAATGGCTACAGGCATTGACCAGGGGCCTGATCCCAGTGACTGCAATGCCAGACTGGGCATTGTAAGTAAATGAGAATTATTTTCTGTGTTCTTGTTTCCTCATTAAATGAATTAACAAGTAGGTTTCTGTTGCCATCAGAGGATACTACAATGAGCAGAAGCCTTTGAAAAAAATTGTAGTATAGAGGTCCTTAAAGTTTTTAGAGCAATGCAGACATGGTAATGAGAAGAGCTGATGTGCTTTTTTATCCAATATGTAACATTAGTCTTAATGATTGCTGACACTACCATCTTTAAATTATGAGAACCTTTTTAAGAAAATCAACCAACTAAACAAAAAACCAGTTCCATGTCTTTTCTTTTAAATCTGGTTCAACTGTTCCTCGTTAGAAGCAGTTGAAAGACTGGTGTTAAAAAGCATGTAGGSAGCCCTTTTAACTAAAGTCAACATTTGTTTCCAGAAAAGTGTTTCAAGAAAGCTATGGGCCAGCTGGAGAAATCCAGTGATAAATAACAGGTAACATCAACAGTCTGAAAATCATGATGATGAGGATAGACAGGAAAAACAGCCTTAGGAAGGGTGTGCAGAAGGAAAATGTAGCAACAGTCATCAARTATGCAAATTATTGCTGCACACAAAAGAAGGCTTGAAAAATCTGTTCTCYGTATCTCACTTGGGAATAAGACTAGCTAAAGGGATTTATATTAGACATTACAAAAAAATTAAATGTCAAACATTAAAAAAGTATTACGAACCTAAATATTGGAAAAAAGTAATCTCTGGAAGGGTCTGGATTACCCATTATTAGAGATTTTTATGAACAGGTTTTGTTGACCAATGGTAAAGAATAACAAGCATAGAGGCGGAGGCCAGTTTACTCTAGAGAAGAACCTGTTCCTATAGCAAAACTCTTTTGGGTCATCTGTGAGAAAAATACTCTGTCTCTCTCCCCCTCTTGAAATYAGTGCTCATTTTGCTTTAGGAGTATAGAGAGTCTTTAAAGATCCAGCACAACTAGAACGAGGTGTGGAGGAGCTTTGTTTCAGTTGAAAGCTCATTTTTATTATTATTTCATTGGCTCATGATCTATAAAGAGATAGAATTCCACTGTGCATTCTGCTGGAAATATTTTGTGGAATGCAGCAGGAAACCAGGCTTTGATGCAGACTTCTCAAGTAATTTCTTCTTTGATGTCTAGTCATAGGCAGTAAAGGCTGCATGTAAACATGTCTAACTTCAGAAGTCTTAAACTGTTGTGTAAGTCTAAAACAATCAATTTARGTTCCTTTCAAATTTTTTGGGCAGAAATAATCCCTTACACAGGACAAGCCATCTTGTCTCAACCAAAATGTTTAAAATATCTAAACCAAGCCAGGCCAGTTTTCCTACAGGAATGACACATATCTCTTTGACTTCTCAGAATTCAAGGACAACCACATCATATTTAAGCAGTAAAGTCTTAAGATACCTGACTTTTTCTACTGCTATTCCTCTAAGTTTCATCCTATGTCTCTTTTAACCATCTCCCCACCTTGTCTTCACCCAGGTGAATTACTTTAATCTCAAAGTATGGTTATACACGGTAAAATTAACAGAACAAGCAAGTTGAACAAACAAAAATTATGTCWGTATGAAATAAATTCTAATATTTCTCTCAGAGGAATGTTTTTACCATTTRCAGCTGTAACATAAATATCTGTGTAGGATGCTCACATGACCCACACATGGGGTGATCTAGGTAGCTCCAGCTTTTAAGGCAGAACTGTGACCCTGTGGGGTGTGATGTGCGCAGAACCAGCGAGGGGATTTGCTCCAAATGTACTGAGAGAAGACCTCTCAGACCATTGAGTCCATGCTGCCAAATCCACCACTAAACCATATCCCTAAGCACCACTTCTTTATGTTTTTAAATACTTCCAGGCACGATAACTCTACCACTTCCCTGGGTGACCTGTTCCTGATGTTTGACAACTCTTTCAGTAAAAAATTTTTTTCTAATATCCAAATTAAACCTCCAGTGGTGCAATTTGAGGGCATTTCCCCTTGTCCTGTCACTTGTTACTTGGGAGAAAAGACCAACTTCCACCTCTCTACAACCTTTCAGGCAGTTATAGAGAGCAATAAGGTCTCCCTGAGCCTCAGTTTCTCCAGGCTAAACAGTCCYAATCCCAGTTCTCTCAGCTGCTCCTCAGGAGATTTGTGTTCCAGACCCTCTGCCAGCTTCATTGCCTCTCTCCCGATGTGCTTCAGTGCCTTAATGTCCTTCTTGTAACCATGTGACAAAAGAAAGGCCACTATCAGCCAGGTTATCCAGACAATTAACCAGAAGAAGAGAAATTCTGTTGAATACAGTAAAAGAAATAGAAATACAGAGGGATCCAGCCTGGAAAAGTGGTATAGAAGCAGCATGAAGAGTTGCCAGGTAGCAGCCCATGGCTGGAAAGAGGACACCTGCAGGGGTGCACACCAGTGGCATTTGCCACTGCCCAGTGACATTGAGGAGCTACCTGGGACGTGGGGCGTGCAGGGGATGGGGGGAGGATGTGCTTCTGAGGGCTGGGAGATATGAAACTGTTTATTACTTCTCTCTAAGGGTCTGGTAACATGATTTATCTGTTATATTACCAATATTGATCCCGAGTCTAAAGTTCACTGTGGATTAATTACATGTCATTAATAAATTAATAAAATATTTCGATTCCAATTCTGGACTAAGCTATGAGAACTCACTTGTTTTTTCTTGGTGTCTACCTTTCCTAGGGAAGGATGCTTAGCAACCAGCTAGGATGAGCAGTGAATTATTTGTACACTGGAAATAATAAAGAAAAACTCTATTCATCAGGAATGGTGAGAACTTTACAATGTTTAGAATTGTATATTGGAGTAATTAGAAGTCTCACAAAGTAGCCTGAAAGACCTGGGAAAATCAATGAATTACTTCCACATTTCTCTCATCTGTATTTGCAGTACTATTAGACTAGATTTTTTTAATTAATATATCATTAATACCCAACATTGATATCAGCACACACTACTAATAGAAATAGAACCACACTTTTGTCTCGGGCATGTATGCTGGTGCTTTTTCTTTTGTATTTCTTGCATCTTTTAATTTTCAGTTTTTAAGATAATTTCTCCYGGGGGATGACTTTAATTTGATCCTGTTACTCATATTGCTCATCCAGACTTAGGAATCTGGGATGAGGGAAATGGGAGGGGAAGCACACAAGATTTTTTTTCTTTCTAAATGAAAACCAGATCTGTTCAAAGATTTGACTTGTAGTTGAAGAATAAACATACTTTACCACACTCCAAAGGATAAAAAATACAATGTTTAAATTGTTATAATGATAATTACTTGCATTAAAAAACCCAAACAAACAAGAACCTCAAAAAACCCCAATGAAATTAAAACAGGCAGAGCAACTGATGTTTTTCCAAACTCTGTTTTCCACAGAAAAACAAGTAAATGGTTAAAGGCAGGATTAAGACCCTTCCACATTACAGTTTCTAGCTGTGATAACTTATCAGTAATCTATGCAGATTTTACCTGTATGTGCCTAATCTGCACACATACATTTACACACCCAAAGGTACACACACCCTGGAAATGAAGGCAGGGTAGAGAGACTGCAAAGTTCTGAGGAAATATGTTTAACAAATAAATGAATAAATTAATTCTCAATATYTGTGGAAACAAAAATGGAAAATTTCTGTGTAATCCTTTCCTTAAGTCAAATTTTGCTAGCCCACCAGGAAGTGTTGGTTAAGGAGTGTTGTAGACCATGTAAACTAAATCTTTAGAAAAATCATAATGAAGTCATATTGCAGAAACTTCTTTTAGACTAGTTTATTCTTTGCTCAAATTGGCATCATAATGTATCTAAATAATTAGTCTGTGTAGCATTGCAGGAAAAAAGATTAAAACACAGAAAAGCAATTCCCAGACTCCTAGTTAAGCAATTCCCTGACCCCTGCCTAGTTAAGTAGGCTCTCTAGTTTTGCCACTGCCATGTGTTCTATGCTTGTGAATCAGGACCCTGAATTACAAGAGGAGCTTAAAGATCATRCGTATGTCATATTTTTCTGTATGTCAACCTCCATTAATAATAGTAAAGCAGGCTTAAGGAGGTTTGGTTTGCCTCCTAGCTTTCGAAGATATAGCCTTAACATTTCTATAGTAAGTATAGTCATTTAATTATTTAATGTTAAGTAACAAACTTCAGTGCTGGAACATTCTCTCAGGCTTTCCTTTTTGAAATATAACCTAAAAATAATATAGCATGAAAACTGAAGGTCTTGGAGCAATTTCGGAACTAGACTGAAAGAGGGAATATGATTTTTTGGAAGGGTATTTGAGACAYGTTTTTTCTGTTCCAGAAACACACAAACACAACTCAGAAGAAAAGGACTGTCTGACTTTTTCTCTGATCCTAGGCCTCGCTGAGTGGCAACATAGCTATGTTATCACTAGGATTTATCAATTTGAAAATATGCTAATGAAGGCACTCAATTTTTGATCATCATCAGCAAAGTGATCTTTATTACAATGTTTGCTACATATAAAATACGTTTGTGCCTGCATCTATATGAAGCACGTACCAAAGTGGTGGTAGATGCCCCATGGCTGGAAACGCTGGAGGTCAGGTTGGATGGGGCTCTGGGCAACCTGAGACAATTGAAGATACCCCTGATCGTTGCAGAGGGGTTAGACTAGATAATCTTCAAAGGTCCTTCTCAACCTAAACTGTTTTGTCCTTCAATGGCTCTATGAGTCTAAACCATTTTTTCTGCTGTATTAAAATTCTGCTATTATTGTTAGCTCTGTAAGCTCAATGTATATATTATATATATCCTCTGAAACAGCCTTTCCTATGCTGCACTGCWATTACAACTCAGTAATAGTTGACTTTTGAGTACTTTCATTTGTTTACTTTCAAAGCTTTTCRTGATTGTTAAATGACAGATCTGTAGCACTTGTTCCAAGTTTATCAAGAAGTACTAGCACCCTTCCCATTTCAGCAGTTACACTAAAACTTCATGGACTTCACCTGCTGTAATACAGTGGCTATAGCTATGTGTAAAGGCAATTTCTTTTTTTCAGAGCAAATGACCATCCGGAAAAAGAGATAGCAAGTGTTTAGAAGAATTCACACTGTGCTTCAGAAAACGTTTTCACCTTGTGCTAAGAGCAAGCCCAAGGTGAAAAAATGTCCAATATAGGTGAGTTACAAGTGCTTGTCCAAAGATGAGCTCCAGAATTTCTTGCAAAAAATCTAGAAAAAYGGTCCATGAAGCTACCCTCTAAGTCTTTTAATTATCCCTTACTGTTATAGTTTATTTCCCCCAAGTTTATCTTAGAGTACAGATTTTAGCTATTGAGYGCCTCTGAGATATTTAAAAGAAATATACTAATCTTACTGGATAATACTATATATAAATAGGATAACATCAAAAAAATCATAAATTGAGCCTATAATCACCCAGCACCCTTTGGAAGTACATGCTTTGTATAATAAYGTGCTCTTCAAATCAACATTTTCTTTTGTTTTTTCTGAACACATGAAATGACAGTTTTCAGGAAAATCCCACTACAAGCAGACAGAGACTATTCAAACATATATAGAGCAAAGTTTTCCTGGGTAATTTAATAAACATATTAAAAAAAAAATAAAGCCAATTTAGTAGCATGAGTTTTAAGAAATAGTTTTAATAGTAAGTAACAAAATTTATGTTTCATTATTGATATTTTGTTTGCTTATTTTGTTTGCTCTTTTCTCACTATTGGTGTGTTCATTTTAGTGTTTTTTGAGGAAGGGGATGTTTATATTTTCTTCTAAAATATGATGGTTTAAAATATTTTTTCTTTGAATTCCTCAGTTCATCGTCAGATTTCCCTGTTCCAATAAATACTTTAGACAACTCATAGCAAACTTTACATTAAAGGTGACCTTATCAACATATCCCTGCTTTCACTTATTTAGTTATAATCAAAACCTGTTCTGACACATGAAAGATGTTCTCATTATGCAAAAAATGTCTGGCCTGGCATAATAATTTGAAAGACATCCAACAACTTCACCCTGTTGCTAATACTGAAATATCTCTTCTCACTACCTTGCTGCTTGATTCTGTGTATTTGAGGTTCAGTGCAAAACCCACAAGGGGTTTTAGTCTTGCTCATTTTACCAGTTTCATCATCCTATTATTTTTTCCCAAAATTGCCCTAAACCTGTACAATCTATAACACATCAGTCAACAGATAGTTGCAGTATATATAATTTTATTCTAAAGAAGAATAAGTAAACTCACAGAAGTAAATATGTGAAAGGACCTACACTCCTTGAAAATGAAAGGTACTTTTAAAATTCAAACTTTTCATTTTACAGCTTAAGTTAAATTTCCATTCTTGATGATCCATAGCCATTTTCTTGATAGATAGTGGAAGTTTTGTGAGCAAGATCTTACTTATATTCAAATGAGAAGTTATTTAGCTCAGCATTTCCAATTTAAAGACGTTCAGACATCTTCAAGGGCATGATTATAATACATTGTTCTTCCCTTTCTAAATGAACAGTCTTTTCCAGAAGGCATGTCAATAGATCCTTATGATATCTTTGGTTATGCTTCAGTTCTCTAAATGATACCTGAATAACTGTGGGGAAAATATTCAAAGACATTTGGGTGTCTAATTCCTTCTAATTATCAAGTGTAAATGTGTACTGCCAGTATTTCAGTGAGATAAAATTTGTGTTGTCTGAATTACAAGGCCAAGACTTTTAGGGATTCAAAGCATTTTTAGATCAAACATTGAAAATTTGCAGTTAGAATGTATTTCTTGTTTCATATTATCTCAGTTATAATWATAATATGAAACATAATTTCATATTATCTCAGTGTTTAATATTTTAACATATAATTCAGCATAAAGGAAGGGGGAAAAAAAGCTTTCACTGAGTTTACAATGACAATAACTGGTAGCCAGAATTTACATATTCAAAAGTGATGCTCTACAAATGTGATATATGCCCAAAACTATGTAAATATTTGTTATACTGGCTATGATATTGAAAACTTATTTATCCAGAACTAGRAGTTCTTTGGAGTGACATGGAACTGTTGTGTTTTTCAGGCACATGACTCTGTGCAGTAAGTGCTCAGGGAGTCACCATAAACTCCCAGCAGAGTATTTTTATGGTAATAGAGCAGAGTTACAACAAAACAAAACAAAACAAAAMAAAAAGGCAAAAAAATAAACCCCAAAATCTTACCCTTTTCTCTATAGGAAATAAATGTATAATCTGTTTTTTTTAATCAGAGTTAAACTTCATAATTGTGGGTGATATCTGGAGGATTAATTTAGCATGTGTCAAAAACCTAAAGCTACACAAAACGATTTTCTAGCAGCAAGTTATATTTAGACTGAGATTTTACTGCATCAGTGAAAACTCCTGATAGGCTGGCCAGAAAACAATTCTTAAATGTTCTAAAAATTAGCAGGGAATGAAGTTTATTTTATTATTTCATTTCAATATGTTATGAAAAAGATTTTGAAATGAAATATTAATAAAAAGTAAAGCAGAAATTGGGATGTCGAGCAACTTAGTGGCTTATGTAAGTTATCCATAATTTTATCTGAAATTTTACAGCTAACATGTTGAGTATTTTCTCTTGAAATTGAAATATTTCCTAAAACCACATTTTTTAATTCCACCCAAAAAAAATAAATTAAAATCGCAAATATTGAAAGGAGGATAGAAACAGTTTATTGCTGTTTTGGTTTTTTTTCTTTTTTTTAACATGTGGAATTGCATTAAAAGACTGAAATATGCTGACCAAACTAAAAAAATGTTGTGAACTACATTATTTCAAAGTTGCTATGTTTGAATTAAGGAACCTAATTGTAGACACAGTCTTACAGATATATTTACCAATCTACCTCACGTCTGTCATTTGAAGCAGTAAGTTTCCCTGCCAGTGTTAAAGACTGGAATATACAATATAATTATAGGTATGTACCACATATGGCAGGAGGCAACTCCTGGCAAGTATATATAAGGATTTCCTGGTACTTCCCATGCTAAAGTATATCCTATTATGACTAATGTTTAATTTGGATAGTCATGACTATTTTTAAAATAATTTTTGAGACCTTCTTCTATCTCTTAWATACTGCTATCAAAAGCTACTATCCTAGAACACAATGTCACCAATAGCAACTTATAATTTATTTTGTAAGTAATTCCAGGAATTTGTGATGTGAAATGGAAACTCAGACCTTACCACAAGACCCATATATCTATCATTCTAAAGCTTGATTAACACTTTGCTCAAATGCTAAAAAAAAAGTTTATGGTCTATGAAGACWGGAGAGCTAACTCAGAAAACAAAGTAGTCCAGTTAATTTTTGACATGTAGAAACATTCCACACATCAGCCCTGTCAGCTTTGATTTGTTTTACTTCTTGGATGATACCTCTCTTTGTTATGTTTTCTTTTAAAATAATGCTTTAAAGGCCATATAGGAAAAGAAAATAATTTCAAAAATATAAACAATTTGTAGACAGTATATGCTAAAATATTTCAGCCAGAAATCTGATCAGACAGTGTTTATTTATTTGGTCAGAAACACCGATGGAGCAAAAGTAACAGGAGAACAAAGAAAAAGTGAAAATATATCCAAACCTGACAATTTTCAACAATGATGAAACTTCTCTTGACAAGAGTTTTTCAGCCCCCCATCTGATAYGGGACATCCAGTTGAACATCCAGAAACCCATCCACTAGGCTACGCTCTTGCTCTTCAAATACATAGTTAGATAGTCATTAAATGCCAGAGAGTGAGTTTAACAGCAATCTACCTGGTAACTAAGGCTCACAAGTATGATTCAAATGATCCAGGCTCAATGTGCAGTTCCAATGAGTATTTATGTTATTACACCATGTTGAACAAATCCTGCAGAATAAGCTACTATAATGAGAAAACACTCAATAGCCTGATTTTCAAACCAAATAGCTTTGCTGCATAGACCAACATGGCCATTTGRTGGACATCCACTGAGAAAAAACATATAGTCTACAACAGATCTTGATACCTTTCATGTGAAATCAAGTTCTGACTGAGATTTAAAAGAAAAGGACCCATTTTATGTTCCTATCTTACTTTTAAAGGTTGAKATTTCTTAACACGTAGCTTGATCTTAAATGGTGCTGAACATTCTGAGTCAATTCAATAAATCCCTTAATAGATGTACTAGTTTGAGCTAGATCTCTTATAAATTTTGATAAACAAAACCCTGACTTTTCTACTTTTCTGACTTTCACTTACTGAGAAGTTAGAAGGGGTGTGACATTAGCCTTGAAGACTTTATAAGACTTTCCCTGAAAGGGAAATATCTTCACCTCAGCTTTAGATTTTTGAGAAAAACCTAATTTTTTAATTTTCTTTTTTCAAAGTTTGGGCTGATTTTTCCTTATGGAAATCTATTATGTATGATAAATTTAATTCTGAAAGAAAATTGCACACAAATACATTACTTATCCTAATGATTTAGAGGAAAATTCCATCATTTTTCCAATTCATTGGCTTGGGCAAAGTAACTCACATCTTTGTAGGAAGGAACCCACAAACAGTACTACAATATTAGTAAGCAATTAACAATATAAACCATAAGACACATTGTTTAGTTTAAGCCAAAATTTAGGGAAGCAACTAATCAAAAGATAAAATTTTCAACACTTTTGTATATTTTTTAAAGTACTATGTCRAATAAAGGCACTGCATAACTTGGTAACTGAATGCAGTTTTTTTCTCTTTGGGATGTATGTTACTTTTTATGAGGGATACTACTGAAGGCCATCAGAAGTAGTCTTTGATAATCTGGTAAGACTAATAGGTTTTTGAGTCTTATTTTTGTTAAACAGAAAAGCAAACAGAAACACCCCACAAACCCCAACCTACCTCTTTAAGAAATGACAGCTGTAAAAATAAATTGCTTGTGTAATAAAGATGTTCTGTGAGGTTTCTATTCTACACATAAAGTTTTCTGTAGGATTGTTAGTAAGGGTAATAGGGTATTCTTCATAGAATCATGAAATAATTTGAGTTGGAAAAGAACTTTAAGGTCGTTGAGTCCAGCTATTAACCCAGTACTTCCAAGTCCTCAACTAAACCGTGTCCCTAAATGGCACATCTACACATTGTTTAAATACCCCCAAGGATTGTGACTCAACCACTTTCCTGGGCACCCTCTTCCAGTGCTTGATAATCCCTTAGGTGAGAAAAGTTTTCTTAATATCCAGTGTGAACCTCTCCTGGTGCAACCTGAGACCATTCCCTCATTTTGTTATTTGCTACATGGAAGAAGGTAATCAGGCTATGCATGCTTGAAAGGAAAAATGTCAGTAGATAAAGCCAGCAGACAGATAAAGAAGCAGTTTTGACTTTGTCAGCAGCCAAAATTTAGTTTAGAACCACAGGAATATCACACCTGACAACTGAAGTTAGGAAAATTCCTTGGGTTTGTTTTTTTCCTACTGTGTTGAGGTTAATAAGCTATCTCACAAAATGAATCAAGAGTTAGAGGTCACATACTCCATCTCAACCAGATCTAGTAATATAAATATTGTTRTTTATTTATCAAGCCATAATACAGCATACATGTGATACTTTGTTTTCAGTAGCTTAGAACTTTGTTAGAAGTTTAGCTGCTTGCACTGATCAAGAACTAGGCCCGGGGTCAGGAATGCAGAGAGGGTACAAATCGGTTTCTAAGTTCAGCAGTAGTCTGCAGCAATCTAAATGGTATCCAAAACTATGTCAGACACTTTTGGGTAACCAGTGAAGGTTATCAGACAGGCCATCAGATGTATAATAGAACAATGACTTTCTGGATTGGCAAAATCCCTTGGGCTCAATACCTTGACAACTCCAGGGCAYCCAAGGATGACCCTCCAGCTATAAAACTACCATAAACAAAGGAGATCTAGTCAATAAAGTCAATGCCGAAGAGAGAGCAATGCAGTTCATCCTAGGGTTCATCATGGGCCCAGATCAATTATCTGCAAACAGATATTTAGATGTGTCTGAATATCCCTACAAAATTCTCACAGTTCTTCAAGAAGTCTTAAACTGAATTCCTCTTGACATTGGCTAAATCCCAGACAGACTTACTAGGCAAAAAGCTTGAYGTGGGAAGCAATGAAAAGAAAGGGGTTGAATCATCAGGTTATGTAARAAATGGTGAAACCAGCAAGAAAGCTGAAACTGAGCAGGGTAGACAGAGTGTGAAAAAAACCAGATGAGATGGGTGAAAGGTAGAGAGACCAAAGGGACAAAGAGTTTGTAAGTAAAGAACTGTAGCCTAAGGGAAAAGGTTTGGAAAGGGATTAAATTTCAAATAAAAGAAGGTGATGGCTGATCCAGACAGATGAGGCTGGTTGGTATAGTGAGGAAATAAAAAGTTCTAGCAGAGATTGAAAGTATAGAGCACATAGTAAACCTCAGAAGATGGAGTGTGAAATACCACCTTAAGTTGAAATCCTTAGTATGTTTTTTGATATTTTATAATTTTTCAGCAAAGACCTCTGAAATATGTTTGGCAAATTTTTTAGTGCAGTGCTGGCATCTACATAGGGGATTACCTGCTGCCATCCCATACTCCATTACATGGAGTTCCAGAGGTCTGTGACATCCATCCAAAGCTTCCAGCCAAGCTGTGAGATTTCATTGCATGACAAGCTTTCTGCTTTTTGGAGTTTGCCTTTTTTTTAATGGAAATTTTACACAAAAAGATCCTCCTCTCCAATCTTCTAAAACACTATGGARCTCCAAAACTAAGTCAGAATATCTGCATCTTGATTTTTCATTTTCTTTMTGCAAGTATAAGCAATTATTTTGAGCTGAACTTCTCATATGTGGTTGCTTGTTTTCTAGTCCTCATCATGTGGATGAATTTACAGGAACCTAAAAAGCCATATRATATTTTGAAGTACTCCACATATTCTGGAAGACAAATCTCAAATGCTACCTTTGGGGGTCACCGTGCTGTCCGTTTGAAACCAGGTCGCCTTGCTTTCCCCAACAGGAAGGCAACAAGTGGTGCCGAAAACCCGGGAAAGGAAGAAAAAGCTCGGGTGACGGGATTTCTCCTGGACAAAGGCAGCGGCCACAGCGGCGGGACCGTCTGCGGCAGAGGGGGACGCCCCGGGACCTGCGATTCRCAATGGAAGCGGTAGCCAAGGTCGTAAGTTCATTGAATATGGCTAAAGGAATTAGATGTCAGCTCAAATATTTTACCCTTGCAGTGTCAAGGCTTTTAGAGCTCGGGGCGATTAATCGTCCGGTTGATATTTTAAATTCGGAGGTTTGGGATAGATGCACTGCCACTTTGGCAGAGGATACGAAATCTACAGGCAGTGGAAAATGCCTGAAGGCATGGGGGAAAGTGGAGGACGCCCTGCACAAAGCGGTGGAAGGCCAGGAGACATGGGATGCCGCGCAGTCATGTTTCATGGTCGTGCCGGGACCGGGGGTTGGGGCGGAGAAGCGGGCCCCCCCGGGAGACGTCCCGACCGAAGCCGGGGACGCGCGGGGGCTGGGCGCGTCCCGTCCTTCCCCTAGCCCGAGCCCTGATCCTCCAGAACCCCCAGGGGACCCCCCATCCCTCCCGCG
>JACDOX010000004.1:6270655-6352668 GCA_014549065.1 Cardinalis cardinalis | reverse complement strand
TGAATTCTACAGGGAACACGGCCAGTCACAAGAAACTTGACTGGCGAAAGCTTACTCAGGCTTCCCAATACCCTTTTCCCTTGTTAAATCTCAACCTTCTACCTCATATTCGTATCTATGTATATGACTACCTCACCCATTTGTGAAAGACGGGGGGGGAGGGGGGGAGATGTGGCAGAAAGGGACAGGCGTCTGGAAGATTTCGGTATGGCACGGGAAGATAAGAGGTAGGGACCCCTCACCCTCTCCCCCAAAGATAAGAACACACATTCTCTCCCCCAGAAACAGGAGACCACATCCTCCTCTGCAGAGATAAGATTCACCCTTACCATGTAGCCAAGCACGTAGCCCCCTTAACATAGGAATGCTAGTACCTTCTCCACCCATTACTAACCCCAAAAGATAAGTATGACCTCATCCGACGTAGAGAGGCCCCTGGTCTATAAAACCCCTTGAGTTAACACAATAAACGCCTTTTACCATCCACCACATTGGTGTCTGCGCGTATCTGGCCCCGAGTGACCCCGGGGAGGTTTGGGGGTCACCGTGCTGTCCGTTTGAAACCAGGTCGCCTTGCTTTCCCCAACGGGAAGGCAACAGCTACCTCAGAAGCTGAAAGGCAGAAACCATCCAGATGGGTCTCACAACTGCTCTGTTCAGGACCAGACAGGTCTGAAATCACTAAAGTCTGTGTTAGGATGGATATTGTGGTGAAGACTGCCGCAGGAGAAGAAATGAGCAATTCTGTCTTTGGAAGAGGTTTTGTAGCAAATACATGGTGAGTAAAATTTGAGCCTGTATATTCAGCATGAAAGAAAAAAAAAAAATTGAGCATTTTTCATTAATTGAGCAGTATCCCCATATCCATCTGTGCCTTAATGAAGATGGTTCCTATACAAAAATAGCATGTGATCATGTAATTAAAAACTGCACTGAGTGCATAATGGTTGACAAGAAGCAAAGATCTGTATACGCAACACGCGSTCTCAGTCTCACGCACACGCACATATATATGTACATTTTTCTGTCATGATCTTTTCCCTGCTCATAAATTTAATCCAGGATTTTAGACTCTGGGTGAGACTTGTCTGATCAGATAGATTTATCTCTATCTGTCGCATAGAATCTAAATGTAAACTTGCTTCTTATACAATTGCTAATTAGTGGAAAGAGATAGAGGCTTTTGATGCAATCCACAATCTGATCTAGATATAGATTTTAGGGAAAGCATCCTAAAACTACTAAATTCGATGGCTTTGACTATMAAACTGTCTGAATGACTTCTCCAAACATAAGCAATGTAGACTTCTAAGATTAGATAACATGAATCTCATGCTAAATGTTTATTTCATGCCACAAATTCTTACCAATAAAAACATGTAGAACATTGTAAAATAGATGACAGGTAATATTACAGCAAGAAGGAAATACACACTATAATAAATCTGTCTAGGCTAAGCATCTAAAATGTTTACCTAATCCAGTGAAAAAATACTTAGAGTTAAGTAAATAAAGAGAAAATGTATAATTACACCTTGAAATGTATATTATGCTTTCATAAACTATAATATTCAAAAAAAAACCCACAGTGAAGTAAAAGCAACAATTGAAATAATTAGTCATTGGTTAGTAGGATGTTGTAAAAAAACACACAGAGAAAAAATACATTTCCAACATGCAATTATCTAGTTAGTCAGAACAATTCATTACTTTCTCCCAAATCAATATCACAAATACTCAATATTTTCTTCTTTAAACTGAAATTAGATATCAGTCAGATGTAAGTACCAAGCAGAAATGATTTGTAGCTCTAAAAATTATGCCTGCTCAAAATCTGATTGTGAAATTGATTGTAAGCATAGATTTTGACATTTTACCAATTATATTACATTACTGCATGTGCCAGTAAGAGTTCTTGGCATATGGTGTAATATAGGCAAACTATATGTGAAGTGACAACATGAGTAAGTTATGTCTGACTTCTGCAAATGTAGCTATAATTTTTAATTCCAGACATGATGATGGAAGGAAAAAATCAAAGCATTTTCCATTTTAATTTAAATTGTTGATGATGACATAATGCATGACTTGGCTACTTTTAATATTCTTGCCAGTGTTCAGAAATATATGTAGCATGCATAAAGATTAATAGGCTTTACTCTGTTTATTACCTRACTCATAAAGAGTGCAGCAAGATTTTGGGGAAGGTGATGGACACTCTGGCCCAATCCAAAATGAAWTTTTTTCCTTTTCTTTTCTCTGATTTAAAGATGAAATGTAGTAATAAAACAAAGAAGCTTATATAGCATTTTGCAGAAACAATAGTATTCAGAGTGCTGATCTGCTGGAAAATTAGCCATGATTTTGTGTTCTGTGTGGTCCTTCTAAAGTTTCACATGGAAAATAAAKCTTTTAGCACATTGTTGTGCTCATTTTAGCTATGTAGCAGAGTATCTGAGGCATTATTATGACGGACAAATACATTTAAAACACTAAAAGTGTTCCATATGTAAACGTCAGTAGCCATCTATATGTTGATTACATAATGTTTAAACCTGACATGGAGGTTTAAGAGTACAATCAGACAAGTGTTGTCCTCTGAAAACTAGAGGTGTAAATTATTGTCTCAGTGGCTATGAGTGCAACCCAGTAAGATTTAAAGAGGTTGATACGTATGGTGAAAGAAAGTGAACTAGTGGAACATTTTAGTTCCTATTTATTTTTGGCATATATTAAATCACTACACATTTTCTTTTGAAGTGCTCATGCTTGTTAGCTTGTTATTTGCATGTCATTTTACGTGACAGTCAATATRAAATTTTCATCCAACATACTTAATGAACAAATACATGCTTAATATACTGTACTTATGACATGAAGGAGCTGTGTCCCATCTGGAATGACACAGTTTCACAGGGAAATTGGTCATTGAGAGGATGATGTTTAACCACTAGGTGCATCCTGAGTTGGAAAAAGCTGTCATTGATGTCAGTGTTGTGTGAGGCCCATTGGCCTGGATTACAGCACTGACTTTATTTGAAGGGCTGTACACTGCTGCTGATTTCCATGGGATCCATGAAGCACAGTCATGGTTGCCTGTCACAGGCGTCTTGGGACTGATGACATTATTGTGACTGCCTGATTTCATCTCTTTGTTTCTGTTTTCTAAATATAGGGCAAATTTTACTTGTATCTAAGGAACTCGCACACATAGCAAATGAGTTGTTTCAAATGTGTCTGGCTTCAGTCTTCCAATGGTACTATAGTGTACTTTCAAAACAGACTATCACTCAACATACCACACAAAATTATTTGAATTATCTCAACAGTACCCCTCTGAAGTCTGTGTATCTTAAATTTGCTACTGTCCAGCTCCTGCATAATTTAGTTGAACAACACCAAGAAWATGTTTCAGTCTTACAGTCTCAATTTCCTTCCACCTCTACTTCCCAACACACTCCTCTATACCTATTGGTTCAATTGGCTTATCAATTAGTTYAATTTCTAAAGGGCATTTTTTGTAGACTGGAGGGATTTTTCACGACTGCTTTCTACCCTTTTACTGATTCTCTTTTCCATTTCCTCAATAAAACACCTCACTTCAGATAATGTAGGTGAAGATATCTTCTTGATGGAGTGGGAGTGGAAAAAGAGGACACAAACACACAGTTGTTGTACTATTATATTATATTGTGTTATTTTGGTGCAGTGGTTCAGGTGTTTGATGACTCATTGTGGTCTAGAGATAAGTCCAAAAAAAAGATGGAAAATATAACTACTTTTTTTTTTTTGGAGCAAAGGTTATGAAAATCAACAGTATCAGCAGAATTTGAAACATGCTTCATGCTTGGCAACAAGAAGGCTATGACTATTCTGAGATGCATGAGGAGCAGATTTCACAACCATTTTCACTTTCATTTMTCAATCTTGAAAGGCAAAGTTTCTATCATAGCTTTTGTGCTATTTTTTAAATCAATCAGGATAATCCATTGTGGGCATACATATAATCTTTTAGAGAGAACTAAGGTCCACAATAAGGAATAAAAATGAGGTGAAAGGATTGTTGTGTTAGACATATGAATACATTTGGACTGGATAGAAAAAAGGTATCCAAAAATTTTGTACAACATGTGGTTGGTTTGACAACCAACAGAGCTGAATGCACTAGATAGAAGCAAGACTAAAACTAAATTTTTGTATGAACTATACTTGTAAATCTTCAATCCACTTAYAACTTGCAGTCAAAATTCTTCCAAAATATGTATTCTAATAAATATTTTTGATTGATAAATAATTATGGTTTCTAGAATTAATCATAAATTTGAAATCAAGCTATTTGATTTATTATTTCTACTTGTAAATCCCATCTCAGTTGATATTTTTAAACTGGAATCGCTGTAGTTATCAGAAAAAAATTACATCCACAGAATTGGTGAGAAGGTATGAAGCTGTGAAAAGATGAAGGTGAAGTAGTTAAAAAGATGTTAAAAATTGTCAGGGCTGACTAAAAGCAAAAATGTAAAAGCCAAAGAAAACTATAGAGCACTGACGACTTTAAATTCTTTAAGAGGCAATTTAGAGCTTCTCTTACTAATTCATCAGAAAAGAGATACACTTGTTTCCCATTATTTTTCACTGCATAACTTTTCTCTCTGAACTAATGTATTAAATATTTTTAGTTTCCTGTGCTAATTATTCTACTGGAATACCACATTATTTTCATAGTGACACACATGTTTGTAAATTACTGAATTCTTACCCAACTGAAAATTAAATAAAAGGCAGGTAAACAGTGCTTCAAAGCACGTGTTGAATAATTCRATAAGTGTACTAAATAAATTGTATTTTAGCAATAAATGTTGTGCTGTAAGGGTGGTACTCCCCACTGCAATCTCACCATCAAGACTCCCAGACAAGGCATTTGGTCCCCACCCTTCCCCTTCCAGCTCCAAGCATGGTGTTGGGAATTGGAGACACAAAGGTGARAGTTGTGGATTGATAAAAATCAATGTACTGTAAACAGAAATGAGTAAGAAAATGAACAGTAACAGCAGCAATATTAATAACAGCAATAATATTAATAACAACGTTTATAAGACAAAGAAAAAAAATATATAGAAAGTAAAACAATACCACAGTGTTTCATACTTTTCTTTAATCAATAATGTACTAAAAATTATATAGTCCAGAGTCTTATCTAGATTTTTCTGAAGGTATTTGTTTCTCTGTCTCTCTCTTTCTTTTCTTTTTTTTTCCCTTTCTTTTTATAACTGGGCTTCTACAGAAGCAATCAAAACCAAGGACTTCTGCAGAGAAGCAAAACAGAAGAATGGCATCACAGGGGACACTACAACCAGATGTTTCCAAGGGAAAACAATTCTCTTTGACAGAAATTTGACTAAAATTACAGGTTCCTTATTCCTGCTGCTCTGAAAACTCAGAAAGGAACTGTATAGGTATTGTATAGACAAAATAAGTAATCTGGGACTGTTGAAATACTTCCCACGTTGTTAATAAGCTTTCCTGCATTCAGTGTTCTCTGTCTCCACAGCCCCATTACRCACCAACAGTAACACTGGGCCATTTTAGATTCTTTTTCCTAGGCTTCTTTACATGTCTTTCCACATCTCTTGCCATTTAGCTAATCCTTTTTCCACAAAAAATAGTCAAAACTGCACATGTCATATAACTTTCATAGTTTTGTCTTGTTTATTTATTTAAGTTCTTTGGGAAAATAAGGGTCTATTTTTTTTTTTTGGTGGGGGGGTTTCCTTGTCAGGAGAATTACTTAGGTGTAAAACTCAGAAACACAGAGTTCACTGGATACAATGAATTTTAGACATTCTTTGATATTGAATTGTGTGGTATGATTTATATCATATATATGAGACATCATTCAGGTTTTTAAGTTGTATTCTAGACACAAATACAAAAAAAGTTACAAAACCTAGCAAATGATTTAATGAAATCAAACATTTATTCAAGACAGGTATATTGAATCTAACTTTAAACACTATTGACATCTACATTTGAGCTAATCGCTCTGGGCTATAGTCAGGCAAGAGAAATTGGTATGCCTTCTGTTGTGCAATTCATCTCAACCAAAAGCAGGCATGTCACACAGGTCATAGCAATTGCACCTTMAAAGTGCCTATTTTTCTACCTTGGCTACAATGGGATCCTAAAGTGACTAACAACTGCACTGTAGATAACTGAAATCAGATTAAATGCTTCCCACTCTCATCAATTTCCATGCTGTATCCTAAAGGCACATGTTTTCTGAAAGTTATCAATAATTATACTACTATTCTGTTGTGGTCTTTCCCACAATTCAATTAAGCCATAATATTTTAGAGTTCATGAAAACTTTCCAAAGATCTGTACTKTTACAGTAGTTAGGAGAACAACTTCTTTTTTTCTTAGATATTGGTTTCTAAACTCCAGTATCAAACAATTGGCCCTTGGGTTAATTTGGTTCCTCTCCAGGATGTATAAGAATGTCTGCAGATTCCTTAMTATCAGGAACATTACCCATAGAAACTTGAACTCTATAGTATTAAACATCTGATCAATATGAGAGTTTCAGAGGAGAAAGTAGTGTTAAAAGTTTATTCATTCTGTGCACTCTTTAGAGATGATTAACTGTCTTTATTATATTAAAGCAAACCCAAAGCCATCTGCCAAAGGCGATTGTGTCCAAGTACTGAAACCATTTCATGTGAAAACTCATTTTCAGGGTCCTAATTATTTTTCATTATAGTGGCAGTGTGGAATAGATTGGAATTGGACAGTAATTGCCAGGTCTGAGCAGTGCGGACCATTGCAATGTATCAGTTTAGATGAAGTGTGACAAGGATACATCTAGCTACTATATAACTTCCATTAAGCAACTTCCCTGTCCCTGATCATGTAACACTTCATAGAATGTGGTCAGCACAAGGTCATAATAATGGCTTTCTGTCTGACTTCAAGTATTTTGTACACGCACAAGCTGTTAACCCACTCTGTTAGCATCACTCTAACAATGTCCAGTTATTTCAGGTGTCAAGGATATTTACAGTACTCCTCCAGAGGGGATAGAAGGACTTTAAAAGGTTGCAGAACTCATATATATCTATTTTAATGTTTCATGATGCTAAAATRTCCTGAAATTGAGAAACAAATTACCCAGGAGGTAGTAAAATGTGTTTCTACATCACTTCATGTATTAGGTCCTGCAGTACAAATTGGAAAACAAATGATCTTAGGCCCAAGCTCTAAATCTATAGACATTTCTTGCAGCAAAACTTTTTTATCTCATATGCCAGTCTTTCCTTAATTTCTCTCTCCTTCTCTTTCCCTTCCCAGAACAAAGGCACTATGACTTAATCTGTCTCTAAAATGAATGATCATACTGAGTTTGCTARTCCTTCAGCCCCTTGACTTAAATTATCTGAGATACAACTTTGCAACCTTATGCTTTACTTGCTAATTTTGGCTTACTTGGCTCTTTTTYGTTTTTTCAGTTAATATTTRGAGAATCCTGTTCTCAGTTTGGTGTGTCTCTGTTTCTGAATACTGTCGTTATTGCCTAGAGAAGACCATCCAACTTTGGAACAACAGCAGTTAGTGACCCATTCTGAAAAAATCCTGACTTCAGTTTTTATTCTCACTGTAATTCAATGGAAGCATCTTTTGGCAGCAGCAGCACTAAGGAGAATGCTGACTGTCCCTTTCATCTAGGATGCCAAATACTGTAACTCTGACTCTGTGTCAGCTATTTAATCAAAAGGGTTGTTATTTTGTTTTGTTTTGTTTTTTTTTTTTTTTAAAGGTGAGCCCAAAATGAATCTTTTCTTTCATATCTAATCTGTGCTTTTCCCACAATGAAAGCATGTCTTGATATTTTGTAAAACAAGAAAATTRTACTCTATTCAGGAATATGTCATGATGCTACCTTAGCTATTTCTCAGAGGCATTATATACTATAAAGATATACACACTTTTAGAATGACTGTGTTCCCACAGCTTAAGACTTTGCCATTTGCCAAGTGAAGGGCTGTGTAAAATGCCAGCTCAAGCTCACGATGATTAAAAAGAATATTGATTTTCTCTTCTGTACACAGTACTAATCTTCCAAAATTCCAGAGATGATAATATATCACTTTGTTTTCCAGTGCCACTCACAGCCCAAATTTAACTTAAAAACCTAAAAAGGAGTGGAAAAAATAATTAATGAAGTTATCTGTCATCAATGGACCTGCAAATTAAAAATAATATTAAAATTTCTGGAAGAATAAGGAATTCATAATAAGGCATCCTAAAATAGTTTGGGGTTTTTTTTGTCAGTTTACTTGTTTTTGTTTTCTTGTAGGTTTTTTTGGTAGCTTTTTTTTGTTGTTTTTGTTTTCTAAAAAGTATTTCAGGCAATTAATTTAACTATAGTGGTATATTCTGACTTTCCTTCTGGTGAAAGTTAAATTTTGGGGAGGAGAAAAAATAACTGAAGGGGCAGTTTGTATTGTAATTTGGTCTGAAGGAAAACCACTATCTAAGATAACAACTTGAATCATAAAATAAAAAACTTTTTCAAACAACTTTTTTGGAAAAGAACCCTGCTAGATCTACTATCTCAGATTGATAGTAGAAAACAGAAGAAACTATTTTCATAATAGATTGGAGTAATGACAATTCTTGGTTTTGTACATGCCAGCTTAAACAAGATAATTAGTATTTTATGTATGCTGTGTCTCTGATACACACGACTCATGTTGACTTCATATCAAGACTGCATTCAARTATAAAATATTTCTCAGATTCACTTTCTAGAATTCTGGGTATATATAGTCAAAACATTGGGGTGTAGGTACAGGCTCTACTGGTATGAAAAGTTCAGGGAATTGAAGCTGACTTCGCTCCTACAGGCAGGATGGAAGTTGTAGGGCTGGCCCTGAATTGACTGATATTTCAGTAGACATTGTAACTTCTTCTTTGCACTTTAACACCAATGTATCAATATCATACAACTGTGACGGAGACTCTGGCTCATTAGATAAATTCATTAGCATCAAAAGGTAGAATATACTTCTAGGATACCTCTTATGTAATACTRAAAAAGAAAACATAGCTACATGAAATGCTAAAGAATGCCATGAGCAATCAGGGGCAAAATGCTTCAGTGAAAAACCTTTGTTCTGGAAAAAATTCTAAACATCAATACAAAGCCACAGCATAACATATTRCCCATGCAAGAAATTTTACATGCAAGTCTGTATGCATATTAAAAGAAGTTTATCTGCAATTCTAGACTTTTWAAAACAAGATTGCAGGTTTGGGATCTAATTTGATTTTTATGGACATCACATCACATTTGACCATTTTTTACAGTGAATAAGGTTTATGTGAGGGAAATGTCTAACAGTTCACAGGTAAATCATGACTGATTTTGAACTGTGCAGACCTCACCTCTACAGCAGAAGGAGATAGAATTTCAATAAACTATATCTGAGACACTCATGAACAACGTCTGAGCCCATGGTTTACTGACAGGTCAGTAAACTAAGATTGCAGTGCAGTTTGGCTCTGAGAACTGTTCTGACAGATCCTGACAGCTTTCCCCCAGCATGCTTTGGTCTATACTCACACAACTCTGATAATTGATCTAACAAGTACATGCAATGCTTACATGTAGCTGTTATATGGGAAGGACCATACTTGGGCTAGAACAAGCATGGGTTTTTTCACATGTATGCATTGATTAAGAAGTAAATKAGGTAAGAACTCCATGTTTGGCAAACACAAACAGAAGCCCAGAAGGGCATGAATTCTGTTTTTCTGTCCCATATATTATTATCTTAAACACTGAGCTTCCCAATACACCCTCTTCTGCAGAGCCCCAGGCACAGTTCATCCAAACCACTATTTACAAGATATGTTTAGACTTCAATAATCTACTTATATGCTCTACTAACTTGGATAATGCAATAAGAAGTAGATCTTAAGTTTTCAAACAACTTGAAGAGAAGCATGTCAGGCAGGCAGGAGATGAGATTAGAATTCAAAATGACAGGATGAAGAAAAAGTATGATTAAATTTGTTAGGCCCAAATGCAAGGTGAAAAGGAGCTGTGTGAARCTACAGAAAGAAAGATTCAGACTAGTAAGTGTTTATGAAGGTACAGTTAGTGACAGGATGAAATGGGCTGTCTYGGGAGGTTGTGGATTGAAGAATCACTGGATTCTTCAGAAATATCCATAAAGACTGACAGAAGGAAAATTGATCTGCCTACAGAAGGTCTTTTCAGACCTATTTTTCTTTTCAGTGGTTCTTATTTTGCACTGATGTTATACACGTCACCACACACACAAACGTGTAAGYGCTGCAGTAGAAAATGGCTGTGTCATTGCCAGGGCCCTGGCTGCCTGGGAAGAGCCAACCTGGCCATCTTTCTTCTGTGCTCACAGCAGAAAGAGTGCAGGTACATACAYGGACAGTCATTTCTTAGGAATATTGTGGTCCTAAAGTACCAAAGAGCATACATCATTAATTCCTGCTTCTCATTTATCCTTGGTCTGAATGGAGTATTTCTGGCTTTGTAAAAGCAGTATAAACCAAATTCTAAGACTTAAATACATCCTCAGTATTCACACTGTCCCATAGCAATGTTGGAAAGCTGCCTTAAGGGCACTGTAGTTGAAGCAAGCTGAGATTGTCTTCTTTCAGAACTGGCAGAACAGGGTCGAAATGTTTGTGTAAATGAGCAGGCAACTTTCCAGAAAGGATGTGTATGTTGGTACATATACTGACAGCAGCAAACCCTAAAAAGAGTATCAAGAATCTGTGGGGTMTCCCCATCGCTGTGTGCTGAGCTTTGGCCTGTGCAGAAAGTATGATCTGAGCCAAGCATCCCCCTCATTAAATTTTTCCTCATCTCTGTTGTTGCCACGTGTTTCTGTCCACTCAATGGGCCAGGATGTGGATAAGGATGGCACAAATGTCTGAGCATCCAAGGAGCTGTTGGCCTGATGAAATGTCAGAGTGCATCAAGCACAAGGAAGATGGGGGCAGCAGTTTTGTTAAGGAAGTGGACGCAGGCATATTTAATGGACAGTGGGATATATTTAGCTGCTGAGTGTCTTGGCGKGCATTGGCTGTTATTTTTGCCAAGTGAGAAAAATATTTAAATACAGCTAATGCAATCTGTGTGTCCATTGCATGGACACTTGTACTTCTAACAGAAACACTTGACCCTGCAAATACTAATTCTCCTGTGGACATCAAAAATAGAGAAGGTAGAGGGAAGGATACCCAGCAAAGTTTACAGGATGTCTTAATTATTTTATTGAACATTACCTTAATGCAAAAAAATTCTGTAAATTTAGTAATATATTAAATGCACATAAATGGAAAAAATATATATATTTAWTMTTTTTCTTSAATTAGGAMAGATGCAAAAATAAATATAATTAAAATGTCACTATCTAGTAAAATATTTTAATAGGGAATTCCAAAAAAATACAAATTAAGAGGTATATTTTCCTATGCTATGAAAGTTGGATTGCATCAGCATAAATTAAACTAATTTATAAGTGTACTAACATAATTTAATAGTCATAAATCAAATTTTTTGTAAAGAAATACATTACTGATTTATCTATTGACTTCACTGGCATCAGTGGTGACAATGTGAGTTAATCTAATTAGGATTGTTCACCTCAAAATGTATTAAATATTTAAATTTTTAACCACATTTCAATGTAGTAACTAGTTTTCAAAAAACCCCAAATATATATCCTTTGGAGTAATTTATAGCCTAAAATCCACACTACACATCTATGCATTCAGTGCTACAAAAYAGAGTTTTTCAGTCATAGAGCTAACTGGTCAAAGAATGTTACTTTGAACAATGAGAATTGATTGTCCTTGAAACTTTCTTCCCAGTCATGTAATTTATACTCTTTCTATTAAATATCTCATCCTTCTGGAGCTGTGCTAATCTATGGCATAAATGGAGGATAAACATAAAACATGATTACCTATTGATATCATTGAAGAATCACTGTTATTATTGTCAAGAGATTTAAGTGTGCCTGAGCAATGTCTTTGGACTGTATTTAAACTGTATGGAAAAATTAGCATAGTGGGGATCTTTTTGTCCAATGTAGAAGAATGTCTAACACWGATTCTCTGTTCTTCTCTTTTAATGGAAATCTTTTTTCTTTTGTATAGCCACTCTTTCCTATTCTTTGACTAAACATGACAAAAAGAAAGAAAAAAGRGGGGAAGGGAATCACAAAGTTATGGAAAGGCTTTGAGTTGGGTGGTCACTAATGGAATTTAAGTTATAAATATGTGTTGATTAYCAATATTATATTCAAAATATTTATATTTCTTTAAAAATATGTATATAACACTTTTAAATATTCACATAAAAAGGATAATAAGAGGCTTAACTACCCCTCCCCTTTCTACTTCACAGAAATCCTCTTGAATTCAATGGTSGTTCAGGACATTAAAGGCATGCAGTTCCAGGAGTTAATGTGTGACACCTTTATCTTACCTGTTGTTGAAATATTTAAACAGTATAGAAGTTCATTCAGGACTTAGATAGTTTTCTACAAAGTATATAAGTAGAATTTTCAGCATATTAGGATCACATATTTGATGCAGTTTACTGTGCTGTRTGATGTTCCCTGCTCTTTTCACTATATGGTGCCTTGAAATGAATGGAACAATCAGCCCTCTGGAGTTAAAAGGGGAGCACAAAAGAAAATGAGAGAGGAAATAATGAAGATCGGGTTCACTAGCCATGTGCTGTATAACAGCTGTCAAAATGAAATAAAAGTCTTCAGACTCATCATATTAGGGGGAGATCAGCTCTAACTATAGTCTCATATATGTGTCAATGCAATATCTGCAGAGAAGGTGCAAAAGTTAAGCAATGAGAATTTCCTAAGAACGCACTGATCCTTGGAATGTGGTAGTATAATACATAAAATTTATATGAACTATCATCCCTGTACTCTCTTGACCTCAGAACAACTGTATATTCAGCTACTTCTATTCAGACTCAATTATAAAACTACTAGAGGGAGTGAAAAAGGAATATACTTTTCATCAGATTTCCAGATGTACCATGGTGGTTGAACTTCATAACAGATCAAGTTTTGTACTTTGTATTTACCTACAGACTTAAAGTAGTTAGACTTCTTATTTCAATAGTCCTGAAAGTTTCARAATCTTTAATGGAAATTTCTGTGATTTGATCACTCATCCATGATAGTATTCACAGGTAAAAATAGATGTTTGAGCAGACTTCATGACCAGAAGGGGAAAAATTCCACAAGTCTCTAACAGATGAAGCCAAATTTTTAATTGTGATTTCATTTTGAAAACTTGCCATGAATACCCCATAGGTGGTTATTATTAGTTAAACACTAGTTGATCCTGCACTGTCAAAATGCCATTCAGTCCTCATTTCTTGGAAAGATTTCTTCATTTGGGCTGGAGTAGGCAGCTCAAAAAGTCCCTTAATCAGGAGACATTTCAGAAAACAAGGGTTTTCAATATTAAAAAAAAGGGCCTAAGTAGTAAAGCTATACTTCTGTGAGCACCCACAAACATCTGAAAGGTATGAAAAGTTTGAGATTTTKCTCATATGTGACTCTGCCACTTCAGCATATCGGCATGAAGGGCAAGAGTTCAAACATTTTCCAAGTATGTCAAATGGTTCCTYATGCTGTTTAAGTACATTTTCCAATTTCCATCTGAAGTCAGTGGCAGCACTTGTTGTTGGTCCCTTGTAAGGCTTGAGTGATGGTCAGGACATTTAAATGCTGAATGCACTGATCTGCCTTGGAAAGTACAGCTCTGCYTATTACCATCATGACTGGCTGCAGAGGGCTTCAGCACTCAGCTACTACACAAGTGGCTGCTACTTCCCAAGAAAGACCAGAATCACTTCTGTTCTCATTCATACATGTTGCAAACATTTTTGCACATTGTCTAGTAACTAATGTCCTAGTTTTCAGGTTATGGGCTCTGGATGAATTACAGATTGCCTATTAAGTTGAATCAGTGGTTTTCAGTATTTCAAGCAAACATTCAATATAYATTAGAGAATGAGAGCAGAAGATTAGAGCTGTGGTGGTGAGAAGAGAAAGAGGGAGAGTGCAGGTGAGGGCATTAGACATAATGTCACAAACATTTATTTTCAGCATGTAATTCATCTGTTTTACACGTCTTCATTATTATGAGACCTTGCACACAAGAAGAGTCAATACCTTGCCACTGGCTATAAGAATATCTTGGGGTGACTATTTTAAATATATTCCTTACTCTGGTTTTCCAGGCAAAATTAAMAAAGAAATGAAATTTGTTCTTTTTTTTACCTGGAAGTTAAAGCACCCACTTAGGAAATAATCTGGAGCCTAATATTTCCCTAGAAATTTTCACATTAAGTAGGTCTCATTATAAAATTCATCAGCTGATTAGTATTAATTAAAAAATGTAAATACATTTTTCACACGATATATCCATGAACATATAAAGAGGAATATGGGAACTTCTTTTTCATTTTTTTCAATTAATGGGGAAGTGGCCTGTAAGAGATCTGAGAGAAAATGGAAACAAAGATTAACTTTATTCATGGGCTGATGAAGAAATACCATGAGTCAAATTTTAATATTCACTTTGCAGAAGCAGTAAAATGTCCCCAGGGAGAGAACATCCATAGCAACATGGATTTAGCCTGGCACAAAACACAAAACATTGAAGGTGGAGTTTCACAGTCCAGATTGTTAAATTGTCAACATTTTTCTTCAATGCAGGACTGCATTCCTGRGGAAGAGGAAGTAGAAGGGCAAGAAAGGAAGGGCTTTTATTCAGAATGCCAGAAAACAACATTCAACAATGGTGAGAGTGTTTGGCCTTTCCCTGGTGAACAAGCAAACCATAACAGGCACCATAAGGCAAAGAAGAAACTACTTCTAGGTGATAAATAGAATGAAATTACTTATWGTCACAAATGTTTTGAATCTTCAGAATATGAATATCTGGCAGCATAAAGGATGTAATATTTTTCAGCTTCTTCTGAAGAAAATCTTAAACGACATGAGCTAAAAAAGGTTCCTCATTTCCATTGGTATGGCAGAAGTGGTTAGAGCCAAACCAGACTGAGGGCACACAGAAAATGATTTGTTTCAGCAAGAGCTAGTGGAATGACAGTTTTTCTCRATGTGTAGCATATTAAGTTTTCTTTACAGGCTTTTTGAATTTAAATTTTACTTTTTTTTCTTTTGAAGTTATTTTGGCAGAGAAGAAACTTAATAAATATTTTAATAACTGCATTTTTTAATTTATCAACTTTAGTCTATCCTTTCATACCAAACRCATGACTATTTTAGATACTAGTCCTGTATTATTTTTGTAATTTTGGAAATCTATATATGAATTTCTATAATATCTATATCTATACATGAGTTTCAATAATACAGAAATTAAAAAATGCTTATTTTGCACGCTTTTCTAACTGCTTCTAGAGTTTGCCATAATCTTGTCAGAAGTTCAGCCATAAATGTTTATGGCTCCTTTTATTAAACACAATCACATTACAGCTCCAGTATTTTAGATACAAGTAAATAGACAGAAAATTKTTTCTGTTCTTATCAGATAAGATGTCATTTTGTGACAATGAATTCTGGTTATTATTACCTCTATATCAATTTGACCTTATGCTTTTAAATAACCTTCCATTCCACCTTACTTGGAATGTAATCTCTGTATTTGCACTAGAAGTACACTGTTCCTAAGTCTCTTATTGAATAATGCCAACTGTGAGCCTGATGTACACTTCCATATGTGTTATAAACAGATTATATTTTCATTTTCAAATATGGCATTATTACAAGAGTTCTACTAACAGTCTGAATAACTAACATCCATACTTCATGTTCATTGATGCATGCATAAATTTTAATTAGGAAGCTGTATAAATGTTCAAGAATCTACAATACAAGGAAAGCAACAATTAAATACCTGTTAATGCAATTACAACCCAGTTGTCTCTCTTAATTGAATGAGTTTTTCATTATTAGAAAAACAATATATGTCTATGAAACTGCAGGAAATCTTCTCCCAAAAGTTCTTGTACTTCTGTTCTTCRGTATCTAAAGGTAAATCAAAGCTATTGCTTTGTCACTTAGTTTAAGCAYTCAGTAGAAAAACATGTTTTAGAGCTGCAGGAGGTGAACTGCCCATAAACATTCTGGTTCATTAGCAAGRATGTCTGATGGGAGATCAGAAGGTAATGAATTGTCAGCACCTAACGAAACAAGGGAACAAACACAGTATAAAAAAAGACATAGTTCATGGAGAGGCCTCAGGAGAGCTCTTTGTAAGCAAAGGCAGAGATGTAAATGAGTTATTTACAAGTTCATTTGGGATAACACATTTGAAATATGAGTCAAGATTAAAAAATGCTCAAAAAATTACTTATTGAAATAATGGCAGAATTATCTTCTACAATTCTATATAGATTGTAACTTCAGCAGTAAATTGTTGTTAATACCTACTTTTCAAAATATTAGCAAAATGAAATGAGAAGACATTGTTTTCATTTAAATTTTGAGCTGCAGAGTACTGTCCTTTGTTTCCCATTCTAATATATTAATATCACATTTCTAATTTTATTATTTGGTTTATTTTATTTTTCAATGTCTTTTCATCAACCATTTACCTACTTGTATCTCACTTTTCTTTAAGGTTTCATTTTATGCAGCTGCAAATGTTATACAGAGTTTTTCACTTATGTTGTAACCTTTGMAACATTTGTCTTAACCAAGTTATTTGTACTTATACTTTACACATTATTAGCATTCTCCAAGAAAGTGGAGTAGCATSATCAGAGCAAACTATGAGAGTTGTATTTCTGTCTTCATTTCTACTATCAGTCAGTTCTGAGATAGCTGGAAATTCCCTTCCTCTACTTCAGATACCACCACCTTTTACAGTCTGTATGCAAAGATAAGTTTCTGCTTAAGCAGAATCTATTGAATAAGAATTTAAATAATCAGCTTCTATGTTGTGACCTGTTCTAATCATAGCAAAGACTTGCATAAGACTCTTTATAGGCATCTGAAATCTTAGTTAGAGGACAATTTCCAAAAATACAAAACCATGTCTGTCCTTAATTATTATGTATATTTATTTTTTCCCTTTCTCTGATCTATTCAAGCTYAAAATATTAATCTCATAAGTCAGGATTGAAACTGCACATGTTTTGTTAGAAAAACCTGAAGTTTTTCTTAGGTTGACACCAGAGAAAATCCTATTTTATGCTGTCTTGTGCCATTAAAATCTGTCCTTATGAGGAAGAATGTTTCATAAAAGCAGTGTCCAGAAACACTTTTCCAAGCTGGACAGGCCTTCAGGTAACAGCTAGATTACAGCTCTTAGCATTTTCTTAGTTTGATATTTATACTTTATACTTGAGACTTAAATTCTCCTCTAAGTTCAACTGATCTTGAAAAAATAGTTAAGCAGACAAAAGGATAATGAACTGTGGGTTAGRCAGGTAGGTGGATAGTCAATCAGATTGGCAGATAAATCTCTTATTCTTCCAATTCTTTTGCATTCTAAACCCTGTCTCATAACATTATCTAATTTTTCTCAAGGGAGTGYTGTGATAAATTCTAAAATTTTGGGTAATTATCATATATTGGTGATACTACAACAGAGGAGGAAAAAGTCACAAAAACTTATAATTATCTTAAACCTTCTTTGGTTTCTAGTATAAGATATTCTAGTGGTTTCTTATTTGGTTTGGTTTCTGGTATAAGGCATTTTAGACTATTTTAGAAATCTGCTATTTCCAACCAGGTGCCTCCAGGCATAGGTGCTCTTTCAAAAGAGACTCTTGTTCTCTGCAGGGTTACAAAAATTCATTGTCTCCCTCATGGTATAAGCACCACACACTGTAATCATGGTATTTGGCCTCAGCATAATTGGTGTGATCATAAATGCTGATGGATCAGCAAACTGTTTGCCTTGTAAAGTTCAGGATTTTGGAGATTAGAATCAAACTGTAGTGTTATTATTAATGTAATCAGTCTGACACAAAAAAGATAGAGGAGATGGCGATTTGGCAACACTTCAAAATAAGTCATGGTACCTTATTAATCCTTTGAGCTCATGCAGGATTGTTGAATTACTTGGCTAACCCCATTTGATATTAGCAAKGGTATAAGATTAATGCAATAGGAATTTCATTCTGATTTTATCTAAAAGTGGGATTAAGCCCACAAAAGRGCCTTGCAGAAGCCTATTTTTCAGTTGGCTAGATTAGCTGACATGCCTTACAATCTTCCTTCTCATAGAAAGCAGTAATGCTCTTATTTTTTTCAAAGGACCAAGTGATTTTCTAGGACAGTCATCAGAGAGAAATAGAGGATACTGGAAGAACAAGGATGACTTYTAATTTTAAAAATTTTAATTTCTCTCCCTAGAGAAGATAAAGTTAACTTTCACTAATGCTTTATCTTGATATACTTTTCCTCCTTGTTTTATAGTAACGGTCCCAAGGCTCTTTGAAGAATGGGCTATTAAATATGGAAAATTACTGAACTTCAAGTATTAATATACTTATTGGTATGCAAGATCTTTGTCAAGTCCAGCTTTCTTAGAATTTCTTCCTAATTTCTTTTCTTTCACAAGCATGCAGCCATGAAGGCTATGAAATTGATAAAATTCAATCGTTTCTGTAAAGAAAGATTTTTAGTAATGTATTAATAGCAAAGATGTGGTATTCATTATGCACTTTTTATGCCCCACATGGCATGAGTATTTACAAAAAGGTCCTTCAAGTTACCTCCCCATGTCTCCGCGAAGTTTTAAGAACTGCTGATGTGTGCTGAGATCAAGTTAGAGCTTTCTGTCTGCAAGTTCCCACACGTTCTGGTTTTTACTTCTTTTTGATTGGAAGTGCCTTTTACAGACTCCCCTTGTAGCAGTCTTTGGCAGCTATTTCATAAAATGTCTGTTGAAATGTAATTTTCTCCTTCATCTCTCTCATCTAAACGTAAGGGATTTTGCTGACCTGGATTGTACCTTATAGCTACCAGTTAGATTTGTTCCAAAAGGATATATATTGTTTATTGCTAGAATATATGGAAACAGCCATCCTRGTGTATATATTTATGAGAGATAGATCAGTCATCTGTAGAAACACAGCTAAGGCACTCTAATTTTTGAAGCAGTCTGATAGAAAAGACCAAATTTTTACTCAARGTGAGTGGTACAATAATTTTTAACAAATAAAAATTTGCTTTGAGATTTTTTGTTCCCTGTAGTCAGCCTTTAAATTTCTGCATGTTGTACCTCACAATTTAAATACAAAAATTTTWAAAGTACTATTAATAATGTTCTYTYTTTCCTTCTCTTTCTTTCTTTCTGAAATAAAAAAAACTCTGACCCCAGATGGAATTATACAAATTCTATAAAAAGATTTGACTCTCCCATTTCCTATATTAAAAAAGCCCCACAAACTCAAAACTGTATTTAAATTCAGAAATATAATTATTATGAAAAAAAATGTACAGTAATTCAGGTTCCAAATTGAAGCAATATTAAATTATYAATTATATCAAAACAGAGAATAGCTAGATGAATAATACACTTATTTTTGTTTAAAAAATGCACTACAATTTCTTAATGGTTTAGTTATTAAAAAAATAGAAGTGTAGCCTGGGTTTTATGCTTCTTTAGATTTTTAACTATTAGATAATTTACCACTATTCGCATAAACAAAAGTCTTTAAAACAAAAATGCATGTTGAGATGACCAACCATAAACATGGTTGCATTATTCCTAGCACCTCAGAACAATATGGATTAATTCATACCAAGAGTGACATGAGTGTCATACTGAGATTCAAGATATAGGAAAAAGRTATGTCCCTATCGTATGCACTCAAACTTAAGTCTAAAAATGGAATTCTCTTACTTGCTTGCTTTTGTGTTGGTTTTTATTTTTTTTTTTCCTGTGCTCTTTTTCAACCGTAGCTGTTTTATTCTCAATTTGACTCAGTTTTGACTGAATTCCAGGAACTACTTCTTTGAGAGTATCTTTTCCAACCCACAGACAAGCTTTCTTCTCAGACAGTTATTTTTTAGGACGATCAGTAAATAACTTATATTTTTAAGCRTGTGCTTTCTTGATATTAGCTGTTACTTCTTTAATAATCCATAGCTATTTTTACAATGGAAGCACAGTCTCTTTGAACAGCCTCTTTCCCGCCAGGTTCCTTTGAAAATTCCCATTTTTATAGCTCTTTCAGCCTTTAATGGAAGCTACTCATGCTCAGATTATGAACTGAGGTCTTTAAATATATTGTAAATTCTCCCAGGAGACCTTTTTCTTGCTGCCCTAAGGGGAATACAGATGTCAACCTGTGTCTTGCTGCAGTTTCCCTGCCAGTGACTCAATAGATCAATGGCATGCCCAACAGGAAAACTGCTTGCAGTAATGTGATAATTTTGAATCCAAATAAAGTTTATTGTACTCTCTACATTTGCACAGTGATACCTGGGTGCCCTGACTGTGCTGTGCTGGAACAAAATCAAGTTCTGCAGCTAATGGTATCCACATTTAGTGCTGCAAGTTCCCTTGGTTTCCAGAAGCACTAATTTTGGAATGACAACTAATCTTGTGCTGTTTCAGCTTGTTTTCTGTTCCTCTGTAATGCAGAAAAGATTGCTGCTTAAAGTTGCAGACTTTCAGATAGCCTTATCAGCAATGAGAATTAGATTTGAGGGTAAYTTTTTTCTTTTTTGGTAAATTCCTAGATGAGACCAAGCAGAATTCTCTTCTCTCACCATAATATTTACTGGGGGAGCACTTGTATTTGGCTGCAAGGAAATAATCTTCCTAACTGACCATATTCAAGTTCTAGTTTCCCCKGYCAGATGGGCTGTTCTGCACACTGAGCAGTAGTTCCAGCACAGGTTCAAGAGGAAGAAAAAAGAAATGGCTTGCATAGGCAGTACACTGATATAAAATTCTGATGCCTAATGACAGCAAAATAGTGGATAGCACAGCAAAAATGTTGAATTCTCTCTAAAACATGGGGAAAAAAGCCAAATTAATCAGCTGCATAATTGCATCATCCACTGAGTCTTGTGGCAGATGACAAGTACAGTTCATACCTCCTGAAGATACTGCTTCAGCCTCTCTGCAGACGCAGGCCAGGATCAGCCTGCTTTAAATTCACAGATGTGAAGTTACCAGTGCTGCCAGGAAACAAAGTAACTTATTCTTACTGTGAAGCAGTGGAATGACTAGAAGAAAATGCTGAGATTGCACAAGACTCCTTGCTCTCAGGCAGTTTTGTTGACTACCAAATTAGAAAGCCTAGGAAGAAACCACTACTTCTTCAATTTTTCTATTTTTTTTTCCCTTGGTTTTTTTTTGGTGGGGGGGGGTTTGTTTGTTTTTTGGGAGCAGGTTTTATTTCTTTTTTAAATTTGTTTGTTTGAAGTTTTTTGGGGTTTGGTTGGGGGGTTTTTCTTGTTTTTCTTTGGGAGTTGTTTTGATTTTTGTGGGGGGATTGTTTGTTTTGGCTGGTTGGTTGAAGATGTTTTATTTGTTTTTATTAGTCTATTTTTTTTTTCCTTTGTTTTTAATTTGTTTTCTTGTGCAAGTGGATATATTAGTTCTGACTTGAAGGCCAGAAAGAACTGAAAGAAAAAATTTATTTCAATAAATAAAGAATAAAGTACAAAACTAAGTTCAGAAATTGCCTCAATCATATCCAGAAATTGATGCTCTGGGGTAACAGATACCACTTTTGCAAAATCCTTGTTTTAGCAGAACTGAAAAAATTTATGTATTCTTATTTCTCACTTAATCAATCCCTTTCACCTTCTGTTAMTTTTCTCTTGCATATTTTGTTTCTAACTGGTGTGGGGGAAGATTTATCATCCTACGCATCGTTCTTCATCTTTCCCTTTCTCAATGTTGAAAAGGGAGAACARCAACCTTTTGAACCAATATGAGATATCACTTTATTTTCTTATCTATTCATTTTTGCCAAACAGTTTCATTAGGAACAGATTTGTTTCAGAGTCCATATGGTCATATAACTTCACTGTGAGCTCTCAAAKGCTACTGAATCATGTCTTGGCTCCAGTTTATGTGGAACCACTGMTTTTGTGAGATCCAAGACTTCACCCATTCCCATTGGGAATGGTTTATATTTAGAAGTTGCCCAAGCACTTGGTGACTTGTGTTCTCAAAACTGTAGCTGGATTGTGCTGAGCTATTTTTCAGTTCTGATCTCCCTGTACTCAGAGATTTAGTTATTACTTCKTCAACAGAACTTTGAATGACAACCTCTAGGAGCTGGAATAAAATCTAAATAAAATAGCTTCAAACTGCTAAAACCACTCCTCTATTCAAACCAAACACACACTCTCTACCTTGATTTCACACTTACAAATGTATGAGTAYGAGTAAATGTACGACTGTATGAGTACAACACTGAATATGAAAAGCTTCTCCCTTTCAAAAAAATGATACTTTGAATATAAGTGTCTGTACATTATTGGCATGAAGTGCTGCCAGAGAGAATATACAGTGAGAAATTCAATGTTGAGGCTTCTTGTGGAGTTTCATATCTTTACTAGTTTGATAGGTAACAATTATATTCTTAAAGATAAGATTTTTTTTCACATAGAGTGCTACTTTAACATATATAGTATGTAGCTATGCAGTTGAGTAAGAATATAAACATTTAATCAGCTCAATATTCTCTATATTCTGTATAAACATTATATCAGCTCTTTAATATGTCTTTTTATATGTCTGCACATCTTAGGAGTTCCTGCTCTGAAGGGATTGGGTTGGAAATCACTGAGATTCTGAGGAGGCAGTAAGGAGTTCCACAGCCTCAAAGATTCTGAAATCTGTCTTTACAGGATTATMAATCTGACATGAACAATTTATCAATTTAGCAATTACTTCAGAGGAAAGCTTTGCTAAAGTGCATTCTTTGGGATGTTATCTAGCTAGGAAATAATTCTCCAGGTCTCTGCAAAATGTTACCAACCATACTTACCTTGGATTAAAAAGCAGATACTGAAATCATCTTAAAATTGAGAGGGAATTATGTGATGTCAAATTATTTCTTGTCTTTACAAACAAATAGCAGAAACATGAGAGAATTATTTTTTTTTTTATAGGTACAATTTCTTTCCTCCTTAGGTTTCAAGAAGCAACCAGCACATCTTGGAAATTTCTTTTTCTATCCTTTTCTTTCTTCTTTTTTATTTCTTTTCCTTTTCAGAGCAGAAAAATGTCAGCTCCAGACATCATGTCGGGGAACTCAGGTCACCATTTCATGAATCTTTTTCTAAGAGACTTAAGGATGCATTTCCCAGACAGAGCTTGAGTATTAGAAGACCAAACATGGCATGATGCTGTGTATCCATATTCCACAGAGAGACTTGAAAGCATTTCTTGGAATGCTTCTTCGAAAATCCAGSCTGCTTGATTTTGAGAGACTGTTTTGATCTGCATGGCAATGCAGATCCAAAGTGCAGTACTTTAAAAAGTGTTATGATCCTTCATCTTTTCTGTAAGGAACCTTCATACGAAGCTTAGGTTTTTAAAGGAATTTGTTTTTTATTTTACTTTATAGGACCTTGTTGAGGAACAAGCAGGAAGAATGGGATAGAGAAATCTTTATATTTGTACATTATGAGCCTGGATACCTACTGTCTCCACTTTTAAGACATAAACGAAGTCCTTACATTTTAGGAAAATACTGAGGTGCATTCTTTTATGATTTTTGCTGAATATTAGTTTAATAGATTTACATACATTGGTTCTTCAGTAAGATTTAGATCATGCCAAATTAAAAAATAGTAATAATATTTTAGATTGGGCCCTTTTGTATTTTTAAAAAAAAWTTAGACAAGCAAAAGAAGTCATACAAATAGCACATCAATGTGTGTGCAGTCTTCCATTATGCTGCACAAGTATTTCTTAAGGAAGAAATTGTGCAAAGTCTAAAGAAATCTGTGGGATTCCAATTTGATGGGTTTTAGAAAGATACAGAAGCCTTTGCCATAGAGAGTTCCAAATGCCCAGCTTTTCTTTCCCAATCCAAACAAGAAATATAAAGGCCCCAAGYGCTAATCAAGTCTAAGTTATCATTAGCAAGTCTGCAACATGCAGTATGACAAATCTCTGTCCCTAGTCCTTGCTGTGCTTTTTTAACCTCTGCGTATTTTGCATTTATATTTTTTCACCTACTACATGTTTTGTGTGTAGCAAAATCTTTGTTGAAAATCTTTGATTTTTTACACTGTGTGTAACAAAATCTACCTCTTATTCTGAACCATTAGAAACAAGTTCGATTTCTTAAAGGAAGGATTTTACATTAAGAAGCTAAAGGGCAAATTAAAAGGTTTATGATGAAAAGACATCAACATGCATACACTAGAGTAGGGCTACATTGATTTAGAGATGTATGAGAAGAATTATGTTACAAGAAATCTTGGGTCTTGGTTCCTGTCTTTTGTCTTTTTGAAATAATTGGAAAAAAGTCTGATTATACTGGAAGAAGGATCAGACCCTTAAATATGTTGCTATAACTCTTAAGACTTCTAAAGCCTGTGTTAGGATCTCAATTCTTGTGTCGACTTCAAGAATAAGCAGTGTATATTTTCACAGTGGTTGAATGTATATTTCACTGATTTAAAATTTGTTTTGCAAAGCTATCCTTGTSACTTCTAGACTGATATATTTGTATGCACTTTCCCCTTCCAAATTCTGTTTAGATAGCTGTAAAGAAAATAAAAATCTGTCTGTACTACTGCAGCACATTGTGTATCTAGACATAATTTTACTAGTCACGAACTCAGGACTGTTTACCGAGAGAGTTACGAAATAATAACTTTTATTTAACGATTCAAWCCTTGACATTAATTTAGGAATTGATTGCAAATACCTAGTACAGAAGAGGCACAACAAGAAGAAAAARAAAAGAACTTTAAAAAACTCTGGAATCTTCTTCTTGTGTATTCTTTTCTTTTACAGGGGAATCAATTTTCTTTTTTTCATTTCAGACTATATTTTCAACCTTATTAAGAAGTCCTAGTGATCTTAATACCTCTGATAATGCAAAGCAAATAAATTTTAGAAAAGCAATTCATTATCAATTAAAAATTCTTAGTTCAAATCTGTTGTCTTTGTTCAATGTATTAGGCAGCATTGATCATACATGAMAAATGACATAAGAAGAACCAAAAGTGATTAATCAAATATTGTTTATTTTCTTGATAATACAGTGCAACACAATTAACTTATAAGCTATTTAATTGATTAAAAGAAATGTGAGGTTTTCTAAAGTCTGACAGTGAACATGAGGTCCTTTTCAAGACAACCCCTGGAAACAAAAAATACTGCACTTCACTTGAGAGCTTGATATAGACCATATCAACACTTGCAACYCCACAAACCTCACAGCTGGTACGTGCTAGACTTTACTTCTCTTGCTGTAATTCTTTCTAAAAGTCAACACAAGGAGACCATGTGGCATATTTTCCTTTYTTCATATCTATTAATTTGAAAAATATAGATCTAATGAGTAAGAAGTTGGGGAAATATCATAGTACATTAGCAAACAGATGAGTTTCTGTTAGGTAGCGTGATTGCTTCAAGGAAAATGAAAAAAAGCTAAAAGCATGTTTTAACAAGACCCCATTTTTTTTTCCATAATTCCACAGATCGAGCACCTTCTACAGCAGAAATAAATATAGTAAGTTTCTAGCTATGTCCCTGTATCCTGCCATTCACACCCTGTGCCTTTTCCATCTCTGATATGCACTGTCTCACCTTTTTTTCCATTATTCCCCAGATCCCCTTTGTTGTTGTGATAACAGTGGAAAAGTTCCCTTTCAAGTTGTGAGATATAATCAGCAATTAAAAAAAAAAATCCCTCTCTTTGCCATTAAATTAAACAGCAGAGGAACACGGTCTCAGCACCTTGGTCCACAGTTCAGAGTTTTGAGCTGCAATCACTACTGTGAATTTGAGCTCGTGCAAAATACTTCATTATTTTGATCCTTTCCAAAACAGTGATTGAAAGTTTTCAAAAGCTTTATAGAGATTTTGGTGGAGGGAACAAGATACTTTAGAATGAGGACGTATCTTACCTACYTTGGAAACTTCCTCATTAGCCAGGATTCCTAAGGGGATAAAATCTGGCACCTCACTTKCTGCTCCTACCTCCTCTAGAGTCCAACAAATCAAACTGGACACTTAAATCCAAAAGGCTGCATTTTCTTTCCCCTCTACATAGCTCTCTCATTCTTCATTTTTGGTTTGGTTTATTTTTGCTTTTCAGCTTTTGTTTTCTCTTTTACTATTTTTTAATAAACAAAAGTGAAGGCTACCCAATGAATCTTGAACATAATAACACAGTTCTTCTCTTTAATCTTTCTTTGGACACATAAATGGTCAAGTCAGAGGTGAATTTTGCCACTACTAATGAAAGCAAGCTGAAGCTCATATCTCTTTTGTGAGCTAATTTTCAGCATGTCCAAAATGGTTTTGCAGGTATTTGTTCAGCTGTCAATACTTTTCTTTCTCTAGCTAAACTGTAGTTTATCAGGGCTAAACAATTATGTTTAAAATATAGTATTTTAAAAGAAAAAAAAACTGAGAAAAAAAATTCATTCTTGCACCATTTTAACTTTTACTAGTTGGTGTGAGATTAAGAAATAATAAGTTTAAAAATACTTCCCCAAAAAGCAATACTTGGGGAATATTGTGCTATTAAAGAGCAATATTTAGCAAAAAGCTTCTTGCCAGGGACTTTTTCAGGGACAAATGTGCTGTCCCAGAACATCCTTTGTAGCTCCTCCAAGTTCTCAATATTACTGCTAGTGGTCTAGGAGGGAGCCACAATTTTGAAACATGAGTTTAATTTTATTTTCCCTGTTGCTATATTGACAGAAGAGCAATAAAAACTCCACCTGGAACTTGAAGTAAACTCCTCTGATAGAACAAAAACATTGCAGCTCGAAGGGGCCCCAGTAGTGAAATAAAATATAAGTGAGGAAATGTTAAAGCAACAAAAATATGCTTCTTCACATGTGCAAGAGCTACTCTGACTTCCTGAAAAAATGCAATTATTTATCCATTGGACTGATAAATGCAAAACTTGGTTACRTGCATTGTCATCAAAAACAGCCTACCATGAAATAGTGCTGGTCAGAGGGAGCCGCTTCTTCTGCGTTGGTGTTTTGTTGTGGTTGAACTGGTGTGTGGGGATGTTTTTGTGGTTTGTTTGTTTTGTTTGGGTTTTTTTTATRCCTGGTCTGTACTTTAAGGTCCGCGACCTTACCAAGTTTCTCACCAACTTGGATTTTTGGAGAAGTAAGACTGAGTATTCAAAAAAAGATTGAAAATCTGTGGAAAGAAGTAAATAATAATATGTTGATTGAAGTTCTGAATATCAGGATTCACAAAATCATTCTTCCATTATTTTTCTGCCTCACCAATTGTAATAAAATGCTTATTTATATTTTATTATTTTATCTCAGTAGCTATCAATCAGGCCTCTAATTGTACTTTGATTTTGGATAATTTCTATTTATAGTTTTCATATGTGTGATTTGTTTCATATTTTTTCATATGTGTGATATTATTTCATATTTTATTCTACAATCCAAGCCTGACAGAACATTTACTGACTTGAACATTTCACTTTTTAATTTTTAAAAGAAAGGCTGATGATACATTTTTGGRTTTTTAGATATGCTCAGTGTTTAATTTGTTTTCAATTTCCTTGGGTCAGAGGTTTAAGCTACATTTGCTTACAAGAGGGAAACAATTGAAGTCTTTTCTCCATTTRACACTTAGTTGCCTGCTCTGGTAGAATTGCTTTCCATTCCATTTTGTAAAACATATAATTGTCAGAAGTTTAACAATGAGTCAGAACGTTTCTAGTTCTTCARCTGGATCTGAATTGGCCACTACTCTTTTCCTTTCCTGGTCCAAACTTATCATGAAATAACAAAAGCATTTTTTCTCCTCAGGATTTATGTGTATCTTCCCAAAGCTTGTTAAAACTTTGAACCTGTTCTTTAAATTTCTATTTTTAAGCACCCAAAGTCAATTCTCTGAAAGTTCAGCCTTATCATTYAGATCTTTGGATAATGGGATTTCAAACCCAAACTTCCACTACATCCAAACCTGTTGGCATTCTTTACTTCCTGAATCAAAAGCCTCAGAGAGAGACATTCACATGGGACATCATTTGGGGCTTCTAAATTTAGTGGATTTATATTATGAGTCTAAACTCTCACCTGAAATCAAATCGTCAGAGTCAACAACATTTAGAGAACAGAAATACASACATATTTCTACTATTTAAAAAGTTTAGATTATCTTCCTGCCCTCTGCCTTCCTCTCTGGAAATGCATGGGTGTCACTTGTGGATCCTATGTAGTATCTGCCAGATCTACACAGACAATTCAGGTGCTTTGGGAAGTTTCACAGGCCAGTAACATAATTATCTAGATAACTAAACTGAGCACTGCTTCGCCTATTGAATCATCCTCTAGGTTCTCTAAACTCCATTATATACAGGGTGTTAAAAGTCAATATATCTAATGTCAAATTCTTTCAAAAGTGTAAAAATGAAGCTCCTGATAGTGACTGTTTGCATGAAAGTGGCTGATGGTATCTTCACTAAATTTTAGCCTTTTACCTTGGCTTTCAGCTAGTTCTGATGAAATGAGGAGTTTGTGTGAGATATGAAGAGAATGAACCTCATCCACATCACTGAACAGCCTTTCTACAAAAGCTTATGAAATTTAGCAAACCATAATTTAAGCTTCAGAATTACAGTTAACCAATCATTCAAATAGTATGTCTTTAATTATTGATTGCATTAATACTGTTTATTATTAATTTGATATTTTAATGCTATTTAATATTCAATACACTTTATTAACAGCTAATACTGATAAATCCATTCTAAGAGAAAAAAAACTCAAACTGCAATGTAAATTTTGTCATGTGAATTGGAAACCAAAGACACACATATGCATACACACACACACACACACACACACATACACGCAGTTTTATGCTGAGATACAAAACAAAGGAGTGATGATGTTATATTTTGGACTGCATTCGGCAATAATTCTTTTCTCTCTAAAAATTTGCATAATTTTTCCAATAACCTTACATGACTGTTGACCTTACTCAGATCTTTTCCACACTTTCATTAAAAATATGCATTTTTGCTTTGCAGTGTTTCTTTTAGGTTTAGCACAGTCTTATGGTTCTCCTTTAATAGCAAAGGTAATTTTATCTTGTGTACAAGATTTTTAAGCAATTTTAGCATTAAGTGCTACTGAAACATATGGCCCAATGTTTATCTTGTCTTATGCAACATCAGTTTTATATAAAGCATGCTTTCCTGAAGCTGTTAATCTTATGAGACACTGCTTATTTTACAATATTTTTTTACTCCAAAATTTTGGGAATGGGAAACCAATTTAACATGAATCTCTTTAATGACTGGGAACAACTGTTATTTTGCTGCTTGGCAARCAATTAAGCTGACACTTTAGGATCAACCCAGGACAAGAGGTTTTCCTTCTAAGTCGCCATTAATGGTAAGGGGTCGATTGGAGACAAGGATTGTGTTCCCAGCCCAAGCCAAACATAAGTGACTTGTGTTATAGAACTGGTGGGAATGTCACCTCCCCTGCATCACTGAATGAGACAAGGCTGCAGACTGTCCATTACAATTCTTTTCCAGCAACTTGAATAATTTCCTACGATAATAAAACATGAACAATAAAGAACTCACATATTTATTTCCCATGGGTRAATTGCATTTATGTTTTTGTTTCATTTTTTACTTGTAGTACAAAAAATTATAAGACAAAATCCTTCATTTTCTGATCATTGGTAATTAATGTTGCAATGGCAAAACTTTTTAAGCAGGTACAGAAAAAAAAGTCAATATCATATCAAGGTCTCATTTAAGTCAATACTAGGACTACCATACATGTGGGTTTTTTTTCCTGTTGAGTACTTTAACTGTCAGTATTACTCTGTATGAAGTGATACAATTTTGGAGATTCTAAAAGGCAAGGTTATAAACTTAAACTAGCAATTAATATGCCATTTATACTATATTGCCATTAAATCTCATACACAGCTCTAAAACTCTAAACTCATCTTTTAAGTGCTTCTTTGTAAATAAGGAAATCAGAATTATTTTTTCAAAGTTAAAACCATAACCACACCATCTTTAGTGATATATGCATTCAAAGAGAAGCTATGCACTTTTCTAGTAGTCTATAGTTAGTTAATATCAGCTGTTCTTTAAAAGACATGGGCATATTAATCAAAAGATAAAACTAACCAGACTAATTTTTGGTTTGTGGGATTGTCTTTTAAAAAGTTGCAGTCATGTAAAAGAAAAAAAAATATTTTCATTCTGGTTTGTCTCAAATTTCAAATACCATTAGATTAACATTTGGAATAGTTCTCATTTTCTCATATCTGAATACTGAACAAATCCCAGAGGCAGATTTGCCATTACAATGTGGTCAGTGTTTATTTTTATATATATATATTGAAAGTAATAATTAATCATAATATTGAGCATCTATGGAAGATTCCAAAGGAATCTAAAAAGCCCATTGAATAATGGTCTCATCTTTTTTATATGGGAATTGGAGGCACAGAAGGTAAAAGAATTTGTCCAGAATCTCACAGTAAATCAGTAACAGCGTGATAACTAGAACAGAGATTTCCTGAGTCTCATCTCTGCTTTAACCAGAAAAATATTCTAACCATGTGAACAAGGAGTTTGAAACATACACATTTAAAAGAAATATTTTCTGTAAGCAGAATGCTTTGTTTAAATTTATGGAATTTTGGAAAAATGAGTCTTTTCAGTGGATAGATTCACTGTAAAAAATGGGAGCAAATGCAGGGAAARTGATTGTTTTATTTTTAGAGATTTATTTCTCATTAATGAATATTATTAGACTATACAGCAAGTGAAATCAGGTGCATGAATAAATATATGGTAAGGTAAATTTATTTTGAGGTAAGATATGAACTTCTGGAAGATTATATTTGAAATTACAATTGTATTGTTTAAAAAAAATATCCACTCATTGCCTCAAACCCTGAGCAGCAATGAATTTATTTCCTCCTTCACTGGAGACCCATTTTATAAGAAATATGGTGGCACAAACATCTCTCAATTTTTCTTCGGAATTGGTGCTTTGGGATACAGAATTAAGTACAGGAAATTTTGTTGTTGATTTACTTCTAGAATTTCCCATGTAGCTTTCCCCTGGAGACAGATAGTGACCCAAACTGAAAATTCCATTGTTCTATGGTTAAACTTACTTTTTAAAAAATACTTTCTCACATAAATATTTGTCAATTTTTCTTGGACACAGAGCTTTTTGGAACATGCATATTACTAATGGATTGCTATGCAGAGGAGAAGTTTTTGCTGACTTCAGTGGGCTTTTAAAAGCACAGGAATAAAATTTATTGTTGCACAACCATTTTGGTGCTACTTTCACATCCTCTCCTTGTTCCATTATAGTGCTCTGTGTTCCCTTACGCACACAGAACCTTTTTATGATGTTTACTTCRTAAGGGTAGGTGTAAGCTTTTCCCTTTATATTTATCCATTTAAACTAGATTCCCATCTTCCTTGACCTTCCAAGAGCTTATCAAAAAAAAAAAAAAGGAAAAAAAAAGAAGATATCTGGTTTGAAAAGTAAAATTTAAGAAGTGGAAATAAATCTGTTTCATAATTTTTAATTAAGCAAGAAATGCCCTGTCATTTTTTGTTTTGAATATTTCTTCATATCTCAGTGCTGTTGATTTACCCTGCACTTGGCTTTTTTGCAATTCAGGAAAAGTCATTTCATAGAACTGACTGGTATAAGAAGGAACATTTTGTTCTTGTACATGTAAAGCAGCACTGAACTTATGATGCCTTATCTGACTCAGTCCATGGCTGCACTTGAACCATAATTAATAGTTAATGAAATCAGTGAAATGAGGAAATGTAATTGCAGTATCTTTTAATTTATGTAGAAGACACAGCTTCTGTGCTAAATATCCAAAAGTTCCTGAATATAATAGGGTACTATTAGGGGAGTTGGATGTGTTGTTCCAGCTGGTGCTGATCTAGGTTAAGAGGTGACCACAGCCTACTGAYAGCTCCTCATCATCATCCCACACACTTGCTGCCTGCTGCAGACTGACTATTGCACCCCCTGAAATTATAACTGCAGAGGAAGCTGCTTCCCACATGCAGTTTACTTTTAGTGGTGTCATTTGTTTGCTTGTCACTAATTTTTGTAACCTCCAAGGGTGAAGATGAACATATTAGGATGTGTCTTAAGACCTTATCTGAATGGTAATCTATGTTTTTTACTAGCTGATTTGATGTCTGCTTTTAATTTAGTGTAGAATACTGTGCAGGCTTGTTTTTTMCAATCTGAACCTTTGAAGTATGGATTGAATGGCTTTATATCAAAGGTATACCTAGGGGACTCATGCAAATGCAGGACTATCAGATGGGCTGTTGGATCAATAGATCACACACTTGGCTAAAAATACTGATCTGACATTATTTGAAAATAGATGAATGGGCTTCTCTCAAAGGCAAGTGATTGCACTCCAAAAAATAAGGCATCATTATTATTTGGAGGTTAGGTGACATGCATTCCACCATTAAGGTGCTGAAGCTTAAGAAGTCACCAGTCTTCCTGGGGAGGCTTTCAACAAGATTTAACTTGAATGGTCTTCCTGAAAATAGAGGAAACTTTTAAAAGGACCTTTATACCACAAACCTAAAGTTAAAGTGCATTAATGACATTTAAATGGAGTGATCTGGATCTCAGTCATAAAATTTATTACTAGATGCTCATTTAAATAATATGTTGTGCGTACCTGTTGACAGTAAGACAGTATAGACAATGTATTCCTCAGAATGTTATGCAAAAATCCTGAATATTCACTATCCAACAATGTAAAAAATGCTGATATGAAGTTGTAAGTTTATGTTAGTACTTCTTCCCCTTAGGCAGATCAGGTTGTAAAGCCAGAAATCCCTTCCTGCAGGAAATCACCAAACTCTCAACTTTTTAAATGAGCACAAGAAGGACTCAAATAGTTTTAACTAGACTACAAGGTTGTGTTTCTCAAAATTTTTTAGTAGTGAGGTATAGAGGAGTCATCCAGGATGATGCATTTATCCTTCTCTCTTCAAGGCAACAGTCTTATTGCAAGGCAGAATCTTTTCTTATCAGGGGAAGCTAGTAAGCTCCTCAATGGCTCAGACATTCCTGAAGAATGCAAATGCAAATGCATTATTTGCATAAAGTCACATGGGGAAAAAAAAGAATACAAAATATGTAAAAGGGGAGGGAAAACTGTTAGGTCAATTAATGATTTTGAAAATCTAATTTAAAGATCTTAGTAAAGTGAAGGGCATGGTGTSCTCTGGTTGCTCTTCATAAATGTAGAGGGAAAAACACAGAAAACAAAACAAAACAAAAGTTCCTGATTGAGCCAGTTTAAAAATGTGGTGAGTAGAGATCCTCCTTCAAGACGGATGTTAAATAAGTCATAGGACACCAGCTTTCAGGAGTCAGAAGGTAAAGAATTTTCTGAAGCTATACCTGGACATTCATATTAAATTATGCATCTGCACACGAGTAGGAGCAAGTAAAAACTACACATCACTGATGAGAGATAACCCAGCAGAGATACTTTCCAAGGAAACTGTCCAAATTAAATACACTTGAAATTGACCTGAGCCTTTTTTGCCCCATTTTGACCCTAAGGGGATATGTGCTCATCCTAAAGGAAGTTGAGCTTGCCAATCTTGGCCCTAGACTTCTCAGTTTGGGCCAAGAGCTGGAGGAAGCTCTTCATGGAGGAAGTTAAAATTATTCCTTCCCACGAGCAGGAACACTTGAAGAATCAGTCATGCCATTGCATCACGGCATGGTTTTGCAGGCCCTGACTATTCAGATAATATGTTTTTAGATTATATAATGACAGCCTGATATAGACAGATGCAGTGAAAACTTTGCGATCTTATAAAAATATTTGTGTAAGATGTTTTATTTTTCACATGAAAATTATACTAAAGCATGAAAATRTTTCCTTTGTCAGTAGTGGGATATTTACTTACCAAGACTAACAGCCAAAATGGAAATTATGTGAGAATGCAGCACTTTCTCATAGTGAAATGTGGTGTCATTTCAGAATACCCTTATGACCTTTGAAACTTTAGATATTTTTTGCACTAATTTGACCGGTATAYTTTCATTTATATAGAGTACACCTTCATTTCACTCCAACACTCAAGTCTCCTAGAACTAGACTACACCTTTGTAAATGAAGCGCAGATATTTAAGGAAAGCCCGGCTACAGTTTCTTTACAGTATGCAAGCCACAATTATCATCCTGCTTAGTTGATCTTGGTATCTGCAGGGTCTTTCTAAAATTACCCTCTTGTAACCTGTCCTCTARATGTTGATGACACCTTTTTTTACCTTTTATTTTTTCATGCCTGGGGCACTTGCTGGTTTTTCATATAATCTTTGCTCACCTGCTGTGAAAAGTCTAAGCAAAACTGTTTAAAAAATAAGATTCTCATTTTTGGTGTTATGCATGATATAAAGTCAAACCTTGGATAACCTGAACCTAAGTGCCATGTCTTCCCTTTCTGGGTGATTCATTAGTGGAATCACAGGCCATGAGCTCTCCCTCTCCCTCAGTTGATTACCTACCTTTGTAACCAAGAATCAGATTTTCATTCAATGTCATGTGGCACCGTAGTCACTTAGGAAGTTGYGATGCCTCTGTAAACCTGGTAAACTGACTGAAAACCAACATTAATAATTTTGACTTTTACACACCTTATATAGTTGAATTACTACTACCTGTATGATATTTTAGGGATCCTTTCACAGATTCTATGATTGCTCATAAATTTTTSCCCTCATGGACAATGGATCTCAAAGATATCTGAAATCAGAAGTGAGTTGCAAATGCAATATCCTCTAAGTTCATGTTTCATGCAGAAAATCCTGGTAGAAAGAGGTATTACATTATTTCCTGAACACTATTACTGAATAAGTAATCTAAAACAAGTCCAGTTGCTTGCTGAGAAGGGTGGTAGCTATGCCACAGTTATTTAAAAACTTGTCTTCACTCTGCTGCCCAGTAAATCAAGCAGTGGTAAGCAATCTAAAAAGGAAAACAAACACTTCACCCATGCACACTGAAWGTGCAGTGTAAGCACCAAACTGGTAAATTCTACTGTCATTAATCTTTTTCTACAGGGTTCCCTGTCACTGTCTCTGTGTTGGGAACACATACTCAAGTCTGCACTGAGGATGAGAAGGCACTTTGTACTGTTTTGAAATTTGYCTAGCTTAATGCATGTAAAAATCCTATTTTTTTCATGCCGGAAAAATGAAAACAACTGAATCATAATAGATCATACATTGAACTAGAAAAATGTTTTTCATCCYTCCACCAACCAAAGTATTGAAATTTCTTTTCTGTCTACTTCAAAAATATGCACTATGACTTTTTGCAAACTTACATTACAGTTTGGCAAGTCTTCAAGCAAAACTTTATGAAAACAGAGGTACATCTGTTTCATTTCCATTTACTGTATGAGTACTCCAGCACATACCCTTAGGTCCAAAACTCTTCTTTAGGTAGTCACTGCTACCTAAAAGCAATATCAATTGAAATGCTTAATATGCAGCCTTTTATTAGCTAAATGACATGAAAATAGTGCATGTTATACATTAATTACAAAATGTAGCCTTTTCCTCAGCCCTCCATCAGGCTGCTCCATTCTCTCCAAGTGTAGCCCATTTTGCTGTCCTCAGTGGAAAGGTAATATAAATATAACAGAAAAAACCAGCAGCATAAAATGTGTTAAAATCSTAGAATCATACCACCTGGTGGATTAGCTGTGCAGAGTACCAGGTTTCTTCTTTTGCAATGTGCTGTCAGAGCTAACATCATTCCAGAAAATTGAATTGAYGACAGATGAATCATCAGATATAAATTATGTTGTGCATATTGTTGGACAGATAACCTGGGAAGCACTGTGTCCACTGTGTCTTAAAGAAGAGACCTATTATTATTAGTCCATCATTATTATTCTTACATAATAAAAAAGTGTGCATTTAAAACTTAAAAGCTGAGTAACTTGACTTTAGAAAAATGAAAAAAAATCAAATTCTGGTAATCTAAGGTCATTCAGACGTTGAAAAAGATAGAGGGTCTTTTCCTTTCTCAAGAGATATATTCCAGCTTCATTGAAAAAAAAAAAAAAAACCTAATTATAAACTTAGCACATCAACTCTGTCCATTACTGCAAAAACACTTTGTCCTGAAAACAGAAATATGTGTTGGCAGTGGGTAAGTTCAGAAATTCTGACGTTGTAGGGAGGCAGTCCATCTGTCCTCAAYGTATCACCAGAGACATCACTGGGTATGACTGAACAAAATCAAGTTAGTAAAAAACATTCTTTAGGAAAAACTTGAGTCTATGAGAACTCATAGTTGATGCTTCAAACCCTGGAAAGATAAACAAACAAATAAATAAAAGCTTAACATTTTATAAGAATGGCATTGAGTGTGTGTGTGTGTGTGTATGTGAAAATGCTTATCTGTGCTATAGATTAATCAAAATTAGGACAGACACAATACAAAGACAACATAATATTTCTTTCCGTATGTCCCATTCAGTGTAAGGATTCAGAACTGCAGAGAATATTAACAGGATCAGGACCATGGTCCTTCATATTTTGGCAAATGATTCTTGTCTAATTTGAATTTGTACCRTGAAACATTTCTTTATAAATATWTATTAATTTCTTTATAAATACATATTAATTATTACATATAAATTATTAAATACATATACATTATTACATCTTCATGACTATGTGACAAATATTCTTAGCTTTTGAACTTTTAAAAGAATAATCAGCTTGTATCCTGTTGAAGGCTATACTGTCTTTTATATCTTTAATTAAGATATCTTAAATTAGTAGAAAGAGAATATGGTTGTAATGCTATATAGCAGTTAACCAAGTAAAAAAGGGAAGGCTGACAAGAAATATCAAATTAAAACTTCAGTTTGCCAGARTTGCCAAAGTATCTAAACAATTCCCATTGAAATAGACATAATACAYTAGGTTTTTTAACTTTTACTTTTTTAAAAGTAATAAAATATTACTGCAGTAACGATGGAAAGAAACAAAAAATCCAAATTATCTTCATATWATTCAAATTAGATATGTTTTGATTTCCTACAGTTTTATTGTCATTAAAAATAATTATTAACTAYATGATGATGTTTCACGCATGCATATCTTAGCAAAATTCTTCTTTTATTTATGTGGAAATATGAAACAGCTTCATGAAAATTCAAAACAGGAACTGAGTCTTCATTAAAAATATCAAGAGTTAGTAGAGTTAAATGATAATAATGACATCTYTTTGTAACCATTATGAAAACTTAAATATAGTTAATGGGACTAAGCTAGACATAGTCTGAAGTATAACTCACAACATAGGGAATATCTTACAGAGTTCAGAACACTGAATCAAATAGGCTAAAGGAGAATTTTTTATTTTTCCTAACTACCACTGTATTTAAAAATGAAATTTAAAATTAAAATATATTCCTTTTTTAAACTGAACTTAAAGTGACTTTTGTGCAGTGTAATCTTCAYTGTCTCAACATGGTTAACAGGAAAGAATAAAATTAACTGAGTAGACTGCATGCCATAAAATATTTTGTCAGGGAATAAGGGCAGATATATATATGGTTGGATGCAAGATAGTATTTCAAAATGTGATTCTTTAAGGAAAACCTGTTGAAATATTTGCAGTTAGAGAAATGCTTCAATTAAGGTAAGTTATAGTAGTTCATCACACTTTATGACATCCTTTTGCTAAACATAATTCCAAAGAATGAAGAAAGTTGTTATTATTATTATTATTATTATTATTATTATTATTATTATTATTATTATTATTATTATTATTATTATTATTATTATTATTATTATTATTATTATTACATTTTTTTTTCTTCAGAAGTGGTCTTATAGCATGAAAGAATGTTAAGTTAATGGCTTGTAATGTAGCCTGTATCACACCATTGGTGGAGCTTGGTACCAAAGCCTAAGTGCATGGTCAAAACCAGTTCAGCCAAAGAGCTGGGTGTGTTTTGACTGCATGTTTGACTTTTAGCCAGGTGCAAAATCTGCTCACATGTTTGCATATGTCTGGGTTTTATTCTAAAGCATGGCAAACAGGTTTGTTTGGTGTTTGTGTATGGAGGAAGAGCTGGCTCACTGCTGAACTGCTGTGCAGTTGCAGCCTGTCCTCAACTGCAGAATTTATACAGAAATTTCTGTTCCTTTGCAGCCTGAGAAAAGATGGCACATTTGTTGTCCTGACACCTTTATTCTTCATATGCAAATCTGTAGGCTATTTTTATTTTGCTCTGTGTTCAGATTTTCCATAATGAGGCTGAATCAATTCATTTTGTGGGTAGTTCTATTTCATGGTTTGAGCTCTTAGCTGTACTGGTGTTGGAGTTTTCTTCTAAATTTACAAGAACTATGCACTAACATGGAAAGGAAAGGGTATTAGCTGACCTGAGCCCAGTCTGAACCTGTAGATTTGACCAGGGCTTTTAATTTAGTTCCCTGAAAAAGGAATCCAGTTTATGTACTCCATAAAGTAAACCAGTGTGTGGAAAGTGGAAATTTGTTTCAAAAGCCCAATCCTGATGGTAAACACTTCATTAAATGTTGATATTTTAGCATGTTTGTACATGAAATTGAACCAAAAAATTGGAAAACAGCAAATTATGTAAGTTAAAATCAGCTAAAGAATTCCAATTAAAACACATATCTGAGTGCAGCCTGCAACTCACCTTTTATTTATTACAACTGTGACTCCACACTACTCTGCCCTGTGCACTCAATCTTTGGATTAAAYATAGAGAGAGTATATGGACTTTATTTTCTGAGTAGTCTATGTAGTCTATATTTTTCATGATACACATACTAAATTGATTAAATTAGCTCATTCAATATGGTAGCTTCTTCAACTGATAAAGCAGGTGGTAATAAATCAATCTAACTGTGTGTCATGCTGACAAATTCGACAAGAATTTTAAATTTTGACTGATTCAATAGAAAATGTTACTTCTTGGCCTTGTTTACATTCTGAAAGTCTTTTTACTTGGAAAATATAAACTTTTGTAAAATGCATTAAAAATGTGCATAAGAGCATTTTATGTTTATATTTTTAATTAAGCTTGATTAATTTCTCATTGATAACCAATATTTTTTGCCATTTTAACATGATAAACAGTGAAAACTGCTTGCATCTTCTTTCTTGAATAGGCAATAGATTCAATCAATAGGACCTGACTATTTTATTAATAATAGTAAAAAAAAGTCAAGTAAGTAAGTATGCTGGAAAATGTTAAGAAAAATTAGGCATTAGGCATACTTGCGCTTTCAAAGGACATAATACCTAGGATTATATTCAGTTTTTTCAGAATACTAACTAAAGCCTAAGATTGTCAAATAAACCTTTTTATTCGCTGAAACAGTGCATCTGGGTTAGGGAAAGTATCCTCTTTAACTGGCTGCCTGTTTTGCTTCTGGACCCTTCTCATCAGCTCTTACACTTTAACATATTCTCATGTCACATCCCTGCCATTCGGTTATACCCGAATCAARTAAGTCGTGTGTCACTTGCTTTGGATGGAACTAGTGCAGGTGTAATTGATCTTTGTGCAAACTGAAATCCATGGTGAATCCCACCCACAGTGTGGGCAAACCAGTCCCAATCTAGCAGGACAGTGTGTGATTTTAAGATAAAATCTATGTACACATGGATGCGCAGAGGCACAGCTGCACTAAGTGAAACCCCAAAAATCTGGAGAAATGTGCCTTTGACCTGGCTCTTCCCAGGACATCCCAGCAGGGTGTCAGCCCCAGGGGCTGGGCACGACACTCATCAGGRCAAGACAGCTTTACAGCTGGCTTGTGCCTATGGATTGCATGTGCTTATGAGAATGCATATTAAATCTAAGTATTGGAGACACCTGTGAATGTGGAAYTGTGACAGGCTCAACTCTATTACAGATTTGGCAACTCCTAACATTAATTATTAAAATCGTGTATTTAATACATAAAACACTTGGAGTTGTCAAAAAATATTATTCTAAAGAGGGCTCAAATGAAATTTCCGTGATGAATTATTACAAAATTTGTGAKGAATTATTACAATATTGATTTAATGGGATGTTTGCAATTTTACTTCCTAACCAAGGGACTGTAAAGTATTTTATCCAATACCAGCAAAAAAGTAAACTTTTTTGTTTCCTTATTAAAAAAATAAATTCCAAGCATCTTTAAGACTGGCAAAGTAGCATAAACAGTTGCTAATTATGATCAGCCTACATACTCCTTAAAGAAAGGAAGCAATGAATGCTGTAAGGTCATTTTTACAGAGTGAATGATAGTATAGTTTGAGAAGACATTAAGTTTAAGATGGTGTTAGGGATTCTGTAAGATGAAAAGCTCATGGTAAATCCCTCAATGTAAGGTGGCCATGAAAATAGTAAATGCTGTTTCTAGACTGCATTACACAAAAGGCTAACTCTAAATCAGCTTGAAAGCAGATAAGAAAATAAGACTCCCACATCTCAAACAAGTATTTTAACTGCAAGTTTTTTAAAACAAGCTTCCTTGAATATTTGTTATTGGAAGTAAATTATTTCTGAAACAGAGTACCAATGATTGAAACCTCCAAGGACACGGAACTGAGAAAGAGTTTATCTGTATTTCCACACTGCAGCAATGAATGTTTAAATATTCATAAACTGTAGAACAGTGTGAACAGAGAAAACATAGAATATCTCTTACATGCTCAGACTGTGTACCTTATAACTTCTGATAACTGGGAGCTGTGGTTTCATTTTTCCTCAGGCAGAAATGACACTGTGGCTAGCTGATAGTTTTTTTCCTAACACATAGTTAAAACTAGGGTGTACCATTCTGTACTGTCAAACTAATGCCTAATAAGGATGATTATATTTTTGGTTAAAATTTTTGGCATGCTCTARCAGGTAAATTGTTATCAGACAACCAAATTACTTTTTTTCTCAATAAATTCAGAATGTTTTTGATCACCTCTAYTCAGAAGGCAGTGTCATAATTTAGCATAAGTGACATCACCACAGGAGAACTGTTCTTTTTCTCTAGAGATATTTTATGAATGCTCTGAGAGTGATCGTTGTCCTTGGAAGACAATGATCACAAGAGAAAGCTTCTCTAAGTTTCTAACATTTTGTTGTGAGAAACTTAGAGAAGCTCCATCTACTTACATCAGATAAAAGTATGAGAAGACTGACCCAGAAGAGTGATCTTTACACAATACATTTCATAGAACCRCAGAATCTGCTGAGTTAGAAGGAACACACAAGAACCACTGAGTCCAGCTTATGGCCCTGCACAGGACCAAGAGTCACACTGCRTACCTGGGAACATTGTCCGAACACTTCTTGAAYTCTGTCAGGTTTGGTGCTGTGACCACTTCCCAGGGCAGCCTGTTCCAGTGCCCAACCACCCTTTGGGTGAAGAATCTTTTCCCAATACACAACCTAAACCTCCCCTGACACAACTTCAGGACATTCTCTTGGGTCCTGTCACTGATCACCCCAGAGAAGAGACCAGTGCCTGCCCCTCCTCTTCCCCTCATGAGGAAATTGCAGACCACAATGARGTCTCCCCTCAGTTTCCTCTTCTCCAGGTTGAGCGGACCAGGCACCCTCAGCAGCTCCTCATACAGCTTCCCCTCAAGTCCCTTCACCATCTTTGCCACCCTACTTTGGATGCTATYTAATAATTTAATATCTTAGACTGTGTTGCCCAAACTACACACACTATTCAAGGTGAGGCTGTATAGTGAGGAGATAGTGAATTTTTTGATCTGGAAAATGTATTAACAGAATTCAAGATAGATACAAAAAAAAAGAAGTTAGAAAAATAAACAATGGAAATGAATGGAAATGTGAAAAAAAATCACCATATGCCCTTCAGTGTTTTAACAGTTAGCAAAGCAGTTGAAATGTACTCTATCACCTGAAGACATTGTTGTTCTATTTCAGACAATTTACTGAACCTGGTACCATCACRGCTTGGCAGAACTTTATATCTAGTACTATACAGGAAGTCAGTTTTGATAAWAGTATCAGGTTTTTAAGTCTCCTGGCCTTAAAACCTGAAATCTAAGCTCACTTCAAATTGGTAAGGCATTAATATTCTTGCAGGGCAGAAGAATATGATTCATATTTATTTGAAARCTTTTCAGAGTTTTAACATTTCTTTTTCTGTTATGGTGACTTGGTGTATTGTATCTTCCTTGCCTTGTACGTAAATTATCATGATTGCTAGTGGTATTTGGGACCTACACCAAAAATGGCTATGTTACCTAGGATGTGAAAAATAATGAAAGACACATCCTTTGTCCCAGAAGACTGAATGTCCGTGGGGTAAATTAATTGCAATTCACTCAACTCACGGTCAATTTAATAAATAAAACTTAARAAAATTATTATCTATGCACCTGGGCAAAACAAAAAAGCATTTACATGCTTTTAATCCTTGATCCCTCAGAGATCACTTTTTATGATATGTTTTGTAGTAGTCTAAAGAAATACAAATTAAAGGCTCTTAAAGTATCATTCATGAGGTTCATAAATATCCTGTGTGGAAATTAAAGTTGGCTTGTCACCTGCTGAACATGGACAAATGTATTACTTGTTGAGCAAAAAATAAATCTTTGTTTAAGGATTAAGATGAGACATAGCCTGTCTATTTTACTTGCTAGAATARGCCTGTGCAATGCACGCAACATATTTTGTTAAGAGAAACATTTTTAACCAATAAGGTAGCTGCTGCTGAAAAATATTAGGCTTATGAATAAAAAAGTATCAGTTTTATATTATTGGATCACAGCTCAAAAGGCTGAAGGTCTACATGTCTGGCTGTACTCTTGAGATATGAATACACAGTACCCTTTTGTTTTAGAACACATGATAATGGAGGATTTTTATTTTTCAGCCAAAACTGCATGTTCTYAGGAAGCCCTTTTTATATTTCTTTTCCCACTAAGATATCCTCAAGAAACAGATTCAATTGCTGGTTTATTTCAAACACCCATGAATATWTTTTGATAACTGTAAATGTTGACTCACAGCTGATGGAATCTCCAACTCAGCTAAATTGTATCCTATGCTATTTATTTATTAATCTCTCTTTTTAAATTATTAACCATCTTACAATTGCACTAAGCTAAACAATTTAAAAAGTGATGGAAGACATATCATCAAAAGTATAAAAGAAAACAGCTCAGCAGGAGAGTGTGATGACAGATGAACATTAATTTTTTGAATCAAAATCAAATCAAGTTGTAGCTATGCCAATAACTACTACCAATATACTGGGGCAAAAGAAAAGGAGGAAATACYGCAGAACTCAGAAAATTCTTTTATTTTATATGAACACATCTATTAGAATATTTTTTAAAATTACAACCTTATTTTGACCTTCTTGAGATCACATTCTCAATGCTTCAGATTCAATGTAGTTAATTAATTAACTTTAGTGAGTCAGTTGCATAGTAAATGAATACAGATTAGACATTTAAAAGGTATTCTTTAATGATACATTGTACAATGCAGAGTACATCTAGAGTTAGTGGAATGACCTACATAATTAAATAGAGATAGAATGAAGAGGTTTTGCATAGATAAATGACTCTTRCAGTCTACAAAATTTATTATGAGCGGGACAATTTTTAAATCTCCCTTAATGGTAAATTTTAAAATTTTCATTCTAAATGGCATATTTGTGTCTATAAAAATGTATTGAGTCTAAATGTATTGTGTCTATAAAAATGTATTTTCATAATTTCACTGTGGTCAAAAAATGTTGAATTCATGTCCAATAATTCATAACATAACATTGCCCCATTTATATGACAGAAAAATCTCTTTGCTGTTTGACAAGCCAAACTACAGAAAACAATTTAAATTAAGGCTTTTTCAAGACATGCAAAGTCAAAGCCATCAAAGTATCCAACTATTATACTAGTACAGACAAACTGTGCTTATATACCTTGGCTTTTTCCTATACAAATAAATGCAAGSGGATAAACCTTTGGGCCTCAATGGACTGGTTGTGCCATGGCTAGCATAACACAATCACCTAAAGGATGTCAGGAAGAGTGAAAGGAATCTCAAACTAGTCACATAATAGTTTCCAGAGAAGGCCTTTTCAGTGTTCAGTGCTTTATATGACTGACACACTAATATTGCATTTTTAAAAAAGTGAGCACAGATCATAACAAATATTTTAATAATACATTTTAATCTTTGAAACTTTGGTAGATGAATAATATTTTCCTCATCCTATGTCATAGAAAATCACCACTTCAAGTTTGGGGTTTTTAAAATTATTTATATATGGGCATTAAACCAAACATGGCTAAGTAATAAAAACATTTTGATAGAAGAAGATATAATATTCACTCTTTCCTATACAATGTCACCATTCTTTTAAACCAAACCTGACATACTTCAAAAAAGTGAGTTCAATGTTGCACCCTCTTCCTTTTTCAGATCAGGAAWTATCCCACTGAAAAAATATATGTTTGCAGAGGGAAGAATAAGCTTTGAGTCTTTAACACATCTGATGGGCTCTAAGCATGGAGCTTTTTAATATAGATRTACCAGTTGTCTCTTTTGGGTATTTTTAAAAGAAACTGTATTCAAATTCTAACAGAAGCATGCTTTATTAAATGAGCATGGCTGACATCCTGAAGAGTCCTTCTGTGGGAAAGTAACTGCAAGACTTCCCACCATATGGAAAGTGGGCAGAGTTTAAATGTAATGTAATCATAGAKCTAGTGACCTATCACCTGCAGAAGATTAACCACATGGAAATCTTTGACTTCAACACATCAGAAAGCCTAATATCCAGAGAGACTGGTGGTTGATTGACTTAACTGAATTAAACTTCAGTGAGAACTTGTATTTCCTGCAGCCTCTTCTCACCACAATTCTTCKATCTTCTCCAATACTTTTTGATAGCATTCCTAGAGTTATTAGCTTCCATCTACATAAACTATCTTTGCAGTGAATAAAAAGACCACACTATTTTTGGCTGGTGTTATGTGTCGTTACTGGACATTGCACCTTCTTTGCTGAATGCACCCATGGGTTCTGAGACTCTGCAGCTCCAGGTTTGTTAAGCTGCATTTTTGTACCCTGTGAAGGCTTGTAACGACAGCAGTCCTTCAGTCACTTGAACAAAAATTAATAAGGAAAACAGATAAAAAATAGTGGGCTGCATGTCTGCATAATCTATATTTTTTTAGGTGAAAAAAATAACATTTGACATACTTAGAGGGTTCTAGTATTTCGAAAGATAGTTAGCAACTAACCAGTATAATTTGAGAACTGCCATTCTACACAATATTATCTAAATTTTAAGTAAGTCTCCACAGGGTTCCTGTTTAGAATCCGTCATTCAGCTGCCTCTAGAAATGTGCTATWTGGCTTCTATGGCTTTTAGTATCTGAAATTTCTCAATGATGTTAATACTGCTTCACCTGTAGTTACATCAGTAACTGTGGAAAAACTAATACTTGACAGTCCTCACTGGTATTTGACCTGTATAGGTACAGGTTTCACAGTACTCAAAGGCCTGCTTCTTTCTAGTGCTCTGTTTCCTGAAGCTTCTGTYTTATGGACAAAAAGTGGCATCAGTATTCTGTATAGTTGGCTGAAGAGCATAAAATGGATATGGGTGAATTCCAGGCTATTGAAACTTTGTTTCAATGAGAGTTATCATAGAATCACRGAATTGTTTACTTTGAGAATGATCTCTAGAATCATGAAGTCCAACTGTTGACCTGGCAACACCGTGCTGACCATTAAACCATGCCCTCAAGTGCCATGTCCACACATAAGTAGGATGAGGCAGGTAGACATCTAARATCCTTTTTTAACAGTGAGTTACTAACAAGATTTTTTTCAACCAAATGTACATGTCTACAATGTGCATTCACAGGAAACAGCTGTGCATCATGCTGTTATTCAGATGATTATACAAGTATGTTAGTTGTGCAAGGATAACAACTGTTTTGTTAAATTTAGTGCAAAAGAGCCTGGATTACTTCTTTTGCCCACAGCAATATGAAAATCACAGACAGAAGGTATTTCCTGTACTGAATGAAAAACACTTATTGCTACCTTTAGGAGACTATTCTTGAGTATGTCTATACCTATATAGTTTCTTGGCAACATTTTAAAATAGCGAAAAAAAAAAAAAAAAAAACCCAAACTTTTAAATTTTATATATTTTTTAAAAGGGGAAAAAAAAAAAAAAAAAAAAAAAAAAAAAAAAAAAAACCCAAACCCCTAAAGTTTATACATTTCCTGACATTTACAAGTTCATTCTTTAATGTGAGCTTTTAAGGCCCTATTAAAAGAACCTAGTTAAGAGAAAAATTTAATAGAATGGAAAAAATTATTGGAAGAGGTAATCACAAGTGGATGGCTGAAACAGAAGCAACCTGGTGAAGTTGATCACCCTTCCAGGACTTCATTATTAGCAGAATAATTCTCCTAGCGGCTTTCATGGCTATAAGGAATCCAAATTATACCCCTGCATGTTTCCACCATGAAAGACAATTTTAAACAGGATGCACATAAATAGAAGTGCAGGCATTCAACAAATGAAATCATTTCCAAATTACCTCGAGTGTTGTTCTTCATATTTTGGGGTAAGATTTCCTTGATTTGCTATGAACTAGATGGATGGTTATCTGGAGGTAAAAGAGGGACAGATTAACAGTAGATCAGATCAGCTGTGTTTACCTGAGTAAATCTCCAACATTAGAGATTCTCCAACACATGTGGACAATGTTGTGCAATACTGAATCTTCTCCCCCACAACCCCCAAGAAATTCTCTAATGTTAATCTCTAATGTTAATTCCAAGCTGTTGTGTCTGTTGCATTACTTGACACTTATGAAAAAAGAAACCTCCTACATTGTCTGTTTTTTCATTATTTTGTTTAATTTTGTTTTTGATAATCCCAAACCTTAAGTTCTCAGCGAGTTTCAAAGTGGTTTATTATTATATTTTGATTTTATGGTGACTCTTGCCTATGCATAATAATATAGCTCTTTACCTTGAAATACCTATAAAATGATTGGTGCACAAGAACTAAATTTATACTAATATACTAAATGAGATCTATTTCATAATCTTGGACCAGATTACAAAGTCTGGGTACCTCTGTAAAACTTTCTTGGTGTTTAATGCTGGATGTTGTCAATACACAAATGTGGAGATTCTGTGGGCTGTCTGGACTGTGCCTAAACAGAGCTTGAAAACTGTTTGAGAATGCTACTTAGCCTGACACCCCATAAATCACCATCTATTATTCTAGGATGCAGGGAAAAAAACAAGGCAAAAATTGATTGAAAGTCTGTTTAGCATTGGTTTATTTAGGTCTGTTTAGCTTTGGTTTATTTCTGTAGATACAGGCAAAGCAATATGCTTCTAAAAGGTTTTRCCTAAGGCAGCCAGAAAGAGTGGATAACTGTTCTGTGTGTGAAATAATGCTGTTAGCTATGGCTCTCAAGGTCTACTTGTGAAATCAAGCACATTAGTGCAAGAAGCTCAGTTCTCAGATTAAGGATAAGAAATTCTTTGTTCATTTCTCTGTTTCATCATTGACTTTCAAGAAGTCACTTCATGACTCCATAATTCAGTTTCTCCACAGGTTATTATTTCTGCTCTTTAATTTCAGGAATTTTGCAGCTCTCATAGTACTGAGTGATAAAAATCTCCAAGACACCAATAGGAACATAAAAGATGTTATGCACCAAAAATTTGCATGATGTCAACAGTCAGCTCCAGAAATCCTTTTCTTTAACAGTTTTATTCATATCATTGTATAAATAAGCAACAATGATAACATTATTTGCAAGGATCATGAATGATTTTTCAATGGGATTTTTTAGTATGATAACTTCTCAGTCCCTGAACAGCAGAGAAAGCCCRGCTTTCTCTGGCTTTTAAAAAAAGACAAAATGTGTGTGCCATGCAAGGACAACATCAGAAGAAACATAAATCCCTCTCAAGAGAATAGAGCAACAATAGAAAACTTGCCAGCATGCAAGAAAGAAAGAAAAAATATTTCTTTCAAACACATAGAAGTTGAGCAAGTGAGAAAAAGATTATCTCATCACACTGACAAGAATCTTACCAAAGAATTTCAAGAAGATAGAGCTTGAAAACTATCCTCAGTGGGTCTCCTTCCTCCTTTGCTTACTGATGTGTAGCACCAAAGGGGAAGCAAACCAGGGTATTCATTATCAATTGCCTGAAATGTGCATGCAAGAGAAGATTGCTTAAAAGTTTTCCTTTTCTCATGGCTTCTGCGACTAGCTCCGAAAATGTGTACTTAGATCTAGATATGTGTCTGGGACACATTTTCCTCCTAAGGAGAATTTATAGGACACTTTTAGTTTCTGAAGATGAACTTGACGAATGAACATTAGCCATTAAGTTATATTTTGAAGAACAAAAAGTCTGATCTTGAAACTTCATTTTACATCAGATTTTGCAGCTCCTGCTTTGTGTCCTGTTCATTTTGCTGATGGCTGAACATTATTCYTCCCTCCCCCAAGTCTCTGGTAAATCCAAGTACTATTCCTCAAGCTTAGTAGGGCCAAAAACATCTAAAATAAAACTGGCACAGTACTGTTAGAAACTGGTCATTTCTGAACATCAGAAAAGACATTAAAAAAAAAAGGCTATTCAGGAAATTAAACCCAGGAAACTTAAAAATAAATAACTGTGTGAATAAAATAATTGAAAATGTGAATACTAAGATATGAAGAAAATAATCTCATAAATTAAAACATACTGGAGAACAGAGATTAAAAGCAATACAAACAATATTAATGGCATAAGATATGAAGAAAAAGAAAGCTAATGTAATAGAATTAGCTGATAAAGCCGCAGAAATCCAAAAAAATAGAAAAAAGAAAGTTAATAAAAACATCTAAAAGCTTTCTTTAAAAGCAAGAAATATTGTGTGCATTGACATGAATGACACTGTCAGGACAATTTTTGCATTTATTGGGCRCAAACAGATGTAGAAAAACAGACARTGGCAGAAACTAAATAGAAAATGCTAAAACGGTTTCATAACTGGTAATATTAAATGCGACAGAATTATTGGAAGTGTTACCTGTGGTGGGTTTGTTTCCTCCCAAATTTGCTCTAAACCAGGRCACTCCCACACAACTGGTGAGTGTGAAGAATTCTCATCTATTYCAATGATAAGTATGGAGAGAAGACAAAAATCTTGCAGTCAAGTCATGTATTTTTAAAGGGACAATAGATAAACCAAATAAACAYTTGATTTTACCTATAAAGCAGATGATGAACATGAAAGCAAACATATCTTCTACATTGTCAACATGGACATTGAAATCATATAAGAGTATTAGTCTCAGAGATTTGAGATCCAACTGAGAAAGAAAATTCATAAATTCATTWAAAAACCTGTATTAGCTGTTGTAAGTCTATAAATTAATTTTGATGCTTACACAATTAATATGTGAAAAAATAAAAAAGTGAAAGACACACAAGGCTGTGTTGATTTTTCAGGAAGAATGGAAGTATCCTCAGTATAACAKGAACTCAACCCTTTTGTAACTTCAAAGCACCATTTGTGTAACTCCAGTGCAGCCAAACTTGATGTTGGCTTATGAGGAAGATTTTAGATTCTGCCAAGTATTAAAGCATAGTAGTATAATGAACCTAGTCTAAATTTTTTAAAAAACAGCKAAGACAGCATAATTCCAATATCTRCTTGAAGACACTATAGTACACAAAYGCATTTTTGAGTCAAAACTTAACAAAGGATGTAAATTCAAGAGGCAACTTGTGAGAGTTTCCATGACTTTTTCAGAATTCTCTGGTTATAACTGTCTGCTCTGAGGTTAGACATGGAGGAGGACTTAACCCTTCTGGATATTTAGGTGTGAATTCTCTTGGGGTCTGAGAGTATTTTAACTCCCTTTTAATTACAGAGCAGAAATGATGYGATGTGTTGACATTCTAGTTCTGATACTTCCAGTTATATTGTTCTAGTCTGTAGAAAAAGCCTTCTTGTGAGGCTGGAAATATTTCTTTTTAATCATTCTGCCTGGAATTTGAATGCTGAGCGTCATTCAACAGGCCTGTAAAAAATAATTTAGAGATTTTTTCTTTCACATCTGTAGAAAAGGAAGACTTCTTCTGCAATTGATCAAACATTGAGTCATGTCATAGTAGCCTCATTTCTACATGTGTTCRACAAAACAGGCCAAGCACCTCATCTTGAATATTTATTTACCAGAATAAAATGTAACACAAACAGTTCAAGTGAAGACACTACTTTTAGAACATCAAGATAGCATCTTAGACAGATTAAATGTGGTAATTACATTGTATGATACTCATATTTGTGGAATTAGTGTTAGGCTTATTTCTTGCTCATATATGATTTGGTCTTCAAAACACATCCTCTTTGAAAAAAATATCCAGTCTTGGATTATTCATTTACAGCAGATTAACAAACAATGAAGTGTGACAGCAGCTGATAAGCAACATCCAAACCTCATAATACTATTTCTTTTTATGTGGCAACCACACAAACAAATAGAAATGTCAGGTGGATAAATGCAGTTTACCCATGTAGGGTCCATAAGTGATATAGAATTGCAGCCCCATCAGTAGCTAGAGGTGTTGAGTGGCAGAATGTGTGCCATAGGTGTGTAGGAAATGTGAGTAGGTAGGAATYAGGTAGATAAATGTGATTACATTCTACACACCCAAACATCTCCACTGTGTAAATGTTTCCACAAATAAATACTTCAAAATGATATGAATAGGTGTATGTGTTATAATTCACACTTCTCTCATTACTGGAGTGAGTTAATTCTTTTAATTGGATACAAAGCTATGCTAAGCTTTGTTTCTGTCTGAAGAGGAAAAACAAACACAATACAAATCAGCAAAAAACTTAAGGGGAAAAAAGTTGTATGATCCTGACATTATGCAACATATTAACTGCTCACCCTTTTACTTAAAATTGTTTTCTGAAGAGTACCAGGAATGCTTTGTGATAGATGTGCTTTTATATTTTAATTAACTGATGACAGCAAGGCAGTCAATGTTTGAGAAACAAATTCTGCTTTCTAACCGCATAMATTCATGAAATCACCTCTTCTCCTAAGAGTGCACGCTAAGAAATCAACACAATTAACAAAAGAAGAAAAACTCTTTTTATGTTGTGAAATGCTATGAAAGTGTAGGTAATAGGACAAAACTGTGCCATACTGGGGACCATCTGCCKACAGTAGTACCACTACGTGGGTATGAAAAATCAATTAATTTGAGTGGTTTCAGATTTTAGGCTTTTTAAAKAGCCTTGTGCTGGCATTTCTAGTAATTTAAAGWCATTKTCACTGGCACTCTGAAAGTTAGTAGTAAGATTTCAGTGAAGAAAACAAAAAAAACACCAAGCAGATCAGCTGTAAATGAAAAGGAAAAACAAGAAAAGAAAATTCAATGGAACATACCATCAGCAAGGGACTTTCCCATCACAGATTATTACCTGAAATTTCTGGGGAAATRTCAGCTGAATATTTTTTCAACGTCTTTGCAGAGTCTTCTATAATAATTTTCTTTTTCTGAAAAAGCTATTTCAACCCCCTCACTGGAAGTAAATATTAGACTGCTTGTGCCCTACATGTTGGAAAACCTGGAATGATAGAAACAGGGGATTGTTTTCTTCTTATTTTTTGACTTGACTCAATGTCTTCCAGGAAAAAACCAACTAACCAAGCAACCAACCAACCAAACAAACAAAAAAAAGTGAAAATCTGAAAATCTGGATTTCCTATTTCTTCTTCTTCTTCAATATTTGTTTGTTACATTTTAAGGCTCTGTGGATCCAGATTTTAGGGGGGGTTTTTGTTCCCTCACGCAAAATTTTATGTTCTTCTATTGTAGATGTCATTGTCTAATCTTTTATAGCAGCATGATTTTTGATGAGAAAACATTGTCACAAGAAAATCCTGTGATTTGTGCTGAGGGATTTTTCTTGATAAGTGGTGTTTATAGGCCTGGCAAATATCCAAAACAATGATGATTTTCCCTTTAGTCCATGAGTCCAAAACTATGTTCAGGCCTAAAGTTTCACTCTGATTTAACAGTGGTTTCAGGTATTGTGACATCTTTCACAGTCTCCAAGTCACAGAAAAAGAGACACCTGGAAAGAAAGGAAGCAGGGATTTTAACCCAGTGTCTCCCAAATTCAAGACCATGTAGTCATTTCAATGTTGCCCCATGGAWATTTAAATATTTATATGACAGTAGAAGACCTCCAACAGGCATGAYTAGAAGAGCAAATTAATAGTTTGGTAATTTCCTTCAGGGAAACTATGTTCCCATAAAATGCTTTGTTTTTCAAAAATCCCCGTCTGCTAATGAAAGTCTGTGGGTTTTGGAGATGCTTTTACCCCTTTTTTTTTTTTTGGCTACGTCTAATATTGTTGTGTCATGCTATAGCTACTGCTGTTGAAAGTGTTTTGTTGCAGAACCCACGAGCATAGACTATATTAGACACAGAAGTACCATCAAGGTTTGCATGAGAGTGGTCTGGCATGCTTGAGGCAATGAGGCATAAGTGGAAACAGAAACTTCAATTGCCTCTATCACATCCCTGGGGTGTTGTGAGGCAAAGCACAGCTAAGCCGTGCCTCCGACACCTCAAACTCTCAGGAGTATGTTATCCAATTATCTCATGGCAACCACCCCCCCAGGGCCCTCTCTTGCTATTAGGAAACACTTTGATGGTGTGTGGAAAAAGATATTTTTGGAAGTGGAGGAAGAAGTTTTTTAGTAGAGACAATTGCTGTAATCTGTGCAATGTGTTGCTAAGTTGGAAAAGAGAGACAAAACGTTGTTCCAAATTTGCTGGCTTCTGGAGATGTTAAGCAAAAGTACGTCAGCACTGATCTTCCCACATTTCAGCAAAATTCTCAMTAAATTTTCTTGTAGAAGACTAAAAATGATTAGGTGTCATAAGAAACTGAGCAAGCTGCTGTAGGGTGTTCATAAAGTAAGCTGTGTAAGTGATTTAGAGCTCAGCAACTTTTCCTACACTCTCACAACTGTGATGCAACTTGCTGCTCTCTCCACAGTAGAGTGGGCTCTGTAGCATGCAAGATTTACTGCTGTAAGATGACATTATATTTTACCACAGGAACAGTGCTTTTTACCCTCATCTTAACATCAACAGTTACGGTCTTGCTGTGGCAGGGGGATAAAATTATAAAAGCCCACACACATTCCTGGCAAAGCACACGTACAGAAACACTGATGCAGGGACAGAAYAGGTTGAGACTAAAAGACATTATTATTGGAGCTAAGCCTCCCCTTAAACGTGAGGAGAAGCAGATGGCAAGATTTGCTCTCTGCTTTGGCAGGGCCTCTGAGCAGCACCATTGTAAAACACCCAGGGTGCAGACTGCATCTAGGCTRATGCATGCTGCATCACCCATATTGACACAGGCTCAATTGGAAGGCAATGTCCCAGCCACTTTACAGAGGCAGTTGCAGTCCTTAGGTGCTTACTCTGTTAACCAGTGAAAACCTTTGTTTATTTCCCCACCATATGCTGCAGAGTTACTTGAAGAGAAAGTATGACCTCAATTCGGATGTTTCAGGGTGGCAGAGAGGTGGAKCTAACTTTAGATCACCTTTAAGGATGATTCACCATACCTCATTGGCTATTATTTTCAGTTGTGTAGCTGGAATAACTATGMAAGTTTATTGGAATGTTGCAAAAGTTCACGTTATCCACCTTTTTTTTCTCCACTTATGTTAGTGGTAATGCAACCTATCTATAAGAAGTCCAGATTGAAAGCCAGACTTGGCTCTGCTTTCTTACTCTATGATTTTTCTTCTTGTTTGATATTTAGTAACACTGGATCTTCTTAATGAAATTTAGATTATTGCTTTGCAGATGAAATCATTAATAATAATTATGAARTCATTAAATAATCTGCTTAYTTCTCCATTCAAGAACTGGATACCYTTTTGTTGGCCTCTTGCTAAAACAAGTACAAATCTCAGAGCTTTAGGTGAGTTTTAGTCAGCAGATTCAAAAGACCTTTTCCTGACTTGCTTGAGTATTCCTCTCTCCTTTTAAAGCCAATTGATCCTGTGGGGTCCAGTGACTACCTCTAAATTATGTGCAGCTGTAGCACCCTTAGTTACAGCCCAGGAGTTTCTGAATCTGAACAGAAATCTAAACTTTCTTTCCTCACAGCTACAAAATACGCAACTCCAAACTCCTTCTCAGATTCAAATCCCTATTAGAGYATGGGACAGCTATGAGGAAGAATGCAGAAGGCCCCTCGTTATCACAGAGATAACTATGATATATGCTACATAGAAACTCTTGGCATTCCTTTTTGTCATTTCCATGCTCAATAATAATGCATGACAAGATTTAGCCTGGCACAAGTATATTGTCTGTCAAAGGYGCTTCAAGATTTTATTTGACTTTTAGTCAGCTCACATTACCCCAGGCTGTTTGATACACAGAGCACAAAGCAGCTTAACACTGTTGCTATTAATGTACAAACTGCACTGAAAACACTTCATTAAACAGCCTACTGCAGTGTAATTGTTTAATAATATTTTGATTAGGTTGTTTAGTAGACAACCCTTGCTGTAAAACATTTTCTTTCTGTCAAGTGACTCCTTATCAAAAGGTAAGGTAAAAATGCTCAGAATAGTCTTACTTTCTTAAAGCTAAAGTCAGAAAAGTTCAACTTTTTTCCTTATCTTTGGTAACCTTTTATGCTGTTTGGCTGTTTTTCTCCACAGTATTTATGAAATCCATTAAGCTTTAGCTGCTGTTAGAGAAGATCTATACCAAGTCATTAAGAAAGAAGTGCAAACACAGACTTCTTCGAATACAGACAACAAATCATCCAGCTGAACTATTCAAGAGYCTTGATCCAAATTCATTGYCTTCCAAGAGTAACGTGTACAGCATTTGACAATCTGTTCAAGCCTGGCAGGTTCTCTAAGGAGTCATGGCCCTCTTCACATTCTTAAAATAAGACAAGATTCTGGTTTTGCTTTCGGTTGGTATTTGAATGGACATTGCCATAACATTAACAAAAAAGTACCTGACAAGATTTGCCATTGATAGCAATTTCCCAGAAGTTACATKAAAGATTTTTCAAACCTTGAACAGAATAAAGTATGTGATAATAAAAAAAATAGTTTTACAAGAAAGAACTGAAAATCTTGATCTTAGTATAGAAAACGATGTAAAATGTTTTGATTGCCTCATGTAAACAAAAGATAAAAAATAGATAAGGCAGGGTGACATAGGAATAAATGCATATACACCAGGCAAGAGTGAGAATGAGAATATTCTTAACTTTGGTAAAGTATAGATTTGGGGTAGATACTAATTAAGACTAGTACAGAAAAATAAAAAAAAAAACACAACCCTTCAAGAGTTACAAATTTAGGGACAGTTATAGGACATGATGGCTTTGACAGCAAGAACATGAACTGAAAGACCTAAAATGTACTTTTCTGTCCTGTATTTCAACAAAATTGAGATCAAAACGCATTGAGAGTATACAACATCAGAGCTGCCAAAACATTGCACATAGAGCATTGAAACCAATTATCAAGAAACTGTAAGTTCCCTACATTTCATATTTTATTGATCAGAGATGGAATAAATTGTGAGTTAAAGATGGGTAGCTCACATTGCTRTTGTGATATGTCTGCTAAAGTGTTAGAGACCTTTAATTTCTGTGAGTATTTGTCTCCTCTTAAGAAATACTAACTTAATAAACAAAGATTTAAAAATGAACAAAAGTGTACTCTGTGGTGTAGATACAGATTAAAAAAATATAACTTTCATTAAATAAATACTCTCTAAACATTACTGCAGTAGCTTGCTTCCTGCAGTATCTGGGGAAAATATTGAAATTAGTGGACAGTGAAGTGCCAAGAGTCTTCCAGCTTCCTTCTCTCTGGCTCTAGCAGAGCTAATGTTAAAGGAGACATCCTTTTCAACTGCWCAAGTTGTAGTACATCAGCAGTGACTGCCATTTGCATTTGAAAAATCAAACTTCTAAGTGAAGCCATGCACTAAGTTAATGTAAAAAAATATTTACTAGATTTTATTTCATGAAAAGTTGACTGCAATATTTTACTTTTCAGCTATGCAAAGTCACACCAAGACAGTTTTAATAGTTTCTTCCTCAAGACACCTGCAAAGAAGATAAACTCCTATTCTGTATTTTTCACACTTACAATAGTTTTGGCCAGGAGATATGAAAAATATTTTCTTTTCCTGCTGCAACTCTCCCTCCAGGATCCACAATCAGAAGAGGACAGAAGGTCAAATATGCTAATTGTCTGTAAAACAAAATAAGCRTGCTGGTAGTTTATCCTGAAAAAACAAAAGTAATATGAACTTTATGCCATACTGTATCAATAAAAATTTCAAATTATCTTGAGTGATAGCCCTTTTTGAGTTCTTTGGTGTTAYAGAAACAGTTACTATAGTAAAAATATCTAAACTTTATGGGGAGGACAATATCTTCTTCTTTACCTGACTAAGGGACAGATGGGGCAGAGAAAGTCTGTGGAGTCTCTCAGGCCTTTATTGGGACATTTAAGACAATCACATTGTACCAGGTGAAAACCTAATAATGGAATGATGTTCAGTTTTGACCACTTTTCTGTGCTACATCTATTTTAATTGTGATATTGCTTTGCATATTCAGCTTCTGGCTTACCTGTTAGATCCTCCTCAGAATTCTTAAAAATTTAAGAAATAATTTCACTTAATGCTGCTAATTTTACTACATTTGTCGTATACATCTCATAAGGAGAKTCCTTCAAGTAATACAACACAAAAAGTTTCAGTTTAGTGCAACAGACAATAATACATGCCTCAGTTATTCTAAAAATGCTTAAATTTCCTAGTGGGAAATTGAAACACTAGGAAGCATATTTTACTGAACTATATCTTTTATATGTAAATATAGATAAAATATATGTATTTTATTATATATGCAATGCATTTTTAATAATTTATAAATTTGTATTTAACAAATTTATAAGTAAAAATAAAGGAAAATATTCAGCCAAAACTAGACTAAACTAACTAAAATATCTTTGTTTCTCCAAATTTAYGAAAACTGGCATAATTTTAGTATGTAATAGAGATGGTTAGTATTTAATTGATCTTGGTAAAAGTGATTTGGCTTTATAAATGGGCATAAATTAAAAGTATTTGATAAAAGGAATAAAAAAAGACCCTCCATTTTGGATATAGAATTTGGAGTGGGAGTATGAGGAATTTTTTCCTTGACTGTTTATGGACAGTATAAATTAAGTATCCTGTGTAAGAAATARGAAGGAGAATTTCACTCAGCTTAGGGTTCCCAAAATCATCGTCAAACATTCAGGTTCACTCCAAAATCCATATGTGCTGGTCCAACAGGTTAAAAAAATTCAGCAGTTGGGAAATGCACAAATTTGGGTTTTGTAATCTGGAAGACGGGAGTCAAAAAGAATCAATGGCTTGCTGCGTGTTTGAAAAATGGTACTGGGAATGGCACTGAAAAGTGTATTGGAAGGCACCACTCATCAATAAGGAACAATTTGGCCTGGTACTAGAAATATTGCTTCTTACTGTGAAGGTATTTAATCCTTGAAAATGATTGCCAAGTAATGCCRCAGAATTTCTGTTCCTGGATGATTTTTTGAGGAACAGGGTGCTGAAACATTTGTTAGCAATTACTTTTGCAATGAGATGGAAACATTGATCTYGTAGTTCCATCCTGTTGAATATTATATTAGTTTCTTCATCCTTATCTCCTTAGCTCTTTGCTTCTTCCCATGACTGATTTCTGCTCTGCCTAGCTGGATTGCCCCTTAAAACCTGGAGAGTTTTAAAAGATGAAAAATATCTATAATCATTTACAACAATGTATACCACACTGGATAAAAAAACAAATGAACCTTGGTCAGAACTAGTTTGTATAGTATTAGTACCATATAGCTTCACATTCCTTCATTGCTATCTTACTCTGTTTGTGTGTCATTATTCTAAAGCCATCCTCCCAACCTAATGTGCTTAGCCCAGCCTGGTATCTCCACAATATTTTCACACTATGAACATGAATTAATTATTAAAAAAGTAACCATCCAATGACATAAATTAGTGCTGTCTATCACATAGATTCAAGCTCTGATTTAGAGGGGGAAATATTGCTTTTAAAAAAGGTYATTGTATATGGTCAATTCATAAAAAAATCAAAAGCATTTCTTAAAAAACAATACAGGGTTTTGTATGTATTTTTACATGTTACATTWCACATTTAAGACATTACTCATAAAACAGCCAGAGATACAATCTCACTAATAGGTTAAATTATTCAATATTTAATAAAATATGACTCCTTCCTTATTTGCTCATTGCTTTTGTAAGTGGGCACACTTTTATATACACCTGACATCTATTAGAAAACCTTTATAGGTGCTATATTTTTTCCACTGAATTTTCTCATAATAACCTCAGACAGCTCCACTCAATTTTAGACCTTTTTCTGAGAAAAATTAAGAGACAGATTATTGATTGCTTCTCCAATGAAGGTTTCTGGCAGATAGAGTGGAAATAGATTTGCCTGTTAGTCACCTACTCAAACAGTATATCCTGTTGGTTTGAATAACTCAGCTGGAATACAGGGCTGAACTTCTCTAATCAATTTAGAGAAAGCATTTGACTGTATATATACTTTATATCACTATTCTTTAGGGGATTCTTGKGGGGTTTTTGATTTGGGTTGAGTTGATTCTTTTTATATTTTTAATCCGAACATTTAGGTAGTTTCAATTTGCGTGAAGTACTGGAACTCTTACTGGAACAACACTGACAACTTTCCTACCTGGAATGAAAATAGAGAACATAAAAATTCTGAGGAGCAATAGAATGTTTTTGTGTTGACTAGCATGCCAATAATATTAAAGTACCCTTCCAGCTTAGTCCATTTATCTAGTTACACTTCATGTCTATGTCCTTGGAACAGCCAGGGTGCTGCCTGGACTGCATTTGGATGAACTGAGCTTCTCAGCATTCTATACAAGCCTTGATTATGAATGTTTTCCAGATACTGTATTTTCATATAATGTAAATTTTAGCAGTAATTTTTATTATGACAGTGTAGCTGAAATTTTGCTAGTAAACAGTGTTGTATAGACAATGTAGTTTGCATTTCTGTATAAAGTGGTTTTGACTGCAATGTCAGTATGTGAATAAGAATGTATGTTTGTAAGAATAGCTACTCATCTCTGGGACCAAATATATGTTGTCTTTCACTAAGCTGTGCATTATGAATGATCTTTAAAAATATGGGACGAAAAAGATTAGTAGTCACCAATGAGTCGTTAGACAAGGAGATCTAATCTTCCTCAGTCACATATTCTTAAGCACTTACATAAAGCTATTTTCAATCAGTAACCCCAAAAGTCACAGCTCTTGTATCTCCAAAATCACTGAAAAACTGCCACTAATTTTTACAGACCTGTGATTTTAATGTGCTGCCTACAACATTGGGGTTTTGTTTTGGGAAATAGTAAACATTTTAAAAAAAAGTCAAGAATAAATTTTTGTTGCTTGGGCAAAGTAATCCTTAAACCAAAACCTTTGGAAATGCATAGGTAACAAAATACTACTGCTGCTAGGAAACTCTTCTAGAAAACCTATTCAGTCCCAAAAAGCTATTGTGGTCTGGACACAGATCATCCTGTGGGATTCCCTCAGAGGTGAAGGTCAAAATTTCTAGTCTTGTTTGCTGTTTGGGGAAGGGGAAGCATCTTAAAATTATGAGACATGAAAACATAGTTAAAACCTATAAAATGACAGTAAATAATGACAGGAAAAAAAACAGTGATGAATGAATAGCCTACTGAGTCATCTTTTTCAAATTATACAGAAAAAAATACTTTCCAGTACTTGAAAAAATTAAACAGCTTCTCCAGAATAAGTTCTTCTATTTCCTTCCTTTTAAATTTCATGTAATTCAGGTACTAGTCCTCTTGCCAATATAGTTCTTTCATGTCTGCTGTACATGTTCAAGTACTGGTTCAAGTACCTCTGGCAGAAATGCAGAGGGGTTGTATAGATTTGCTATTGTATAGCTTTCTTATTTCCTTCTCATTTTAATTTCYTTCTCTGTCTCAATGTCTCATTTAATCTTACTCTTTTATTCTGTTTTATAGACCATTCTTTTTTCTTTTTCTTTATTTTGAATTAACTTATATGAATGTTTATTGGCTTATATGTGTATATATTTCCTAYAGTGAAAAGATTGCACCAAAGTTTCCAATATTTGCCTTCTCTGCCAACATTGAATGTTTCCCTTCTTAATGCCTCAATAATTGTTAATATTTCATTTTAAAAAGAACACAAGAGTGTTCATCTTGATGCCTTAAGTTTTTAGCCTTTATATTTTTCAGACCCCGTACTGCATTAGTGTATAACACTGAACTCCATATAGAGTGTTAGCAAGGTCTCTTTACATTCTGGTCAGATAAAACAATCCTTCCAAGCCTGGGAAGCCAGGACAGCTCATAGCCTCAGGCCCTGAAAAATATAAACAAAAGTGAATCGGGGGAAAAACAAACCTGGGGAATATGACTTCATTACCTGAAGSTATAATTGGACAATGAACCTCTGGTATGCAAATACACCAAACTTATATCTGTCTGAAAAACTCTTGATAATCATCCATCTTGGGTGTAGCCTCTGCAAGGTTTTTTTACTGTCCAAGGTATAACTATTGAAGGCTTTTAATATATACCTACTTTATTCTCTAACTCTGTCTAGCCTCTGCTCTAGGTAGCCAGTCCAAGGCATCAACCTCAGTATAGCAAAAGTGGACTCAAAAGGGACTAAGAGACACAGATATTTACAGAGAAAWATTAACCTTTCATCTGTTCATCTGCAATAGGCCTCTTTTTTAAAACAGAGCTTTTCACCTCATGAAAGCTGGTCTGCTTCAATCTTCATTCAATCTACTGATTTAAGCTTTTGTTCAATTGTATATTTTGCATTTTACTCATCAGGAAATACTGAGGGTATGTGGAGAGCGAACTTTATTGTGTTCTCCTAAAATCCATTTTGCCTCTCTATTTTTTTACTTGACTTGTTCACTTTCTCACAGTCTGTAATTACATTTATCTGCTTATACTGCCATATATATATAAAACATATCTCACAATATAATTTATTAAGCGCTTTCACCTATTTCTCATTTTAAATGACATTGCATTGACTTTATATGCACAGAGACATGCACACATGCCACACCCTCACTCACCTAGTTCATAATCTTTTTCATCTTTTCAAGAGGAGATATCTTCCTCTGTAGAATTTCAGATGGATTTGCAAGGTGAAAGACTTTTAGCCACTTGAGGTAAATTCTGAGAGTAGTGATGGTGAACTCGAATGATGAGCACATTATAAAAAATCTCCTTAATTTTTTTTGTGTTGGAAAATGATAGCAATAAAGTTTAAATTCTGACATCTACATTCTATTGGATCTCATTTCTCAATACTTTCAGAGATTCTTACCATTCTGAGCTTCTTTACCTCTCTGCAGCAGAATCAGGCATGCAGAWTATTTCCCCTTGCATTCATGACACAATTCTGCTTTCAGATTTGCCAGTATCTCCCTGGATCATCTCGTAATCACAGGAAAGGGAGTTTGAAGGGAATCTCACCATCATACATGCTGAATGTTTCTGCTTTGTGCTCTGGAGAGATCTCAAAGAGTAATAGCTGTTTTACTTTTAAGAAGGTATGTATCTCTGCCATCAATGCGTATTTGATTAAAAAAGGCCCAGCAACCTACAGCCTTGAAGCGCAGCTAAAGTGGATACGAAAAGTTAGCACAAACTCTTTTGTTTAGCCAATCTGTTCTGTACATCATTACAACATTCTTACCTTCAATGTATCTTCAATATTCATAGAATTTCTTATGCTGTCAGGTAAGGAAAAGCTAATGGTGTTGCACAATTTGATTTTTGAAGGTATTTTCTCAGGTTAATGAAAAGTAATTATGGGAGTATGAGGAAGGGAAACAACAAAACATAAAGAGGCCAGACTTCATAAAGAAAGACTTTCTGGGTACATTTTGACGATGTTGGGCATYACCTTTTCAAAAAGACAGAAAAGGAAAGGAAGGCCTCAACATAAACTGTTTACTTTTCAGATCTATTTTTCTTCTAAATTCTTTTATTTCAAGTTATATTACTCTTTAAAAAGCACAAGTCATATATATGATGTGATCGTTCCTGCAGGGGGAAAAATACAGGTGCTAAATAAAAGATAAACATTGCATGATCTTTGATAAAAGTGGSAGCAGGAGAAAATAAAATCTGCCTGAAGAGAGACAGATTATCTTGAAAGACTTAAGAGTGATCCTGTAAAGAATGTGTGGAAGAGGTAGCACTCAAACCAAACATGACAAAGCAAGATTTGTGATTCCCTTAAGCAGTCTTTAAAGATCAAAAGTACTGAGTATAATTTTGTCACCAAAGCAGGACAAGTWGAAATTGGGTCAATCTCTTGGCTCCTCTGCTTTATGGGTCTCATGTTTGAGCTTTATGATTTGCCCTGTCACTTTTTGTCATAGTGCCAAGAAGCGAGGTGCAGAAATGTCTAGGAACCCACCATACATTTTGCATTGATCCCACATTCTCAAAACACTAGGGTAAAACATATAATACAAATATTCAAAAATATGTCTCTGTTATGTGAGACAAATGGTTAACATTCCTTTGCCTTTATTATCCCTTTGATTTTGATATAATGACCTTAGTGATGAGGGAACAGTACTAGATGCTCAGATTTCTCTGTTACTGAATCACTGAGATTTTTTYATGATGCCTTGACAGTTTAGAAATAATGGAGATTTTCCCTGAGTAAGGACTCAAGAATCCAATCTGAATAAAACAGGTAGGCAAGGAATTTTAAGCAAAAGACTTTAAAATGAAGCCTGAAAGAGACAATAGATCAGCTGGATCTGGACTTCAATTTTTCTTAGATTTGGATCCTTAATTCACCTAAATTCCTACTGAAAAGCCTAGCCTGAAACATTTCCATGAACAGGCCTGTAGAAAAAGTTCCTGTTATGTYGCTTAGCCTACATTATAATTTAGGTAACAAAGAGACAAACTTGAAGATATTTTAAGGAATTCTTCACTTGGATTTCTGACACAAATGAGGAATTTCAAATTTTCTTACTATCAGGAGCTAAGTAGTAATTTCACCTAACCTAGAACCATGGGATTAATCCAAGCCCCAGTGAAACAAACAGAACGAATCTCAGGTGCTTTGTGTGTATATTATGATGATGAAAAGGCATTAAAGTGAAGAAATTAAATACAAAAACAAAAATACACAAACATACAAAACCTACCACAATGAAATAAAAAAAAATTAGCGAACTATTTTTGTCTTACCATTCTGTTTCTTTCCCATCACTTACCTGTGAAACTTKCTGTAAGTCTCTGGAGCTTATCACATGCTCTTGGAGCTTCAGGACATCTTTAGCTGATATCTTAATAAGAAAGAACAGCTATCTTAATAACTGGAAGAGTTATGGTATTTCTCAGATATCTTAAAATATACAGCTTATATCAATGCATGCTCAAAAAAAAAATATATTTATTGTGTTACATTTCCATGGTTCACCTTCTTTTGCTTTATGCTTGATGTTTTCTGTTTTGATTTTTTTCTGTTGCTGCTTTGTTTTGTTTTTTTTTTGCTTTCTTCTGATGGTAACTCTTTATTTAAATCAATTTTCTTTCCTATGAAACTTTTCATCCAAAAATGTTTTCTTTCCTATGAAACTTTTCATCCTTTTTATCATGTCTTCTTCAGAACTGAACAGCATAAATAGTCTCTAAACTAAGGAAGAAATCATCTCCACATAAGTTAATGAAGCAAAAGAATGTAAGAAGGCCRGAACTACAGAACTACTACATTTTTTTCCTGTGTTTTCTGTGGTTTTCTTTTACTTATTGATGGCCCTGAGTCATTACAGAATCAACAATAGCCCATATTTCACAGGAYATTACACTTCGCAAAAGAAGTTAAAGGAGAACTAAGAACCAAAAAAAGGAAGATTTAGAAAACATAATTATAGATTAATTGTTATGACCTCTGTGTGTAACAAAAAATTTTAGTGCTAATATGGTGGAAATACACRATTACTGACAAGCAATCATCAGGATGGAAATAGACAGTACRAGTCCAGGAAGGGTAGAATGTAGGATTYAGCATTCCTCAAGTCCTAAGTGAGTAACTGAACAATATTTGTCCATTAGGGTGACTAAAATATCTATGTGAATATTCTTTGTTATAAAAGGAGAAATTCAGAGTTAATGGAAAAAATAGAGGAAAGAGGAAATTAAAAAGGAATACTTTACAAAAACTGTCAACAGTAAATGGTTCTGATTGCTTTAGATTTCGAAATTAATTTACATCCTTTTCTAATAGGATGCACAAATCAATAGAATGGGCAAAATTTAAGTCACATCTGCTATATATTAATCATGGAGTAAGCTATCAAAAGAACATAGAAACTACATTTTTTCATGATCCTTGATACTTCAAATAAYTTGCAGTTATTTTACCTCTTCCTAGGTTGAACTCACAGATTTTAAATAAAAGAAAACAATTTGAAAAGCATTGTTAGAAAGTGCATGAACAAATAAGTGGTGTACAAAGACCCTGGAACGAAGGACTATGCATGTCTTTCTTTAGAAGCGTAGGTCCAGAAAGAAGTTGAAGGTAACAAAATCCTCTACTTTAGCCCWGTTAGTCAAGTACAAGTAAGGTTTATGTTGGAGTATCAAAGCTGTTTATTGAGTCTTTATATCACTTGTGTACACTATGTACAAATCACACCAGTGATGTATGAAGTTGTACCTGAAAGGCAGAGCTGTGAAATGGAAATCTAGCTGTGGTCAGGTTTTGCCAGAACTCCACTAACCCTAATTTCTCTGTGAAGCAATTCCAAGCATGTTCTAGCCTGCAGCTAAATAAAGGACAAGCTAAGAATCAAGAAAAAGGACATGAGACAGGACCTTCATTTCAGAGYCTGGATTCTAATTTCAAAAATGTCAAAGTAAATGGAAAGGGATTTTTATTTAAATAGAACCATGGCCTTGGCTAAAGATTTCATGAAGCAAAGGTGGGAACAGAATGCCAAATAATCAGGCAAGGAGGACAATATGAAAGGCCAAAAAAAACCCAAAAGCAAAAAAAAAAAGAGAACCACTAAAAAAAGACAACAGCAAGAAAAATGCATAAAACAAAAACCAACAAACAAAACAGGAAAAAAAATTGAAAAAACCCAACACATTACCAGAAGTTATTGCAATTTCCTGCATACTTTTTTTCAACATTAGGTTATGCTTTTGTCAAGAGCATTTAATAAACTTTCTAGGAGACAATTTGTAGATGTGTCAGGCCAGACTAAATGACCAAAGTGATCCCTTATGACATGAAGGTCTATATTTAATAACCCTGTGGGCTTGTTAGACATTCTCGAAGACAGCATGTCTAGAAACACTGTACCCTAGAGTGTAACACCAGCAAGAAAAACCAGACAACAAGGTAATCTGGAGTGGCTGACCACCTACAGAGGGTCCTGAGGGGGCAAATATATTAAGTGCCTAGTTATTTTGTCTTCTCTCAAGGACCTAGTACTACTCATTTACAGCAAGACACATCAGGAGAATCTTCAGTCTGCTATAAAATTAACAGGGGACTACTGTCAGACAATGCACAACTCAGCTCAGGTTGAAAACTCAGGTCAAGTAAGGATCTCACTTAAAACTCAAAAGATATGAYCTAAAATAATAGAAAAGAAGAACTAGAAGAAATGGAAGGCATACTGAGATGCCGAAACTGAAACAGAAAAGTTTTATTCAGCACAGTCCCTGTTTCCATGAGGATCTTTTTAAAAGAAACATTTTATTGTCATCGATTGATGTGATAAAGATATATGTGAAAGGCACCAGAAATMAAGTATCTCAATATGCATTAAATATAGCTAACAGATCAATAGAATATAGATATATTTAAAATATCTTGACACTRGTGAGTTACTAATGAAACAGGAAAAGAAAAATCAAAATGGTTGAGGGGAGAAAAAAGATTTGAGTATACAGTTTTTTAAAATATTATCAAGACGACAAAAAGATATGATTACTCTCTCCATTATTTGGTCTGCACAAATATCAGCTGTGGATGGTTAAGTAAAAGGTAAACATTGATAATTAGGAATTGTGAGATTTACATATTGAAATTAAAATCTTSTGAACAATGAGATTCTTATACTATTTCATTAATTTTCTTCAGGCCTATGGACAGTTCCCATTCCTTTATGTATTTATTTTTATGGTATACTTAAATAATTCTGACAGGAAGACAAATGAAAAAGAACAAACAAGCTTTTTTTCCACTTCTGGGATCAGAAATATCTTCCACTGCTCTACAGTTTAATTAGAGATCACTAAAATTATACAAGTGTAAGCAAAATAATGGAAACTACAATTTCCACTGGGATGCAGATGAACTAATTTTGGTTCCCATCCTCCTGCCCAGGAAAGGAAATGTGAGAAACAGAGTGGTTGAGGTGAAAATTTTGTTGAGAAGATCTGAGAACTTCTCATAATTGGATGATTGAATCCAAGGCATCATTTTTTGTCAGACAGGTATATAATCTCTACGTTATTTACCGGGATGGGAAGACACCTCTGATATCAGTGATTAATATTAAAGATAAATAATATCTAATGATAAGTAAAATAAATTTTCTGTTTAGTGAATTACAGTTGCATGGAGAAGCTGAGAAGGGATGCCAAATTCTTATGAAAGTTAAGGGTCATGAATCARTTGGATCAATCAGAAGCACTTATATTTTCAGACAATTTCTTACTAAGCAGCCATCAGATTCATGATATGCTTATTCGCATTGAAAAGTGCTGGTTTCYGAGGAAATTTAATATTGTCTCTCAAATGGGACAGGTTCCTGTGTCTGAAATCAGTGTTAAGTTGGGCTTTGGAAAGGAACTGATTAAATGAAATAATTTCTAAAGAAAGAGGTCAGGTATACAAATGTTGTTTATCTCTTTTAGGAACAATTTTGAAAATAAGATTTTGATAATTATATTGCAGATTATTATTTTAACATATTCTTTATTTTTGAGAAAAATCAAACCTTTTTAATTTTGGGTAAAATTATTTTCTTCTTTTTGTTTTCTGTTTTTTAATCATTTTGTATCATTTTCTTTAAGCAATACTGAGATGCACTTATGGATTTTTCTTAAAACCCATTATGCACAATACTTTTGAACTTCAGCAAAGATATTAAAGATAGAAACCTCTCACTTGTCTTCAGTTCCATAATACATATTTGCTTTTCTTAAATTATTATAGTCATTCTTTAGAACAGTTAAAGTTACAGAAAGTGACCAATGATAAGATGACAAGTTTTGCACCTGACAAAGGAATTAATGCTCCCTGGGAAAAGAATTGCCCAATACCTATGCTTGTACAATGACAAGASCATTTGGATATGTTCAGTTGTTGCAATAGGGATAAAACTTTCTTTATAGATGCTTTATTTATGACAGATCAGTTTCTTCAGCTCAATACTTGAAAGTCTGTTCCTAAAGCAAACACTGTGTTCACCATTTGTTCTAAAAAACTATTCTGAAATTGAAATTGTCCTTATTAAACAAATAGGGGTGACTTAACTGGTTGTTTCAGAGACAGCCAGACCCTCCCAGGTCAGTTTGTCTTCACTGACAGAGCTTGGCAGAGTTATACAGAGCTATTGGAAAATAATAGCAATATTGCTACAATTTGGAGKTTTTTTAATTTAGTTTTTTCGTTATTTGGAAAATAAGAAGAGAATAATGCAGCAGAAGATGAAAATCCTTTCATCCTGGGTTACAACAAATAAAGTTTGTRGATGTAGATACTGCTGGCATTTTGGCTATTTTCCACAGCTAGCAAACTAAAAATTTCTTCCAACATCAGGACTTTGATGGAATTTCAAGGCTATGCTAGAATTCAGAATTAAGAACACTGGGTAATTAGATTTCCACTGAAAACAAAATAGGGAAAGCTGACATTGTTCGGCAGTTTTCATTATGAAAACTAATAGCACTGCAAGATTTTGAAGTCTGAGCAAGAGTCCCAGTTTATATATGTGATATGTGGATTCAGTTGGGAACTCCCTGTTGCCCAGCAAAGCTCAATTTTTCTTCCCCTTTGTGCAGTTTCCATCCCACTGTACTGGCAGCTCGATTGTGGATRAAATTTGGAGTGTTAGCTCTACATTAAAAGAATAATATAATGAGAGCAATAAGAGATGCAGACTGATTTATTATTGTAGGACAAATCACTCTGTTTCTATGTACCACTGGAAGTACAGAATAAGTAGAAAATAAACTGGTGAAAGCAAAAACTCAACTCGAGTTTTTCATTATGGATTTTTTATTTGCTTCTTAGAAATAGTATTTCTTCAGAAAAAACACAATTCATTTTTTATTTTGTGTGATGTGCAAAACAAAACTAAATAATTCGATTAAATTACCATTCAGAAACTTGTTGAGCTTTACTTTGCAAATGTGGATCTGCTTGAGAAACTCAAGGGACTCAGTGAACACCTGCAGAAATGAATCACTGTGCTTTGTGTGTGTTTGTAGATAGTTATTTGACATGTTGCCTCATTGAGATATAAAAAAGACAGATAATCCAATTAGATTTTTTTTTCACACATAATAATAAAAGCTTTGCTTTGTCCTTTGCACATGGCTTTGAGTTGTTGCAATTCCACTCAAGTCATGTTTTCAAGTTTTGCCTCATAACCATTAGGACTAAAACCTTAACTTTTATATAAAAGCTTGGATTAACACCTAATTTATTAATTCCAAGGTATATATTTAAAAAAAAACAAACAAAAATAAAAATAAAGAGATAGAAAAGAAAAAAGAGCATAAAAAAGGACAATCTACACAAGACTTGTGAAAGAAATAAAACACAAATTGCAGCCTTCTTACTTTACCAGAATGCATGAGATACTTAATGACTCTAAATCCACCAGCAACAGAGGAAGGATGCAGACAAGTAGTGTAGTTTCACACAGATTTCCATTGTTTGATCTTAGTAAATTGTTACTAAAATAATTGCTATTGACATTGGCTACCATTTGAATAGCTGAGAGCTTTAAATCACAGTACCTATGAATAAAGTGGCCAAATTACTATACAGTGAAGAAAAAGTTGGCTTGCAGAAGCACAATCTGCCTCTAGGCTAATTAGCCCTTCAAGCTGGATGATTTAGACAAACTGATATTGTCTTGTAGGCTTCTTTTGCAGACTTAAGAGATTCTCAAGGTTTGTGCAAGGAAGACCACATAGTACAGGGATGCCAAATAAGGCAGCTGAACAGGAATCTCAATGTCTTTGTGGGTCTGTCTGCATAAGCACTTTAAAACCTAAATTAAGACTGGTCTGAAGTGAATCTTACAGTTGTTTTCAGYTACCATTTTTCGGTTCAAATTGCTTTAAAAACATTTTAAAATTGTAGTCTTTGCTACTCACTTATTCCACTTTTTACGTCCCATAGTATTTCCCTTTGTAGCTCAACTGCATTTTGCTACACCATAATATAACAGTGTTTCACCCTCATTGCTATGGATTAAACTTAGATTTTTATTTAATTGTTACCAGTAGTCTTATATAAAAAAGTTTTCTCTGAGTTCAGTGCCACTAGTCCTTCTGTTGCTGTAAACCACTAGCAGTTTGTGCTGATCTTTTGATGGATCAGCAATTCTTCAAGTAGGCAGACAGTGAAACATAGACTAATGATTCATGACTGAAAGCAGTTTCATTTGTTTAATCTCTAATAACTGCAGTAATTATAAATTTAAAATAGTAGTGATATGTTTTTAAAAAATATTTTAATAGTGGTTTGGCATTTTAAGCACATTTTACATTCTGGATTCTCAGCAAAGTGAAAACATCAGTTCAGAGATTCAGAAGAAGGAGTAAAACTTTTCTTTTCTTGCTCAGGAGTCCAAAAATCACTGCAGCCCTTCAAAAATCATTCCTTGCACATATGAATTCATCTCCTTGTTTTCCCTGTGGTAATGAAGTCTACCTACAAGAGAACTTACTAACAAACTTATTATGAGGTTATCTAAACTGTATTTCTTTCAACCTCTTGTTACTTCTTCACTACAAGTCAGAAAGAAATAATTTAGGCTGAATATTGTTGAATTGTTGAATCTTTGTTTGAATTGTTGAATCTATTRTTGAATCTTCAACTAGAAGATTTTTAATTTATTTTAGATGGAAAAAAGAAAGTAGAAAACAAGTAAGTCTGTGTGAGATAAACTTTATTTCATTGTTGCTATTGCTGTACTTTTATTCATCTGTTAAGCTAAAACATAGAAAAAGTTGGTTTTGTTTTTTTTTTTATAATTTATTCCTTACCTCTATTCTGAGCTCTCTTCTCTGAGCTCTACTGATCTTTGCTTGGGTCTTATTTTTGCAGAATGCCTACGGGGGAATATAACACAAGCAGCCTCTGACATTTGCACCATTGTTCTGCGACACATCAACATTTGTAATATCCATAACAGAATATTTTGTTGCCCATGGCATACTATGAGTCTAGGGGTTATTTTGTGCTGTCAGTTGCTCTTTATTCCTTAACTCYATGATGTGCAGGAGATCCCCAGAAACTAATGCTCTTCTAAAACTATGTCAGTGTTAAAGSACTAACAACAAACTGAACAACAAAATGCTATATTAGCTCCAAGTATGCGCACCAGGGTTCCATGGGCAATCAAACTTGCTGGAATTAAAGGTCAAGAGATCAGGACTGTAMCTTGAAGCAACCCTGGGGAAGGCAACAATCTTCCACCTTTGTTGTATTATGCAAGCTGTCCATGATCACAGAAAGTGAAAAACAGCTATCAGATCACAGGATCTTTTCAGAGCTAGAAGCACCTGCAGTTAGGAACAAAAGAATTCACAAAGCCCTCCTTTCACAAGGGAGGGCTTAGTAGCACTCCTTTCAGTGTGCTACTCTTTGGTAAATGTGTGTACAGTCATCTCAGCAGAAGACAATATAATGGACACTTAAAATTTGTAATTAATCATTTTCCTGTGTTCAGGTTGTCAGAGGAGAAAGTAGAAAATTAATTTATTGAAAAAAAATAAAATTCAGAACATTGCAAGAAGTTTGCATTTTAAAACAAACATTTATTAGGGAACAGTCACTGGACTAAAAGAAATGACTGAGTAAAATAAATGCAAGAATTTGGATTAGTTATCATTCCAGAATTAGGAATGAAAGAGTGAAAATATGCCCAAAAGGTGTGTTGTGACTTTCCTAATCCTATCTGGTTATGGAGTACTTACACTGGCTCCCAGGGAGGGATAGTGAGACATGGATATGAGCAGACTGCCTAATGCTAGGAAGAGTGATCAACCCCAATTGCCGAGACATTCAGGCTAAATCTGTGCTCTACGTAACACAGTTAATTCTAAAAGCAGTACATACTCTTTCTCAGTGTTACATTGTTGCCTATATTAGCATTTTAATTTTAATCAGAACTGCAGTTTTCACTCAGCTGTCCTGATAATCCTACTTACGGCTTGTTATTGCACATACAAATTAACATGAGCTCAGAGATCACAACCTGGGCTCCTTTCTGATGAAATTAAACCAGAAGATGTGCTTCATGAGTGCACCTAAATGCTCTCTGCCTGCTAATAGACATAAGTCCCTGGAAATGGATTAGAGTAATATGAAATTAAATCCACCAAAATATATACAGTAAACCTATCAACTCTCCACCATTAACTACTTTGTTCAACACTTGCTCCTGTTGCACTGCCAATGTAGACACAAGGTTTACCTTCACTATTCCACCATGCAATCTTCAGYGTCCAATGTTTCTCCTTACAAACTAAGAGTAGGTGAGCCTCAGACTACTCACAGATCTCATCAGTTTTGCTGCATGGTGAAATCAGGACTCATTTGCTTTTGCACCTGTGTAAGAGACTGAACTATTAATGGTTACTGACAATCAATTGGCCATTTGCAGAAGCAAGGTGCTTTGCTAAGGTCAGGTTTGCACTCCCCAGTCTAATGGGCGGGTAGAGATTTGTGTGTGCTGTGAAAAAACTTCTGATTGACACAGGACAGAGGGGATGCACTCCCACCACCTGAGAATGACCATGACAAACCAATCTTTGTTTAGCAACAAGCTGGATTTTGAGCCAGACTGGGGGAAAGGCTGATAGGAAACACATCCTACAGAGGTAGGATAATGCTTTTTATCATGACAATGTCCTCTCTTACACAAGTGGTTCAGGCGTGAAGCCCCCCTCTAGGGGACATGCACACATCAGCCTGAAGGTATTCATCCTTTCCCTTTCCAAAGGGGCATAATTGGCTCAATTATATAAGAAGCAGCTGTCATGTCTTAGARTGTATCATAACACATCAAAGTCACMCAAAGCGCCCTCAGACACATTTCTAGGACCTTCCACCAGAGCACTGCTCATGATCTACTGTGTTACAACACACAGTGTAAAAYTTTCACCCAAGGGGAGGTACCTTGGCMTTCCCACTTGAATGTTTATCAACCCTCTGAAATTTGTGTTCTGTGGGCTTCCCCACCTCTGACACATCAAGACATCTAAATGACAACAACCAAGTCTCATTACCAGATGCACTAGATCTTTTCTCTCCTCTGTCTACCTCTTGCCCCTTCTTTATCTTTCTTTCTTTTCCTTACATATTTTCTCAAGCAATATTTTTCCACGATATAAATTGTTGCCTTTCTACAGAAAATAGACAAAACACTACAAATCTCCTTTTAACTGCAATGAAATTGTTCTAAAATAAACCTGCCATATATGTACCTAAGCATCAGTCATTCAGTGTCATTTCACTCTAATCCACCCCAAGGGATCTATTAACAAGAACCTCAGTTGCCCTGGCCTTCTGGGGTGGATCAGAACAACCTTATATCAGGCATATCATAGCACTCAATGTAAATTGAAATGACAGTGGCACATCTGGCTGAACATCCCAAATAGCACAAGTTGTAACACATATCCAAAAAAGCTTTGCAATTCCAGGATTTCTCTCTCGCGTTCTCCAAAACACTAAAATATTTCCTTAATTAAAGTTTATCTACTCTATTTGAAATTATGTATTGAAATGATGAAGAATATATGGTACAGAGAGCCTCCAATCTATTATATTATTACAATGTTTTGAAAAGAGTATTGTGATCTAACTGAATATCCAGTCAGAAAAAATCATATTAGAAATTCAGAGTTGGAGGAGGTGACTCAATCACAAATTATGCAGGAGTAACTGATACAAGCACTGGACAGTATAGCACTTAATACATTAAGAAGTTCTTTAGAGCTATATGTGGCACACAGTAATTGAAGAATTATGCAATGTACTGTTAAGGTCAAAGGTGTGAACTGCAGGTTGATTTCACGTGGCAGGCTTTCCCAGCACTGAAACAATGCAAGCCGTGTTTATACATCCTACAAACATATACAAAGGCAGTGTTTGTTAAGTGACTGACCACTTCCAGTATCAAGTGAAACTTGGCACAAAGGTGTTCAGTGGCAAATTATTCCCACGTGTCCATTGGCCCAAGAGATCTGGTTCTCATGCTTTAAAGCATCCATCCCATTCTCTGCCCATGCAAGTCCATAGACCATCAGTGTGTACTCATAAAAAATGCTGGTAAATGGAGATTACCAATATAAGAAATAGAAGCTGTTCTTTCTTTCAGTGTCTGGACTAGAAGACACCCAGGCATTCTGTGTATGCTTCTTTATTTACCTCTACTATATTCAACTTGACCTAATACTCTCATTTCTCTTTCCAACCTTACTCTTCCAGAAAGGACAGCATATTATTTCACACCATATGGGAAATAATGTTCTTTTCAATTTTAAAGCTCATTTTACAAACAGTAGTGTAAGACTTTCCCAGGATGTTATTTGAGTCATTAAATTTCTTCATGGGGACATGTTCATTTGAAATGTATGCTGCACATAGGAGAGCAGGGACAGGAAGAGATTAGCTAATTCTCCTGTAAATGCTCATTTTGTTTCAGGGGAAACCAGTTTCAATATCTTCACCTAAGATGAAGCATCAGTCCTCTCCTTATCTTTGTTTCCCACTCCCAGTCTGTTACAGCAGCTCTGTTAATATTCCAGCACCTCACTGATACTTCTCTGCAAAAGTAGAGAAAAGGACATGTTGAAGTGGCAAGAACAGAGATAATAACATAACCAAAATCCAGTACAGGAAAAAATAAAAAGGAGACCAATGAAGGCAAAAAAGCCAAATTAGTACCACACCTAGTAAACCTAGACCCCATCACAGTCATACAGAAAAAGTAACACAAAAGAGAGCTGACTAGTTGAAAGACAGCCGGCTTTTCATTTCCCCAAAAATATTATTTCAGCCAACTAATAATCAAATAAACCAATGATGCTATACTGCTTCTTTTAGGAAGCTGTATAGGTTTTCTAAATATACCTATAGATATATAGGTATATTAGAAGGCATTAGAAGATTGGAAGGCCTAATCTTCTATCGGGAAAGGAACATGTGCGTATATTTGCAGCTTTGTTTGGGTGAGGGATGTATCATTGAAGGAAACCTTCTTATTGCTAGCACTTTCCATTTTTAATTTGTCATCACAGTGCTTCACAGTCCAGACACATTTCAGCAGATTTTGACTTGGACTAGAAATGTGTCTGGTGTGGACTAGACTCAAAGCTTATGCTTCATATTTTCCTAATGTAGACATCAGCAATAAAACTCTCACTGTACATTTGAGAAGAATGGCCTAACTGATTGGCAGCTTTAACCATGTCAAAAAATGGCTGAGTCAGTTTTTTGAGCTGTTTTTCTCTTTCTTATCTTCAAGGAAAATAAATTCTGCCATAAGTACCAAAAATGGGAGAGTGAGTTTAAAAGAATATTTTGTTAGAAAATGGCTATTTAATATAGGGGCTTATAATGGAAACTTTTTTTCCATCTCAGTTGCAGCTGTTACCGTTCTGACAAAGTCTAGTAGCTAATGAAAGGTGTGTAACATTTGCAAAGTTTGCTTTTTCAGGAAGAAAGAGGAAATTCATAAAATGTCTAGAAAGGTGTATAAATGAATGCAGAGAATAGAAGCTATTTGCTGGCATGTGAAAAGATTTTATTGTAGAAACAAGCCACTCACAGAAAGACCTATACATATATACTATGTAGAAAATGTATCCAAATTTGAGAGCATTAAAACCTATTACAACATTTCATATATCCCCAGAGAACCCAGTTCTTAYGCTATCAGTCTAAGGAATTGTGAAAAAAGTTGCATAAACATCACATAAAGAAATTGTAACCAAGTTATTTTTGCAAACTATACATGTATAAAGACCAATTCATAACAAATGTCCGCGTCTCTTACTCACAAATTCTCTAATTCATTCTTGTTTTTATTACCCTCCACTCTATAAGATGTTGTAAGGGCAGTATACATGTATTTATACTTGTCAGTCATACAACCTATAAAGTTAATGCAATTATCAACTTTAAATTTTCTTCTTGAAAAAATGTAGGATAAACTTGAAACCCCTAAGAAAAGATAGTTCTGATTACACTAATAGAAAAACTAACATCCAGACTGTCACTAAGGCTTCAGAATCAGGAATATTTGAGTGGAAAAGACCTGTGCTGACTGCACTATTTGATCCATATCTTAAAGCCATAGTTAACACCATGCCTTATTTTCACCTCACAGTTTTCTGTGGCCATGGGAATGGTCTCATAAAACATTAATTGTCAGTGTCAATTTAACTAGGTTTCAGACCCAAATGACACTGAAGTCCTATTTCACAATATTTTTTCTGGGAAAAAAGGATGACTAGTGAAACTTTTACAGGTAAACTTGCAGAGCCATAGGCTTGCCCCTTGTAAATAAATGTTTTGCTTTGGTTCCTCATGATGATACAGGTAAAAAGATCCCTTTTTGTGTCAATAATGAGTATATTGACTGAAGCTATAAAAATTATTGGAAAATATTTGAAAAGATAGCAGGACAACATTTCTAATAACACTAAGGTGATATTTCCAAGACCAGAAGGAAATAACAATTCAGTATAGAACAAATGTATATGTGTATTTTCTTTGCTCAGATAATAGTACTTTGTATATTTGTCAGTAGAAGATTACAGGAATACTTCTAAAAAGAATAAAGTGAGATTTCTGGATAATAAATAGGACTGTGAAGAGATCTGCTTTCTGTATCTACCTTTCACATGCACTTCTGCTATAACCTTGGGCAAAACATATTCCAATTACACTTTTCTCAGTTTTTCTAGCCATAAAATAGAAATGATACTTCCTCACCTCGCTGGAATGAGGTCATGGTCATCTTGGTACTGTTTATTGCACGTATTTCAGAAGACAGGCAGCTATACAACTCAAGTAGTATTTCATAAGGAAAATATCATACAATTCCCTGTATGCACCTAACAGTGAGGTTATTCCCCACATCTCTATTGTATCTTTTCTCATGTTCCATTTCCATTTGAATGAAGCCTCTGCTAATATTTTCTGTTAATCACATTAGCAGGTGAAAAGTTCAGGATACATTAAACTCAAATAGCATACTTTACATGCAAGTCAAAGTATAACTCTTTAAACTATTTGTTTCCCTAGGAAATGCTTCTTTGATATTTTCTTTGTTATTTTTTTCCTAAACCTGCCAGGTGCCAACATATTTACCTAGAGAGAAAATAGTTTAAACTCGGCATAAGAAAATGTGATTCAAATACTCAAACCTTCCATAATTAATCTGTCAATTGCTTTGGCATGATGTATGATTGGCTGTCTCAAAGAAACAGTAGATTTAATAGAATTTAAATATTTTTCATGATGCACATCTGACAAAAGATGAACTGGTACACGCCTACCCATCATGGATTTTCCAAGAACTTATACTAGGATAAGTGTACTACAGAATTCCACTTCATAGTTATTCGCAAATTTATAGCAACTTCTTGAATCCATTATGCATTTTTCAACTCTGTATGTAAATGGCAGGATATTCACTGAAGTCAGTGCATAACACTTCAYTGTTTTCATTATCAACTCTCCTCTCACGCTTAGGTCAGTGTCAGTCAAAGGCTTCAGTGCTGCCAACCCTTGTGTGTAAGCATTCTCTGCTAGAATATTTTGAAACTCAGTACAAGTATACATAAGCATGTTTAGTTATTTCTAGTCACATACTTTTCTTCTTATGGAGTGAGAGGGCAGGGGGAAGAAAAAAGTCAGAGGATCTAAAAGTTCTAGAGTTTTTGAGACACATTTTTAAGAGTTTGAATTTTCTCATGTATGTTGGAGGCAACCTGGACTCCAATGTTGTCCAAAGACAACATGAAGGATGTAGGTAGCTGGAACAGATATCTATTGGACAATGTAATGCCAACCACTGCAATACACAAAAATCTTCACGGATATTACAAAATCCTGGGTGCCATGTTTTAACCTATTCTGAAAAAATTAAAACAAGAGAAGGATTTTAAAAGCCATGTTAACAAAATAAATAATTGAAAACCGATTTCAAATGGGGGAAAAGTAATTTAAAGAAGTAGTTTAAAATGTTTTTGATATTACAAGTCTTTTAGTAAAGGATGAAGTGATGTTAACATAAGACTGAGTTGCTGTGTAAACAAAAGGAAGGAAATTGACATAATATAGATTGATAAAAGATCCGGAAACTTTCTTCATGAAAATGTAGGAAGACCAAAGATAACTTTTCCAAGCTGTCTAGTCCCCGTGTGTAAAATAGGGATCAAGAAGAACATTTTAAGATTTATATATTTACAGGAGAACCTCATGTAGCAGCTAAAGAATGCCATGTCTGAATGGCATGTATTTATGTGGAAGAGACAGTAAGACCAACCACAACATATCATCAAGTCTAATAACTAGGAAAGGGCACTAAGAAGTAGACCTGCATGTGCTGAGTTTGTGTTCATATAACAAAGGTGGGTTTTTGTAGACATTCATATCACCACCCACAACAGGAACCCTATATGGGCCCTCCTTCTGTTTTAATCCCGTGGCGAATGTACTTTTCCCATACAACTTGTCATACAAATTCCACTATCCTCCAAAATCCCCAAGGAGAGGATCTTTTCAGAAAAGGCCTGAGSTTGGCAGGTTCTCTCATAATTAAACAATATTGTAAAATAGTGTCAACAACAACAGAAAGGATCATAAAAATTTCTGTTTCCTTTCTCTTGATGGCTGCTTTCTCACGTGCGAAAACAGCATCAAGTYGTGAGTTCAAAATACAACTACTTACTGCAAATGTAAATATCAGCACATTCCAGAGTTGGACTTGTAAATTTCTTCACCTCTTGTTTTAGGGCAATAAGCCAATGTATCTGGCTTCTAAACATACATAAGTTGTCAATATTTTTGTCACAAATGGCTGACCAACAAGGAAAGAGCATAATAGTATTTTGCAATATTTTACTGCCCCAGGCAAAAGAATTGAGTATACTATTGCAATCTAAGAGTGAAAACATTACAGAGGCTTTGCTTTGTAATTTGAGCCAAGTCAGTATAAAAATCACAATCATAATAGTCTATTATATATTGGACCAAGTTTTATGGTTTTTTCATATTATATTACTTCAGTAATAATGGTCATTGAACTGTGCTTCTCTTTATATTCTTGCACAGACAATTACTCTAGTATCACATCAAATATCACTTGAATAGGTATTGCAATAGTTTGAAATTCATGTCCTCCCTTCCATAAAGCAAAGTAAATATATCTTGTGCTGTTAATATAGGTGAAGAAGAAACATATGAAGAAGAAGGTATACAGTTGAACTGTAGATGCTACTCACAAGCATTGTGTGGGAAGAGTGTTCATAGTATATAGAACTAACATATGTCCTCTATATAATTTTTTATCCCAATACATACAATCCAGGAATCCTATAATGCTACACTTGGGGCCCCAGAGTTTCTTATTCAGAAGGAAACTAAATGATTGTGGAAGAAAGGAGGAAATCTAAGCAGATGTAAAAAAGTATGTATATTTTGAAAAGGCAGCAATTTAAAAGGAGGAAATTTATATAATAGTCCTCACTCCACTATTCTGGACCAATGGAATAGATATAATCTTTTCAAAGCACATAGCTAGAATATTTGATTTGCAGCACATGTAAAGGTTTTTTTCTGGTCTAAGACTTGACTCAAACTAGCTAAAAATTGTGTGAAGAGTGTTCACGTCTCTCTAATTTTTTTWAAGTGTTAATCAAGAGATAAATATGTGAAAATTTGAATTAACAAAGTAGGCTTCCAGAATGTTTTTATTTATAGCTGTCAGGCACTCTCTATGATTAGTCATTAATTTCAGAAAATCTAGAAATTCAAAAGCTGAAATAATTTAATGGGTGAACTATATAAAAGTGCTTATGCTGATAAAGCTAGATAACATATGAAGTGACAAAGATGGTAGTCAAGAAAGAATATGTTGTATTATTAAGAGACATGTTATTTTCCATAAAAATCCAAATGCTTTTCAGCATGCAGGCATTTAATAATGCTTTCTGGGTTAATTAACTATCTTTGGGGGGACCTAGAGAAGAATTTCTGAAGACACATGTTATTATCTGTACTTGGGAGTACTGACTTAGAGATGATCCAAAACACAGTRCTTGCTTACAAGTACATTATCCATCTAAGAAAAAAAAACCTTCTTAACTACTATTTTACTTAGGGCATTTCCCAGATTTATAATATAAAATTACAGCTATTTAAATGACAGAAGGAAAATATGTTGCATACAAACTACAGCTTTCTTTCATTTCACACTCTCTTTTCAATTTTTGTGCCAGGTTTGTATGCTTGTTTGTTTTTCTCTGTCAGATTTGGCATACAACTGACCTCTGTGATGYTTGCTCAACTATAGGTGGAAAAGGWACTGAAACAAAAGAAGCGAGCACAGAATTGTTTGTGAGCCATTCAACACATCTGTTGCAAATATCATACACTTGCATTATGCTGTGCCCTTTTACATAAAAAAAATTGTGTTTACCACCATTTGGAGCTGTTTTCCTTTGTTTTTCATAAAGAAATTCTTTTAATCTTGTTCTCTTTATTAATTTGGTTTTGAGTAGTTTAGCTTCTTGTCAACCTTTCCTTAAGGACTTTGATTTTTTTTTTCCAACTAAAAACATTCTCTAAGATTTATCTGGCAGTAAAAAGAAATGTGTTTTCTAAGCTTAATGTAAAACAGGAATACTAAATTGCATCTGTATCCTCATGTTCTGATTACCAGAGGCTGACCCTAATCCAAAGATTTGACTCTGTGGGTCAGTAGATTAAGTCAGATTTTTTGACTTAAATTTTATTTGGAGGTAAAATTTTGCTGCCCTTACTCATAATGGGTCAGATTCCAGTTTTTTAATGTTATTAATATAAAATTGTGTGATTTTATATAATAACACTTAGCCGCCATGGGGGATAATCAGCTGGAAATTAACTCAGTGCTTCATTGTGACTAAGAAGCTAATGTTACCCTCAGATAGACTCCTTCAAGGTAAGCAAGGGAGACTATGTAAGAACAAGGAATGTATATTATCCTATTTTCAGTAGTAAAGAAACCATTACATGGATATTGTGTACATTCTGAAATTCAAGACTGAAAGAAGATAATGAAGAACCATGGGGAAACAGAAATTTGACAATACAGAGCTCTTCAGACTAGTAAACAAGACTGTAAATTGAACAGAATCTGAGTAAAATTGATATTGAACAAGTCTTGCTACCTCTTTGAATATTTTTGAATGCAGTTTACTGGATTCCACATGACCAAACATTATTAAAACAAACTTGTCGTTTGATACTTTTAACAGTCCCTTTTTTTAAACTACAAATTAATTTTTTTTCAAATATSAGATATGCTTTCCTGCATAGCAATTTGGCCTAATATCCATTTAATCTAACAGAYTCCCTAAGCGTATAAAGCATATCTTTTTCACACACATGAGGAAAAAATCTTTCTAATATTTGGCAAAGCTATTGTACTCAAACAGTGAGGTTGATTTKCATGTGCACAACAATTTCAATATGCTCTAAATGCACATACAAAGAGYCTCTATCTAGTGGATGCACTCCTATTAAGTCTTTCAAGATTCATGCCAGATTCATGCTGGTCCCCACCAGCTCAAATTCCTGGACACTAAACAACTCAGAACACAGGGGAATCAGAAATACAGTCATTAGTGTAAAAACCAGTAGTCCACTATGCAAAGAACATAATTTTCAGGTATAATTAAGATCCCAATTGTTTTACATTTCCTCTGTAATCACTGGAGGCATGAACAGCCAGAATTCATCAATCAAATTTTTCCAAATTCCAGACTACTTCACCTGAGTAGCTAAAATAATGTTAAATGTGTTTGAGTCTTGTTCTATAAATGTCTGTTGGCTTAAATGATAACTTGTATAAAGGAGCAGTGTATCCTTCCTTCCTTCCTTCCT
>JACDOX010000004.1:6242156-6270640 GCA_014549065.1 Cardinalis cardinalis | reverse complement strand
TCCTTCCTTCCTTCCTTCCTTCCTTCCTTCCTTCCTTCCTTCCTTCCTTCCTTCCTTCCTTCCTTCCTTCCTTCCTTCCTTCCTTCCTTCCCTTTTCTTTCAGCGTTGGGAAGTGGCAGGATCACTGAGCTTTTGACTGCCCACTTCAGGCTAGGCTTGCACCTGATTCCAATATTTTACTTGGTTCAATTTCAGATAGAGCCCTGTTCAACAATATTTGCAAGAACTCAAAACAGAAAGGTAAATGAATGGTGAATACATTAATGAAACTCTTATTATGATGTTTCTCCACCTTTGAGAATATGTCTGGGGAAGGAAACCTATCTCGCTTGTTTTCTCTCTGTCTGTCTCCCAATCTGGCAAGCAGCATGGTAACAGCCATTTACCCATGAGGAAGAAACAATGTATCCTAAGAACTTCTCTGCTATCTGTTATTTATCCCTCATGATGTCTGAAGCAATATAATCTCTCAGTACTATCTTTGCCAGCAGAGTGGCTGGTGAGTGATGATGGACATGACAAAGTTTATGAGCAGTTAGACAGAAATAGGAAGGAGGTCTAGTAACATTGTTCCATGAATTGATTAGATCACATTTGAATAAGAGCATATGGACTGTAAGGGACATATTTTGTCTTGACAATGTACAAGGGGTAAACTGAGAAGCAGAGGAATTAGTGTCTTGACTTCTATTCCATAAGTGTAGTAGGCCTTACTGTCACCTTTTTCATGCTTCTACTTATGACAGTCTTCTTTTTCTTTAGTTTAGTATTTGTCTAATTCACAAATGTGTAAAACTGAATGGTATTTTCAAAATAGCTCTGAGAATGTTGCAACTGTAAGTTTAGTTTATATTTTCATGCCAAAGTTTTCCAAAAGAAAATTTTCCTAATGAATTGGCTGCAGACTTTATTAATATTACTCTTTTTATTGGGGGTGTCAATACAATTTTCCACTCTTTTGACATTATATGGTTACAAGAATCATACTAGACTCCCTTATAGACTTCTCAAGTGAGTTTTTTCAGAAGGCTTTATGCTTAGGAATTTTTTAAGCTTCTAGAATAAACAACATAACTGTTGTCTTCTTCCTAGAACCTCAGCAGCATCTTTAAACTTCTCACATGCAAGTGGTCAATAATAAATCTGGTGTTTGGGTCACAGAAACTAWTTCTGTAAAGGCTGAAAAAAGACATTTGAGAAAAACAGGCTTGTTTTCATTACCTATTCTATTCCTTTCCCATATCAATCATACAACAAATCTCAAAGCATATTTACCCAAAAGAAGCATTATTTCATCTCTAACATTTTGGGAATGACCTTTAAATAATATGTGTATTGTCATGCAGTATCTATGTAGAGTTTTAGTTTAAACATAATGAACAGTTGTAGAACATGAAACACTGCTAATGTTTTTACAAGCTATCTGTCATACCTCAATTGACATTTTCAATCAAATCCCTTGAGGGTGCTTGCTTCTACAAATAGCAGCCACAGTATGCACTTTTTTAATCAAAAGTTTTCTATAATGGCTAACTAATAATTTCTACTGTCACTTAGCATAGATTTTTTCTGTAGAAAGCACCATATGTTCACTCTCTAACCATGCCAAAGTTACTGCAAAGGATGATGCGCAACTGAAAGAAGAAAAAAATGTAAAATATAAAAAGTGTAAAATATAAGTGTAAAAGCAGAACACTGGTTCTCTGGAATCAAACTGCCATCAAAGAAGGTTCTTCATCTGTTGGAGACTTTTAGTTTTCCTCTGCACTTCCTCTGTTTTCTACGAAGAATTTTTCATCAATYAAGTTATGTCTGGTAGAGGATTTAGGGATTGATTTCAGTATGCTTTGTATGAGGCATTTATTTTGATCCAAAATATTCATAAGGGAGAAAAAGCAAACTGCAGTTATATATGAGACAGTATAATATTTTCAATTTTTATGCTATTAAAAATTCAATGTAAAATTTTATTTTGGAGGAATACAGATTTAAGAATTGGTCTAAAAACTCACCAAAATAGGTAACAAACACAGAATAAAAGCATAGAATAAATCAAAAAATATCAGTGAGATAAACCCAGCAATCTACTAGGGATTTTTTTGCCAAGATTATCCTGACAAGAAAAAAGACTAATGAGGTAATTTCTTTTGCCAACCAGACAGCCTGTGAAGAGGAATGTGCCTAGTAATAACAGTAAAAATCCAATGCCCAAAGTGATATCATGGTTTTTCAATTCACAGAAAATATGGTCAGAGTGTGCCRTGCATTAACAGCATCCTCAGCAATCTGACTTTATGCTCCCACTAAAGAATGTCTGTAAAATGGACTTACACATGTGAGAGATGTCAGATTAGCAACTGGCAAATTTACAGGGTGTTGGGAAAACATTCAGAGCTGGCTCTTCATACATTGCAACTCCATTGAGGTTGGCTGTTAGTCATCTATGTGTCTGAGGATTCCAGCCAACCTCTCCTGAATTTTTTTTTTCCCTAGTTCATTTGGCTTGTGTGCTGGAGATAAGAATGATTTTGATTTACAGAGTGCTGATATTTTTCCTAACTTTTAATATGTGYTTCTCTTCGGATAACACCAACTTTTCATTGCATTTTTAACTTCTTCTGGTCACTTAAGAACCAATTTTAAAGAACTATCCATGGATTAAAAATATATTTCCTGAATAAATTAGCATGCATAAATCACTATGTATATAGACTCATTTCTATATATAGAAATTTTATTGCTCTTATCCATTACTTAGCATTTATTTGCATTGAATTTTGTCTAGCACTTCATTGCCCAGATCTCTTGTTGGGTTTCCTCTCACAGCTGTGAAAAAGTAAATTGTCAGGCCCAAGATCATTATCTAAGATTTCCCCATAAACAGTAAAGTGTGTGATTCATCTTTCTGTAAGCACAAAGGGATGAATCAGCTTCCTAGCATATATCTTTCCAAACTCTCTGCTGAAACCTTAAATGCCAAATTTAGTCTGGATATCAAACTTCTAGATGCCTAAACTTAGCTTACATTAATTCCATCCTTTGTATCATAAGATCTTACAACTACCTATTATACGCACATTTATCTTACTCTATTAAAAATAATTTTCTAATTGTTTCATCAGCAGCTTCTGTGACCTCAGTGTCCATTATCTTTATGAGATTGCTTGCAAATATACTGCCGAGCACAAGGTCCTGGTGAAACCATACTCATATCAGCTGTTTTGAAGGTTAGGTTATAAATTGAAATTAGTAATTTAACAATGTCAAATCCAAATTCCTTTACAACTCTTGAGTGAATACTGTCTGTTCCTCGCAAATTGGTTTTGCTCATTTTCATCAATTTCATTTCAGTTAAAAGGAGCTTTTCAGACTTGCCTCACCAGCAATGTCTGTTATGGCTTTAGTATTGTTGGATGCCTCCCATAGACAGTTTTGGGTTCTGCCATCTCTAGCAGTCATCTGACTTCCAGAGCACCTAGAAAGAATTTTATTACAATGGTTTTCATATGTTGCTTCTTAGAGTTTTGATTTTTTTTGTTCTGACTGGTTTATAATAATTCTACATTTTCTACACTTGGTTATTGAGAGTTCTTTTCCCTTTTATGCAATCAGAGACTTCCAYTTTAGGAAGAAAAGTTACCACTWAGCACTTTCTTTACTYTTATGGTTAGCCATACACAGAAAGAATAGTGTTTCAGCCCTTCTTTTTTATTTTTTTGTCCTAATCTTAATTTTTTTTTTTAGATATTCCTCATGCCTACTGAAAACACTTTGTCCTTTTATGCACTTTTTTGGTAATCTTGTATCTGTTTTGCTTAATTTTATGGCACTTCTCTTTTGAAAGAAAACTAAAGAATTATTCTGTTGAATTATGAATTTTACTTTTACTTTTCTAAGGTAGATAATCAACACAGTCACTAATAAAAATTTTTGGATCAAGCATCCTGCATCTCTGAATAACAAATAAAAAAAATTCATTTCTGTGATTTCCTAGAGGCAAATTTCTCCAAAAAGCATTTGCGTTTTAAAAATGTAACACATAATAGCACAATGTTCATCTAGTCTATGTGTGAACAATCAAAATCACTCAATATGTTTACGCTTATTATTATTACTATGTTTGGGGTTTTTTTTTCCTATTTTTGGGTTTTTTTTTTACTATTTTTCAGTAATTTTCAAGATCCTGTYTAGTTCTAATTTTAAAAACTTCAGGTATGGTGTTTGAAGCTACTGAGATGGTCTCTTTTGTTTGATGTGGCTAATTACAGTCCAAATAATTTTGCTCTGCCTTAATACTAACTTTTAAATCCCCTTTCTTACATAAATTTTCTCAGACACCTGTTTGGCATTGCACATGGAGCACACCAGGCAATGCAATGAAGTCCTCCTCCCTGGCTGGAGTTCGTAGCTGGCATTTCTTTCCAGAACAGATCCATGTGTCATTGACAGCTATGTACTCTTCAAAGACTARCTTGCTCTAGAAGTTTGGAATGGAATGGAATAGAATAGGACTTTAGAAGTTGGAAGGGACATATAATTATCATCTAATCCAACTGCCTGATCGATTCAAGACTGACAAAAATTTAAAGTATGTTCTTGAGAACATTGTCCAATTGCCTCTTAAATACTGACAAGTTTGGGGTATTGACCACCTCTCCAGGAGGCCAGTTGCAGTGCCTGCTGCTTCTTCACTCAGTAAAGAAATTCTTCCTGGAGCCTAAATCCATAGCTTTTAACGATTTCCACGTGTCCCATCACTGAGTAGCAGGGAGAAGAGAGCAGCACCTCCCTCTCCACTTGCCCTCCTCAGGAAGCTGTAGAGGGCAATGAGAACTCCTTCCAACACTTTCATCAGTTTTKTTGCCCTTCTCTGGACTTACTCAAGGACCTTCTCATTGTTCCTAGAATGTGGAGACCAAAACTGCACACAGCACTCGGGTGAGGCTGCACCAATGCTGAGTACAGTGGATTCACCAAGTCTCTTGACCAGCTGGTGTTGCTGTTTTTGATGTACCCCAGGATGGGGATTACCCTCTGGGCTGCCAGGGCACAGCGCTGCCTCATACTGCRCCTGCAGGACTCTGTACTGCACAGGACCCCAAGATCCCTTTGCAGGGCTGCTCTCCAGCCACTCATCTCCAAATTCTTACTTGTGTCTGATGTCATTCTGTCTTAGGTGCACAGTCTGGCATTTGGACTAGTTGAATTTCATCCCAGTAATAATTTTGCAAAGTTTCAATCTATCTAGGTCTCTCTGCAAAGCGTCTTGCCTCAAGAGTCAATAGCACATCCCAGTTTAGTATCAACAGCAAACTTSCTAATGGTGCATTCAACTCAGRCATCCAAATCATTGATAAATATTATAAACAGATCTGGCCCTAAAGTTGAACCCTGAGGAACACTTCTGATGACTGTCACCAGTGAGATGTAGCCCCACTCACTRCAACCACTTGACCTCTGCCCTTCAGCACACTGTGAACCTGCTTGTCCCAAGTTGAATACACTGTCTGGAAGGATGTTGTGATGGAAAATACCAAAAGCTTTACTAAAAATCCAGAAAAAAGTACATCCAGCATCTTCTGTTCATCCACTAAGTGGGTGACTTTTTAATAGCAAGACATCAAATTAGTTGAACAGGACTTTCTTTTCTGAACCCTGTGTTGACTCCATCTGATGATTTAATTGTTCTTAAAATGCTTTTCAACATGCCTCAATATGATCTTTCAATCTCAGTATCATCTTCTCCATAATTTTCCTGGACTGAGAGGTCCATAGTTCCCTGGATCTTCTCTAACCGTTTTTGTACATAGGAATAATATTGGCTAGCTTTCAGTCAGCAGGGACTGCCCTTTTTTTAGATGACTGAGAGAGCGCCTGTCATAACATCTGCTGCCTCCTTCAGTTCTCTGGATGAATCCTCTCAGATTCCGTGGTTGTATGAACATTCAGCTGACACAGTTGGTACCATATCCTTTCACTCATTGCAAATGAAAAGCTACTGATCCCATGTTTGTGCTTTCAACTCGGGGAAAGGGCATCCAAAGGTCTATCACTACTTGTAAAAGCAGAGTCTAAAATCTCATTGACTATCTTGGCTTTTTCTTAATTCTTGTTAGTCAGATTACCATCTTCAAAAAGTATTGGTCTGATGTTTTCTATATAGCTGTTCTTGTTAATAATATGCTTTTAAAAAGTCCTTCTTGTTTCTGAAACAACACTGGCCAGTTKCAACTCTAAATGGCATTTGTTTTTCTGTTTCCTCACTTTCCATGAATGAACTACAGCACCACTCTTCCTTCAAATCTTATTTCCTAAGGTCATAGATTTTTTTTTCCTTTTGAGATTCATGAAAAGTTCCCAGCTCAGCCAAACTGGTCTTCTGTTCTGTTAGCTTGACTTACGACACAATAGAATCGCCTTCTCTTGATCTTATATATTACTTCTCAATTTGGAAAGCAAGTATTTTGTTGGAAAAACAAGGAGGGAAAAAGTCCTTTAATACATGTTCCTACTTACACTGAATTCTTTTCTTCCTAATGAAATAAGAGCATGCTTCTTTCATTAGAAGAGATGCTTTTTTCCACTTTGTAAACTCTCTTGAACATCTAAGCATGATTTTACTGTTTTAAAATTATGTTCCATCTATTGAGGATCAATTATATTTGAGGATACTACAAGTATTCTGTGCCTTTGAAACTAGCGTGGAAAYCCCTGTTGCTTTCAGCAACATAGGATACAGTTTGAAAGTGAAGCAGTGGACCTGCTGTGAAAGAGAAGCAGGAAAGCAAAAAATGTGAAGTTTATAATTCTATTTATTGRCAAAATTGCTAGAGAGACGCTGAAGGTAAAAATTCCAAACTACTTTTGAACTTGATTTTTTTTTTTAATATGAGAAAAAGCACTTAAAATGTTGACATATAAGCTTAAGATACAGCTTGATAAATTTGATAGCCTACAATTACAGATGGTTTGATCACTCAGAAAGTTTATTCTCTACATGTTTTCTTAATTGTTACTACAACCAAGATCTTAGAATATGAAAAAAATCTATGTTCAACTAAACTTTGCTATTTGATCTGAGCATTGTACTGAATATRATTACCTCAGTTTTAAAATTAAGCGTTCATTTCTATGGAGATTTTAAAGATCGGAAATAGACAATTGTAGTGCTTTATTTTGTTCCATTTGTGATATATCCTTCAATTTTTTTCTAACAACTGCTTTTTTAGGAGAAAAGTACAATGCTCCCTGTCAGATGGGAGCACATTCTTTCACAATAGGAAAGAGAAAAGCTAATTTTGCCTGTAGATATATTTGAGAAATCACAGTGCAGTGACTAATTAAACAGCAGCAGTAACTATTTTTTGAAAATTATAAAGGAGGAACACCTATGAGAAACCAATCTGATATTGCTTTGTAAAGAACAAAGACACATAGGATCTGTTAAAACCAGTTACCATTCCAGTAAGTAATGGAACATCCACAAAAAGAAATATTACTATCTTAAAAATGTCAAGATAGCAAGAAGAGTAGTTTTATAAAGAATAAGAGTGAAGGAACTTGAAGGGAGGAACTTTGATTTTTGTCTGTTAATTACTCAGTAAAATTTTAAAAATTGCTATGATACAATGAGTTAAAAACAGGCCTGGGGAAAATTTTAGCACTGGTGAAAACTTTTTGTGATATTTTAAACTAAACAAGTCAATGCATGTGCTACAGGGAAATAATCCTAAATTTGTGTGAGAATAGATTAAATGACACAGTTTCAGATGCTCTTCTATGAAAGAAAGTGTTGTATATTAAGGGCTTAAGTGAAGTCCCATTGCAATCAATGGAATGACTACAGATGGAGCAGATTCAAATAATCACTTCTCAGTCCTCTGGTAAAAAACACTTTAAGTAATACATCCTCCAATTTAAAACAGATTTGAAAGTTTGGGAATTCTGTCTTAGTTCTCAGTTTAAAAAGAACAAACCCAAACTTGTCTATTGCTGTGTCTCATGTTTTGTGTTTGTAGAAGACCTTATGACTCCTAAGAATATGTAGACAAATATCTATGAGTCTCATTGCAGACTTTCAATGCCATGACATTTCTAGGCATATTTTGCCATAGGGTCATCTTGAGAATACCTTATGCTTCCAACAAGAAGTGCAAGTAAAAAAAAGTTGTCAAGAACAACATAAAGAACTGCCCTCCTCAGAGTAAGACTAAGATGTTAAGCTGAATTTTCTCTATAAAATGGATGCTCCAAATAAATAATTAAATAACCAAACATTTGGTTGAAACTAAGCTTTAAAAAGGCATACCTTTATGAGAYCTTGAACTCTTTTCTTGCTTTTAAATTTATAGAAAATTCTTTGATTTTTGAACCTCAGGACAAGTTCATAAAACATGCTTAATAGTTTGCCTGGWTATAGAATTTTATATGTGACCAGAAAATTCTGATATGAGGGACTGTTTTCAAACTAATGGCTGAAGGCAAAAATGAAGGTCCTCAAAGGTAAAAGATTTGTTTTTGTGTAAAGAATACAACACTWCTTTCAAGTAACATTTGTGGTTAAAAAGTCAAGCTAAGCATCAAGTTTGTTATCTAAATTTAGCTTTTCATATAAAAAAAACAGGCTTAAAAGCATCCCTGCTGGTTTTAAGTTGCCACAGCCTGCAACACCCAGATGAGACAGGACTGTCCACCTTTGAAATTCATCTACACGCAGTCATCCATGGTTCGTACACAGCTTGTTTGAAAGATGAATGCTGTGGATTCCACTTCCCTTTAGCTCTCTGCTGGCAGCAAATTTGTCAGAGGCAGTTGGTCTGCTCTAAGGTTTTACCTTCTCTTCAGAAAATAAATTAGGAGTATTAAAACTTCAGAAGATAAGATGCCTCTGAAGCACTGTTGAACTCTGCTGCTAGGCAGGAGGTAGGGGAGACACATTAAGTATTCAATGCTGACATTTCTGCTAAAGCCTGCAGTAGGTCTTGAGCAATTCATTAAAGTAGTTTGTGTTAGGAAATAGACTTTTTAGGAGGTTTCAAGTATATTCATTCTATTTTCTCTATTATTTTTATTGAATTAAGACTACATCMTATAGTTGTTTTCTGTAAAAATAAACTGTGATGAAACATGCTCATTATTATCTCCATTGATACAGACAGTTAACTAGTAATTGATTTCAATAGTGTGTCATCAGATACTGTTTTAGTTTTGTTTTCATTGAGGGGGCAAAAAACCCCCAACATATAATTACTTAGAATAATTTTTTTAAAAAATTGAATTACTATTATGCAAACCATTTCTAATCCCGTTAGAATGTGTGATCTACATTTCCATAATTCACCATTAGCAGTCTAATTACATGTGAACACATTACCAGCACAGAAAATATGAATTACAGCAATATAAATCACATTTTATCAGGCATTATGTCTTCATTGTCCCTTTCTCATTCACATCCATCATCACTTTCATGCAAGGAGCTGCTGTGGAAAGTATGAAACATACAGAAACAACACAAAAAACGCATGGAGAAACATCAGAAAAGGTTACAAATGCAACCAGAACTATCTTACATTTCCTGTAGAATTAATAATAAAAAAACCTAATTACCCAAATGTTGAGGGCAAAGTGCAAACTATTCTTCAGCAAAATACACAGTTAAGAGAATGTCTGTTCTCATTAAGGGATTAGTAATTAATGGCTTTTGCCCTTAGGAGACAGTTTTAAATGCAAAATATATTGTGAACAACATGCCATTTTCAAAAATCTAGCCATACTTTCTTCTTTATAAATCCTAAGAAATTTGTCTTTGAAAAACCTACTCAATAWAGAATTTAGATGATTTTTTTCTAGAATTTAATTTAGATATTAGGAATTTACAAAAACTTGAGTACCAAAATGTTCAATCAAGAATGTCAGTATTTAGAAACTTTGACTGTTAAAACAGAAAATTGAAACTAAAGAAAGAAGTTACCTTCTGTTAAGCCAAAAGGAAAACAAACCGAACACACCAAAACCGACCCACCCCTCCAACCAACTAACTAAATAAGCGAACAAATAAGTAGAAATAATTTGAATGTGAAGTTTCTGATTTTAGTGTGCTAAAAAYGATGTTATAAAAACAGTAATTTTAAACAACTGTGTTAATAGCCATACTCCTAGGAGCATGGAAGTGGTAGAAAGTACAGACATGTCTGAAAATATTTCTTTGCACAAGCAATAACTATACCTGTCATTTTACTTAAAACTGGTTATTACAAATACTTGGGAATATGACAAACAACTCAGTAATACATGCTATGATGTGTGAAAGTGTTCATGTGGACAAGCATGAAAAGATCTGAAGATTCATGGTTTTACATGACAATGCCTTGGACAGAAGTGTTTATACCAGGAAACAGACATTTTTAATGATATTCGGAGTTTCTTTGCCAACTCAGTGGCTTTTGTCATTATTAGTTTAAGGGTCAATAGATTTCCACAAACATACATAGCGTGGCCTATGGTTATATGCCATCACTTTTTCTCAGTGACAGAGCATATACACGAGAAAAAGCATTTGGAAGAATCTAGTAAAAGTTTACTGTTTAAAGAGAATGGGGGAATTGCATATTTTGTTTTGTCAATAAGCAAATAATTAAGAAGCTGGTTGTAAAACTAMAGTTGTACCCTGTAGGTAAGGAAATGTTCACATGTGATAAAAATATGTTTAGTTATTCATAAGATGTGGACTGCTTTGTACTGACTAAAAAGATCAATGAGTGAATAAGATACAAAGTTTGTTTTGCAGTTGATAATTGTGGTCCTGTGGACTGAGATATTTGATACCGTGTCTAAACACTGGAAATGAGATTTCAAGGACAGCATTAAGAGGAACTTCCAGAACTGCCTTCAAGCCATGTGCTCATATGCAAATAGACAGTTAAGGAGAATGAACTGTTTCCTCCAGTTCATAGCCACAATCTATTCCTTCCCTCAATAAGTGATCAATTAATCCYGCTTCATCAGAAAAATAGAAATCAATATTCTTCCAGACCTGGATAGTGGAACACACCATGTCAGCAAGGGCATAATCATGTTGTGCATTATTTTTAGTTTAGTAAACTCACTAGAACACATTTCACCAGATTCTTTAAAAAGCCTATAAAAGCTAAAACTGCGTCTACAGTAAAATAAGAGCATTCTTTATAAATTCACATAAGCAAAATGGCATTCATCAAGAAGGAAATCTTACAGGCGCAGGAGAAAATCATGTCCACATGCCAAAAGACAAGCCATCAGGGAAGAAGACTGACCTGTCAGAACAGAGACTTTTGGCTGGAACTCAGGAAGAAAAAGGAGAGTTTTCAACCTTTGGAAGAAAGGGCAGCAACTCAGGAGGACTGCAAGGATGCTCTGGAGTAATGCAGATGGAAAATCAGCTGTGCCAAAGCTCAACTAATACTTAATCTGGCCACTAGCATAAAAGATAACAAGCTTTTTAGAAAAAGCAACAAAAGACCTAATTTTAAATCCTCCCTTACTGGATACAGGAGGAAACAGTGACAAATGAGGAATAGGCAGAGGTACTTAAAACTTTCTTTGTTTCAGCCTTTAATGGTGAGACCGATTGTTCTTCAGGTACCCACCTCTCTGAGTTGGRATACAGGGACAGGGGGCTGAATGAAGCCTCCATAATCCAAGAGGCAGTGGTCAGTGATCTGCTGCCCCCTTAAACACGCACAAGTCTATGGGGACAGATGGGATCCACCCAAGGGTACTGAGGAAGTTAGGAGAAGCACTCACCAAGAGTCTTTCAATTATTTACCAGCAGCCATGGTTACTCAGGGAGGTCCCAGCTGACAGGAGGTCGGCAGGTGTTTCCCAGCTACAAGAAAGGGCAGAGGATGGATCTGGGGAACCACAGCCATGTCAGCCTGACCTTGGTTCTGGGGAAAGTCAAGGAGCACATCATCTTAAACCCCATCATATGGCACAGGTAGGACAACCAAGGAATCATATCCAGCCAGCAGGGAATTAYGAAAGGCAGGTGCTGCTTGACTGATTTATCTCCTTCTATTACAAGATGCCCCAGTTAGTGGATGAGGGAAAGGCTGTAGATGTTGCCTGCCTAGATTTCAACAAAACCTCTGACACCATTCTCCACWTTACTATCCTGGTGAAATTGGCTGCTCATGGCTTAAGTGAAAGCACTGTTCATGGGATAGAAAAGTCTCTGGATGGCTGGGCCCAGAGAGTGGTGGTGAATAGAGGTAAATCCAGGTGGTGGCTGGTCACCAGAGCTGATGCTCAAGGATCAGCGTTGGGGTGAGTCCTGTTTAAGACCTTTATCAATGACCTGAACAATAGCATTGAGTGCATCCTCAGTCAGTTTGCAGATGACGYCAAGTTTGGGTGGGGGTGTTGATCCTCTGGAGGAGAGGAAGGCTCTGCAGAAAGATGTGGACAGGCTGAATTGTGGTCTGATAACAATTGTGGGAGGTTCAACAAGTCAAAGTTCCAGGTGCTGCCCTTATGTCACAACAACCCCATACTGTGTTACAGACTTGGTTAACAACTGGACTTGATGAACTTGAAGGTATTTTCCACTTAATGATTCTATGATTSTAAGAGTATATATAAAGCTGCTTAGTGAAAAAGGATGGGGATGCYGGTCAACAGCTGGCAGAACATGAGCCAGAACATTGCCAAAAAGGCCAATGGATCAGATGCATCAATGCATTGTGGCTYGTATCAGAAATAGTGTGGCCRGCAGGATAAGGGCAGTGACCATCTCCCTGAACTTGACACTGATGAGCTCCACCTTGCATCATGTKCTGAGTTTTAGGGCCCCCAGCGCATGAAGGACATTGAAGTGCTGGAGGAAGTCCAGAGCCGGACAACAGAGCTGGTGAGGAGTTGGGAGCACAAGACTGGTGGGACCAGCTGATAAAGCTGGAGTTGTCTTGCTTGGAGGCAAAGTAACAAGGAATAGGACAAGACAAAACCACCACAAAGTTGTGCTAGGGGAGGTTTTGATTGGATAGAAGGAAAAATTTCTTCATCAAAAGGATTGTCAAGCATTGGAACAAGCTGTGAAGGTCAGTGATGGAATCACCATCCCTGGAGGTACTTAACAYATGTATTGATATGTCACTTAAGGACATGATTTGGTGTTGGACTTGGCTGTGTTAATGGTTAGACTTAATGATCTTAAAGGTCTTTTCCCAACTCAATGGTTCTAGGATTCTATAATTAAAATCTCCAGTTTTAGTTTTCATATCACATGTGCAAGGAATTATTTCAGTGGTGTCTTGCAGTTGGACACACAAATACCTCTTCACAGATCTGAAATTTATCTGCAAATTTCTGACCATTGTCCCTTCTCAGCTACAGCAATGGGTATGTCTGTACATGATTTTTAATACCTATACTATAATGTTAACATGTCTGATACATCAAGCATCTTATGTTCAAGATTTCAGCAAGGTAATCTCTATGTTCATACTGCTTCCTGAGAAACTAAGAGATTTTTTCTTGTCAAGGGGATCAGAGCTTGCAAATAGTTACCTGCACAGCCTACGGAGTCCAGAATTTCTTTATTTTTATCTATTTGTTCAACCCAGGCCTAATTAGGGATTGATCCTCAATGGGATTTCTAGATCTTTAGTACATCAAAAATAATAAATAGGTAACAGTAATAAACTGACTTTACCATACTGCAAGAGTTCATTCTATAGCCAAGGTGTTGTTTTGAGTGAAACTAACAGCACTGAATTTAAGATTATTTGCCACATAAATAAATAGAACTTCCTTCAATATACTTTCTGAACTACTTCTCCATGAAATCACCTTGTCAACTGGAAATCTACCTGACAATCAGATACTAYAGCATAAGTCACTGCAAAAAAATTTCAATGTTAGCATATCACTCCCACAGGAATCTCATTTATATTATGAGTGACAAAAAATTTAAGAGCTGTCTCCTGGTACTGACCCTCAGCTATTTTTCAGCGTTTGCTACTTGTGTATAAATGTAACTCTTTATTTGAGAAGCAATATAGCCAGGTATAAGAGACTTGCAGTTTTCCATTGCCAGTATTTTTATTTCCTCAGCCTGTGGACTGTTTATTCCAGGGAGAGAAATCACTTCCTCTAAACAAGGAATTTAGAAAAACTAGCACAATTTTYTGATATTTGCAATTACAATAAGTCCAGCTCTGAATGGACAAACTATTTGTAAAAGATTCAATGTATTTTTAACTGTATGTCATATATAAATTAACAAAGGACCAACAGATCTCTAATCTTTAAAAAATAATACCTTTTTGTGATTTTCAACTCCTTTTTCTGTACAAGTGGAGAAAAAGTTTACTCCCCTTTCTGTTTTGAAGTATGTCTCTTAATGATAAATGAATATGGCAATGGCACATAGGGATTTCTGATTATACAATTTGTCTTCAGTGCCACTAGATACAATTTCCTGTTTCAATCTTCTCCACCTTTTTTCTGTTATATCAAAATTGCTAGGATTTTATAGAAGTGTTTTTCTCTGCAACAGCTTGAAGGTATCAGTAAAATGAAATGCAGTTAGTACTTAAGATCTGATAAAATATTGCTAATTTGTTTTCCAGCATATTTAATATTCAGATCTCCACAGACTAAGCTCAGGTGGGAAGAATGAAAACTGGTTAAGCACAGAAAATCTACAATGACGGATACTACACAGAATTAAAAAGAAAATCCACAAAGAAGAGAAACATTAAAAGCTCTGAAACACCTACATACCATTCATGTCTCATAATAAATTTTAACTAGGTAACTTCCACTCAGAAAAATGTACCTTAAACTAAAAGTCCAAGAACTTTAAAACACAACAACTCAGTACCAGTAAATGCATTACAAGTAAATGCATGCAACACTGACAAGTGCTTTTCAGCTGCCTGGCAAATATATGTAATGTAGGATGTCACAAGTTATTTGATTTCATTTTACTATTTAGTTTGAAGTCCTTCATTTGCTTAAGAATTATATATTTTGTATATGTACTTGATATTTTATTTCATTTTATTTGATATTTAATTGTATTTTTGTGATGTTTTTGTTGAAAATAGATTATATGCTGTAGAGGATCTAAGCACCTCCTCGACATCATCTTCTGATGTATCAGTGTTACTTATTTTGCTGCTCTTAGTTTAATTCTCTAAGTGGTTTTTTTTAGCTTTGACTGCACATCTGTMCACTTCTTAAAGCAAGCCTTTCTCTCTGATTTCTTGTTRCAGGGAAATTTAACTGGTGTGGCCAGAAAGACTAAACCATAAARTTCAGCRACACACAGCTTAAAATTTAATGAAYAGGACACACAACATACTCATACCAAAAACAAGCCCCCTGCCCAAACGCTGATTAGTAGCACCCAGGGTACATCTAGGAAAGGGATGCTTGCTTCCRCACTTCAAGAAGATAGTGACCTGGCTCCCTCATCTAATATCACYTCCACTACACTACCACAAACCTCTGGATGTTCCTCTCCACATCTGAGGGGCTATCTTCCAGCTGTGCATTATTTTCTGAAGAGATTGGCATAATAAACCACCAACGGTCCTGTTTATCATGAAGCTGAAGACAATACCTTTGTCTTTCACCATATATGAGGCCAACTGATGGTTTGCATCAACCTCTGCTTCTCCAGTTTATCTGTGTTACMCTATGGGTGAAGTAAACACCATAAAAGTCACACAACAAAGTTCCTCTATCCCTTCTTTGTTTTCCAGATCTGAAAATCAGCCAGAACTGGGCAAATCTAGTGGGGGTCACAGCTGCCTGAGTGGTGCTTTCAAACAGGCTTCCTCTTTGGCTTTTCTACATGCATGTACTGAGAAACATCAAGCCTACCAGAGAAATATCGACAGGCTTGTCGCCAGTATTTTATATTTTGAGGATGAGAGAGTAAATGAAAAGCACATTTAATATAGATCTAATTAAAAGGCAGGTTTATGTACACATCCTCTCTACCTCCAGAAATTCCAAAAATATTGCACTGTTGGCTTTACTGAGCACAGAGCATGTTCTGGTGAACACTATAATAACTGTTTWTCAGTCTGCTGCAAGGTATCAGTTGTTCTCAGTTTGAGATAGTCAGTAATTATGTTAGAAGCTGATACTGTCACAGATTGCTGCCAACAAACAATGTATAAATTAAAATACAGTTATTCAGCATATTTCACAGCATAAATTTTCCAGTATAATTCATTCCCTAGAAGTGGCAGCTGCTGTAACCCTCTAAGTAGACAAAACAATCCAGCTATTTGGAGATGCATAGGTCTGMGCCCTCCTGGAGACTTTCTCCAAACAGCAGTTGAAACACCTGACACTTCATTGCAAGACCAAASAAATTCAAAACCACTTTCCCTTTCATATTCATAGAAGCATAGAATTATTTAGGTAGGAAAGGACCTCTAAGGTCACTGGGTACAACCAGTAACTTAACAGGTGCCAAATTCACCACTAAAACATGTCCCTAAGTGTCATATCTACATGTCTTTTAAATACCTCCAGGGATGGTGACAACCACTATTGCTACCCTGGGCAGCTAATTCCAGTATTTCATTCAAATAAATGTTTTCCTTATACCCAATATAAAAATTCTTATAGTTTGGACTCTGAAAACAGATAKTAGTGTGGAAAACTTTTCTGTGGGTAATAAAAGCAAATTTTAACACTATTTTCATATTCATTCATGCAGAGCTCATCTTTTTAGCAATGGAGACAGAAACCATTGGGATCATTTTAGCATTCCCTTTATTGTTATTGAAATAAAARGACACTTATAAAGAAGGAAAAAGTTCCAAATTCACAAGCCAACTACACTAACAAAGTATAATTCACGCACAAAAAACTCAAGAACATTGGCAACTGAAAGCACATTAGGATTTTTTTATGCTTGAGATTCAGAGAAGAGATGAATGGAAACCTCTTGGAGGCTGTTCACTCTTTTGCCTCTAACTGGATTCATGAACTTGAATCAATTACACTTTCCAGATCTCAATTTGTGCTAGTTTGAAGTGGGAAAATAACCCCCACTGGCCTCAAAGCAAGTTGTGAGAACTGAAAGGGAAGCCCTGGGACTGTCTCAGATGAAAAGCAGTRCTTAAATGAAAGTGTGATTCTTCACTCTCTCTTACCTTGGTGTTACAGGCACGCAACACTATCATCTTCCTGGAAAGAAAACCAGATGATGGTGTTGGGTGAGGTCCCTTTGGTTTTGTATTTTTTTTTAATGATCTCTATGACTTCATCAGATGTAATGGCTTTTCTGGCTCCCAGTGGACCATAAACTTCTTAGATTGCTACYAAGCACTAACTTTCCTCATTGTGAACAAAGTAAGCATTGGATTTTCTAATTGGATTTTTAATCTGTAGGATCTATATATATGTTTAGGTTCTTCTCCCTCAGAACACAGTGGATTGAGTGATTTTTTCTCTATGTGTGTGTTTATGTGTGTGTGTGCTATATTTGTGGCCTATCTGGATGTTTTCTCACAGTTTCATCATCACCACAAAAAGCAAAGTAATTCTAAAAGTCAAGATACAGAATTAGAAACTGAGTGCACAATCTTAGATTACCTCAGAGAGTCCATTTGTTATCAACTGTTTGCTCCTATGGGTTCACTCAGCAAATTTATCGCCTTTTCAGGAGAAACAAGTACATGGTGTGACCTTGAAAATACATTAAAAAAAGGCCCATTCCTTATTTGTGGCTTCACTTGGCAAAACAAATAAATGGAGATATATGTCTATAATGTGATAGTTTATTTTTGCTCTTGATTATTATCCAGAAAGAGATTTTCTTGGGATTGACTGTGACAATCCCAGTGTGATTCTAATCCCATCTCTATGGACTCTGTGCTCTATAGAGTGCCCGGGAGCATTAAGGTGGTATATCCGGCCTTGTAATAAAGACTCATCTAGCATTAAAGGAAACTGCCTACTTAGCACTGACTTTTAGTATATTCCAAACTGGTTAAACTGTGCTAGTGAGGCTTGGTTAGAATTGTCACTTACCCTGTCTGAAAGAGTTGGAGACTGCTGAGCAGAGGCAGATACAGATGTATTCATTCACCACTGAAGCAGAGCTACATTTTTCTGTCATCAGAACTAAAATTCACTGCATGCTTTGTACAGTAATCTGACAACTTTTACCTGAAATGAACACAAACACATTTCATTTGAGATACTGGCACTTGYTAATTTTAGTGTTCTGAAATAAATTTTAATTATTAATATAAAATTAATCAAAATTCCACATCAGTGACTCATTTCTCTTTCCATATATACATATACATCTATATAAGAATGGGCCTTATACTGAAATGAAGGAGACAAAGCTGTATTTCTATGTATGCTGTATTCTTTCTATGTATGTATGCAAATATACCTGTCTTATATGATTGTCTATCACTAGAGGGATAGATCCATGCTGCTTATTCATTAAAGTAGCAACTGCCTTAAATGACCTAATCTGATTTTCTTATTAGCCATTTCCACTGCAAGTATACTACAGATGAATTATGAGAAACATTGSAGATTAAGCATAGTTAGAGTATGAAGTCTTGCATGCTTTGTAATTAGTAATAATATTGCAAAAATTTTGTGCAATAAATCAGCAAATGATAAAATAAAAATTTACAAATCTACATGATCCATGTCATTGCTATTTCTACATGGATATATATGTACACACACAAATTCATACTGAATAGGTTTTTATGGAAGTTTGTACCAAGTTTCACTGAGAATTATAAACATCCTTTAGAAGACACACAAAAAAAAAGCACTAAACAAAATGAAAGTTAATTGATTCTSTGCTTTGAATCCCTATCACAGAATTGCTGGTTGTACTTTAACCTTGGAATAGGTATTGATTGACATTTACCACATGGGACTTCATTACTTTACACTAGTATATCTGAATGTAAAGTGACATTTTCCAAATACAGGCAGACACTATCCTCTATGCAGCAATACGCTCACACATTTATCTATGACATACTGGGGCACTTGTATTGACCTGATCCCCACATTGCCCAGMATGGGTAACTCTACAACATGTACTGGCTTTTGTTAGGGATATTCTTCTTGATTTGTTTTTCATGGAAACTACGATGTAGGCAAACAAGAAGAAGAAGATGAGATCATCTGGATCATCTGGATGATGACCCATCCCAGCATGTAATTCAGATGATACACATATTGTGAATACAAAATTTCTTTTAGGTTTTCTGGCCTGGGCTTGGTGCTGAAAATCATCTTCTTCTCTGTACTCTGCTTCACTAAGGTCAGGTGAGATACTTAATCTATACAATATATTCTTCAGTCAATGAATAAGCTTAAGGAACTTCAGTGTTTGAATCAATCTTCTTTCCATTAAAAACGACGTTGGTTTCATTATGAAGATATTTATTGACCTCTGAATAGGTCTTCACCACCAAATCACAGAGGTGATTGTTGGAGAGCTTTTTGCTTTGACATATCATGAGACACCATAGGGGTGGCATGATGTTTTGGGTTTTTTTAGTATCTATTTTTGAACATTTGGAGTACCTTTTTCCTGAAAAAAGGCCACTGTCTTCTGTTGAGAAATGAGAATGCACTTGATATTGAAGTAAATAGGAGGGAAGCCAAACACTTGGCCCAGGATTTCTTACATAGGCATATTATTTCCCAAAACCATGTTTTAGTGTATTCAAAAGACTTATTTCTTACCAAAACTTGTATGTGGCTTATTTCACACAATTAAAACAAACAAACAAACAAAAAATAAAAATAAATTAAAATTTGCAACCCCGTATTTTACTACTTATTTAAATAGAATATGTCAGGACAAAATGCTTATAGGATCATGATTCTATAGATATCCTCAATGAAGCAACCCTGGCAAAATCTACATAAGTATAATACAAGCTTTGTTTCAACCCAAGGCTACTGAAACAGCACAGAAAAATATCTGAATTATCCACAGATCCTTCTTTTAGCAAGCCAGGATGATGAAGGCTGCCACACAGAAACTGCTTCCTGTTAATCCTTCACATTTAAACTCAGTTTGAAACTCCACTTCATCYTCCTCCCTCTATGCCTACTGTAATGCTGCCACAAAGGGAAGAGTCTAGTTCTTAGGCAAGTGGCTTACAGAAGATGCAGAGACTTAAACAAACACCCAGATAAAGATTTAGCAGCTGACAGCATAGCATAAACAAAATGTATTTATATTGTGAGAGCTTGCTAATAACAATTTTCTGTATACTGCRCCAGCCTCTTTTCCTAACTACCTAGAGCTGCAGGCCCAGATAGAGACCTTTATACTGCGATCCTAAAGGAATAAWTTGCTCCCTGAAGAGGAGTCAAACAAAAAGAAAAGCTTGCCTTTTTTTATTTAATTCATAAATAAGAAAAAGTTCTTTTTCATGTCAGTTGTAGTAATTTCATGCATTAAGAAACCAAACGATTTACCTATTTTCTTAGAAGACTTGATTGTTCTTCAATAAATGTAAAGGGCTTCTTTCCACCAAAATAGCTTTTGCATGTGAAAATAAGTTGGTTAGAGCATGGTGCTAATAATCAAGGTCATGGRTTCAATCTCCATAGGGGCCATTCTCTCAAGAGATGGACTCTGTGACCCTCTTGTACCCTACAATACCTAAGGATCCATTGCCCTAGTGTCTAGCCATGTCAATTTATTGTACCTTTCTATGAGACTTTCTGAATCATAGAATAGTTTTTGTTGAAACAGACCTTAAAAATCATCTATTTTCAACACACACATTGTAAGACCAGGTTGCTCAGARCCCCATCCAACATGGTCCTTAACACTTCCAGGGATGCAGCAACCTCTGGGCAACCTTTTCCAGTGCCTCACCAYCCTCATAGCAAAGAATTTCTTCCTAATATAATTTTCCATTACTGATTTGCTTGCTCCTGTGACTCTGGTATCTAAACCACAGTTACACTAGCTGTCCAATTTGAGCACCTAGAAGCTTAGTATTAGGTCCTGGGAATACCTGTGTACGTTATAAGGCTAGAGCTATTATTGATTCAATATAGAGGAAACTTTGTGTAGTATATTTACAAGATTTTTTTTCATGTCAATTCATATTGTCAAACGTCTATGGGTCAAAGGATGTATTCCTCTGACTGGGTCAGCAGCAAAAGAATAGCATAAAATTTTCAATGAAATCTACAGGGAAATTTTTGCATTAGTTGTTGCGTATAACACAGATATATAGCACCAGTACAGCGTAAAAAGTATATACTACTCTTCACCTTTCAAAAAACTTAACAAAATACAAAGAAGTGTCTCCCTCTGTCACACTCACATTTATGGTGCACACACACACGTGTGTGTGTGTGTGTGTGTGTGTGTGTGTGTGTGTGTGTGTGTGTGCGTAGCCTGCTTTGACTAGCCTTCTCACCAGAAAGAAAGAAAAGGCTAGTGAAGGCTAGTGAAAGGCTAGAAATATTAAAAATTCAATGTGCTAATCTGAAACAAGATTGTGCATATCAGGACYATTAAAGGCCTCAGAGTTGATTGATTTTTCTGTGCTTTGGATTACAATCACAATATTTTACCTATTTATTTATTTCAAGAAAGTGGTAGAAATTAACATGAATACACACGTTTCTAATTCCTGTCTACATAGTTACTCAGCACCAAAATGCTACATAAATATGTAATGTTGTATGAATAAAACTTAATTTTTTTCTGTACTTGTCTCTCCTTGTAGTTATTTGTTGGAATACTTAATGGCCAATTAGAAATCTATTTCTCTGACAGTTAAAATCTATAATTCATCAGATGTGATATGATAATTGCCTGTTCATAATCTCAAACATTGCACATCACTGAGGAAATGATTCAGAATTGTTTTCCAATTATAAATAAACTTAATTGCTCGGAAAACATGCCGTCTCTTACAATCTCATAGAAGCCAGCATTGGGAGCTAAGATGACACTACTTAAAGTTTTGCAGCTCATAATTTAGCAGTTTAAATGCACAGTTAAAACTTTATAGACATACATCAAGGCCAATGGTGCTATTCATGCCCTGCAGTTGCATCATTKGAAGCTTAAATCAGGGATATGGTGATGATCAGATAGAGACAGAGATATGCCTTTGGCCACAGTTTTCAACTCACTGACAAACATGGAGTTTCTCAACCTGCAAACTTTAGCAGACTAAAGGGACAGTAAGAAGTGAATTAATTTTTCTTTTTCTTGGTTGTGCTGTAGAGACTTATTAGCCATCAGAAAAAGTACTTGAATGCTCTCACCCTCTGGAAACTCATGTCTTATATCAAAAAATCCCATAAGCACAGAGTCATAATGGAAAAAAAMCTCTGAGATTTTCTAGTCCAACCTATGACTGAACACCACCCTGTCAACTAGATCTTGGCATGGAGTACCATGTCCAGTCTTTCCTTTAACGCCCCCAGGAATGCTGACTCCACTGCCTCCCTGAGCAGCCCATTACAATATCTATATGATCCCTTCTGTAAAGAAATTCTTCCCAATCTCCAGACTAAACCTCCCCTGGTGCAGTTTAAGACTGTGACCTCTTGTTCTGCTGCTAGTTGCCTGGGAGAAGACTCCAACGCCCACGTGGCTACAACCTCCTTTTAGAAAGATGTTGAGAGTGATAATGTCCCCCTTGGGCCTGCTTTTCTCCATGCTAAATGATCCCAGCTCCTTCAGCTGCTCCTCAYAGGACTTGTCCTCCAGACTCTTCACCAGTTTCATTGTTGYTCTCTGGACCTGCTCTAGTGCCTCAATTGAGGGCCACGGTACTCRGCACAGCACTCAAGGTGGAGCCTCACAAGTACTTGAACAGGGGAAGAATGTCTTCCCTCATCCTGCTGGGAACACTACTCCTGACACAAGCCAGGATGCCGTTGGCCACCTGGGCACATGGCTGGCTCATGTTGAAGTGGCTGTCAACCAGCACCCCCAGGGGCTTTCCCACTGGGACAGTTTTAGCCACTCTTTCCCCARCCTGTAGCTCAGCATGAGGTTTTTGTAGCCAAAATGCAGGCCCTGGTACTTTGTCTTGTTGAACCTCACACTGTTGATCTCAGTCCATCAAWCCAGCCTGCCCAGGTCCATCYGCAGAACYTTCCTGCCCTTATGGTAAATTTTTTGATTTTCATTGTTTCCCTATCTTTCCTCCTTGTTCTCTCCCTTGATAGTAAATAGAAGTTAATTATTATTTTTGTCACAAACATTTGACCTTGTTTGTGTCTTCACTTTGCTCTGGGAATTTTCAAACTTTCCCCCTTCTCTGCACATGCAGATTGAGACACATGGACTGCCAGCTTTCCTAGGAATATGTCATAGGAGATGGTGTTGAAAGMTTTGCTGAAGCCCAGCTAGACTATGTCCACAGCCTCATGCACTAGATGGGTCACCTGGTCATAAAAGAAGATCAGTTTATTCAGGTAGCACCTGCCTTTCCTGAACCCATGCTATCTGAGTCTGACCTCTTGCCTGTAGGGGTGATCACATTCAGAATAATCTGCTSCATAACCTTGCTGGGCAGCAAGTCAGGCTGATAGGCTTGTCCTTCCACAAATCCTCCTTCCAACTCTTCTTGTAGATGGGTGTCACACTGGGACCTCCTGTGTTAGCCAGGGGAGGAAAGATATTTGGTAGAAAGCAGCTTAGTGAGTTCTGGCAGTTYCYTCAAAACCCTAAGATGAATCCCATCTGGTTCCATAGACTTTTAACCTTTTAATTGGCTCAGTAGGTCACTAACTACTTTCCCCTGGATTACAGGGGGTTCATTCTACTTCCCATCCCTGCCTACCAGCTGAGGAGACCAGCTGARGATAACTAGTCATACTGTTGACATATCCATTTCTTTCAACAAAATGTGCATGAAGAAGCTGTGGAAAATAAGATCTTTACCAAATTTTTCCTTGCTAATCTAAATATGTGTGCTACAGGAGCTACTTAGACGCAAAACTATTACCTGTAAAAAAAAAAAAAAAAAGACGGATAAGATTAAAAGTATTGCCTTTTCACTCTGCATTTTCAATGATAATTTGAAACTTGTGTCATGACCTCTCAGTATCCCAGGCAGGTGGTTGATGTGCTAGGTCCTAATATTTCTATGATGAATATGTAGTAAGGTYGTTTCTTGCAAAGGCAGAAGCCCTGACAACACTGAAATGTGCCACAGACATCCTCCTCTTATGTCTCCTTTTGAAGAATGAAAAGCAAATTGCTGTGACTGATGAAGATGTTATCAAAATGTGATTCTCAGTTCCTGTTTCAAGTGCTTGAAATCTGGAACTGTCAAAAGACCACATGGAAAATGAGCTAAAACCTGTTAAACCAGACTATTTGCAAGCACAATCACAAACCAATCCCAAAGAAAACAACCTCCCAGTCTGGAGAATTTTTGGTTCCTTGGAGGCGTAGGCTGAAACAAGAAATACTGATGCACAGAGACAATGGCAATCTYACAAATGATTGCCTATCCTACTCTAAAAACACTTCAGTAGCAGAAGATGCATGATGAGTCATTCCATAACTAAATCTTACCTCATACCCTGTAGATGAGATCATAAACTATCCAAAATAAGGCATGTCTGAAGCACATATGTGAGAAACTCCACAAAAATGACAGAGATTTGTATATTTTAGAAATTTGGGCATTCTCTCTTAAAAAGAAATTTTCTTTTGTGCAAGTTCCCTGTATCGAATATTTGAGTGACACCACCCTCACCTCCACATTTTATCTGTAAATAAAAGCATACAGAATCATAAAATCACTTAAAAATACCTGCAAGACTGTTGAGTCCAACCATTGACATATTTAAGTACACCACTGAACCATGTCCCTAAGTGACGCAGCTTTAAAATATCTCCAGGAACGGTGACTCCACTCCTTCCCTGGGCATCCTGTTCCAAGGCTGGACAAATCTTTTTTCCCTAGCTTTCAATCTAGGCCTTCCTTGGTGCAACTTTGAGGCCGTTTCCACTTGTTCTATCACTTGTTATTTGGGAGAAGAGACATCACTACAATCTCCTTTCAAGTAGTTTTAGGGAGTGATAAGATCTCCCCCGAGCCTCCATTTCTTCAGGCTAARCAACTCCAGTTCCCTCAGCTGCTCCCCATAAGACTTGTATTTAAGGCAGTCTACTYTTGCTCCACCTGAAGAGAAAGAAACCAGTTATTAACTAGTGAGAAGCAACAGCCTTTTTCCCTCAAATAACCCTAAGGGATCAAAAGAGAAATAMGTACAGTTATCTTGCAAAATGCAGCAACATCTCACAGTATATAGCTAGATTTGCCCTTTTTTTTCTGTAGTTACTCTGCTGTTTCAATRTAAAATACTTGTTTGTGAGGTTTTTTTTTCAGTATTCACTAAAAGRAACTCTATAAGTCATCACAGTTGGTGTGACTGTGCAAATTCACTTATATCTCCAAAGAAAAAAGGTCAGAATGAGATTATTACTCAAAAGCATGTCAAACAGGTGAGASAGGTAGGAATAGATACCCTTTGTTATAAAACCTGCAAATTGAACATGGACAATATGTTCTGACATTTAAAAAAATGTTTCTTTTCTTCTCTACCATGCATATTTAATGTAACTCAATCTCATGAATATATAATTTACTATTTTCCAGTGATAATAGCAGAATGGAGAATATAAAGTACCCAAAAGAGCAGAAATATGAAAGATAAGGTTGCAGTCTCAGATACATATCCTTAGCAGCTAATAATATTACTCAGAAAATCAGAATTCATGGAAGTAATGTACATTAAGTAAAACCAAAACATGGAGCAATGACAAAATATACTTCAATCAGGCTGAAGTTCAAGCCTTTTACATATTTTGGGTATGTACTTAAGACTATCAGCTTATTTCKTCTGCATGTGGTAAAATAATGGTTYACAGAAGATTTGTCACTTTATCTTTGATGTCTTTCCTYTCAAAAGTTTCCTGAAACTGTCATTCAATATGGCAGAATGGACAATTTCTGCCCTTAAAGTCAGTTACAAAAATAAGAAAAATAGAAGAAAAACTTCAATAACATTTTCTGACAAACCTTTGGGGTCTTATGTTATTTTTGTGAGCAATGAATAAATCATAAAATGGTGTAGATTTGGAGATCATTTAGTTCCAACCTCTTTGCCAGTGACACCTTCCACTAGACAAGGTTGCTCAAAGCAGTATCCAATAGGGACTTGAACACATGCAGGCATGAAGCATSCACAGCTTTGGRCAACCTGTTCCAGTAGTTCACCACCCTCACAGTAAAGAATTTTTTCCTAATGTTTAAATCAAAACCTACTCTCTTTCAGGTTAAAGCCGTTCCTTCTTGTCTTACCACTTCATGGCCTTGTAAAAAGTCCTTCTCCATCTTTCCTGTAGGCTCCCTTCAGGTTTTTAAAAGTCTGTCTGAAGCCTTCTCTTCTCCAGGCTGAACATCACCAGCTTCTTTAACCTGTCTTCACAGGAGTGGTAGAGTGGTACTCTTTTCTTCTGATTATTTTTTGTGGCTCTCCTCTGAACTCATTCTTCCTCCAACTCACATGTCATGAACTTCTGTCAATTCGTTCTCTCAGCCTCTATTTATGCTTGGGATTGCCCCTACCCAGGTGTAGAACTTTGCACTTGGCCTTGTTGAACTTCATGAGGTTTGCATCCAGCCCACCTCTCAAGMCTTTCATGGTTCCTTTGAAYGGCATCCCTTCCCTCCAGCGTGTCGAGCACACCACACAGCTCGGTGTCAGCGAAAATGCTGACAGTGCAATCAATCCCACTGTCCCAACCACTGGCAAAGACATTAAACAATGCTGGACACAGTGCTGATATCTGAGGAAAACCACTTGTCAATGCTGTGCACTTGAGAATCCAGCCATTTACCAGAGCCCTTTGAGTGTTTTGGTAAATTTYCTCTCCACCAAGTGGTACACCCATCAAATACATGCCTCTCCAGTTTAGAGATAAGGATGCCGTGCAGGACAGGGTCAAATGCTTTGCAGAAGTCCAGGTAGATGACCTCAATTGTCCTTCCCTTATCCACCAACACTCTAATCTTATTATAGAATGCCACAAGTTTTGTCAGGCATGATATTCAGACACAGGGAATCCATACTGGCCACCACCAATCTTTATTTCCTATGCTTTATTTCCTATGCTTTATTTCCTATGAGCCTTAAAATAATTTTCAGGAGGATCTGCTCCATGACCTTGCCAAGCACTGATGTTAGACTGGCCTGCAGTTCCTGGAGTCTTCCCTATTTCCTTTTGCAAAAAAAGGGGTTATGTTTCCCCTTTTACAGACAGCATTAACTTCACAGGACTGTGACCATTTCTAAAATATGATGGATAGTCACTTAGTCACTTTGTACACCAGTTCCTTTATAAGCTGTGTATGTATCCCTTCAGTGCCATGACTTGTACACTGTCAGGTTCTTTAGATCTCAGGTTCTCAAATATGATCTTCTCCTACAATGGGCATTGCTTTATTCTCCTAGTCCCTGCCTTTGCCTTTGCACAAAGTTGAAATGCAACTGAAATAATGCAAAATCTATTACTGGATATATTGCTAATTAACTAATCTTAAATGAGGCATGTTAACTAAGAACAAATAGTRGAAAATAGCTGCAATTCTGGTGATACAATTTGGTCTCTTTCATGCTAAAAGTGTTTAAAAAATGCAGATGGTAAAAAAATATAGACCCTRCTCAAACATTCATACCGATGTCACTTCAGTGCCATATTGCTTCTGAGTCTCAGCAAAAAAGGTGGATGGAAATGGCAACATCATATATAAAAATTATTTTGCTGTGTAGATGGATTAAACCTAGGGCCATTAAACTATAAAGACTATTAATTGCTTGTTTGAAAAAGATTATAGATACAGAGAATAAATCACGCACTCTTTAAATACAGTAACAGTGTTTTCAGCATCATACCTCACAGAATTGGAAGATTCTACAAAGGAGGAGAGAATATTGATTAGTATTTGTCAGTTTATGAGAACAGGACTTTTCTACTTGCTCTCTGTAAATTCTATATTTAATCCAGAACTTATATAATATTTAGAATAGCAATTTATCTAAATGTCCTTCTTGATTTGTTTCTTTATTTCCCTCTTTAAAGAAGTTTTGTTTGACTTGTTTGTTATAAGATTATTTCACTTGGTTTGGCTTAGGGTTTCTTTTCAGTTTATTCTCTTTATTCTTCTTGCAGCCTGTAATTTGGCAAGATAGTCTCTCAGGCAACTTTAAGATAGGCAAGCCAATGCATGTAGAGTGGGCTTTGTCTATTATATCTTGTTTGGGGACATTGGTGTAATTTTTMATTTTATTGTTTTGATAGATTTGAGGCTGAATTTATTTTAAAATTGTTGGATGGTTTCTTGCTTTCTTAATTTCCTTGCATCAATGTCTTATTTCTGTTATCTTTTTTTTCATGTGTAATGGGGGCCAGATGA
>JACDOX010000004.1:6169827-6242106 GCA_014549065.1 Cardinalis cardinalis | reverse complement strand
AGAGAAGAGAAGAGAAGAGAAGAGAAGAGAAGAGAAGAGAAGAGAAGAGAAGAGAAGAGAAGAGAAGAGAAGAGAAGAGAAGAGAAGAGAAGAGAGGAGACCTAAAATTATCATCTGGTTTAACTGCCTGGCCAATTCAAGGCTGAGAAAAAGTTAAAGTGTGTTGTTGAGGGCATTGTCCAAATGCCTCTTAAACATTGACAGCACCTCAAACACTTCTCTAGGAAGCCTGATGCAGTATTTAATGCAGTAAAGAAATATTTCCTGATGTCCAGTCTACACTTCCTTTGATGCAACTTTGAACTATTCCCATGTGTCCTATCACAGGGTAGCAGGGAGAAGAGGTCAGCACCTGCCTCTTCACTTCCTCAGGAAGATGAATAGAGCAGGCTCTTTTTCCTCTTGCTGTTTTTTGAATAGAATCGTACAGAATGAYAAATTTTGTTCATTACTTTTCTTCTGAAAAGAAACTCCACAACAGATTTTTACAGAAAATTCCTAACATGTGCTACATTCAATTCTATGTCAGGGGAAAGCACAATTTGTTTCCCTTAACAGTGTCAAAAAAGGCTGATCTAGGTTTTCATAAAATAAACTGACCTTGTGCTGTCCTCTGCATCAGGGTGAACTTCACCCTATAGTAATAATGGCAGTGGTAAAACAGTAATTGCAAACAGGGCTATTGGACTGCAACCAGCCAGGACAATTTCAGGACAGCTACTATACAGCTCAAGTCACTGAGCAAGCAGCTGCTTAGCAGGCTGCTATTATATCTTTAGTTATTGACAAAGAAAATCTCCTGGGTACCATGAGGATACCCTATAACTGTAGTAAAGCTGCTTAAAGAGAAGCTATTAGGAAAAATTGCTCAAAAAATCCCTAAACCAAAAAACCTCAAAAACCAACACAGCAGGGAACAGGCTATTATGGTGCAACTCGTATTGCCCAGTGTTAACAGAGTTCTTCAGGAAGGTCCAAACAGGGGTTGAAATACCATCTCAGAAAGCTTGTTTCATTTATTCCTGCAGAGGATTTGTAAGAAGTTTGGATGTTTAACTGTATGCCTAGTCTGTACTAGGGAAATACTGAGTTATCTTTTTATTGGATTTTGGTTTGCTACAAGTTTAAGAATATATAGGGAATGGTTGAAACAATAGATTGAAAGGCCGATACTATTTTCCTTTTGATAAATCAATGTTGTGAGACAAAAACCATTGACACGTTCAATAATATGCAAGCAAACACATCTGTCAGAAAGAATCCCTTTGTAAGGGCAATTTTTGTTTCTGCCCCTGCAAATATGTGCACATATATCACAGTCACAGAATATGCTGAGTAGGAAGGATGCCACAAGGATCATCGAGGCCAGCTCCTGGTCCTGCAAAGCATCATCCCAAAGAATCACGCCATGTTCCCGAGTGTTGTCCAAATGCTGCTTGAACTCTGTTAGCCTCAGTGCTGTGACCACTGCCCTGGGGAACCTGTTCCAGTGTCCATCCATCTTCTGGGTGAAAAATCTTTTTCTAATAACAAAACTGAACGTCCTCTGATACAACTTCAGGCTGTTTCCTCGGGTCCTGTTTCTGGTTATCACAGAGAAGAGATCAGTGCCTGCCCCTCCTCTTCCCCTCACAAGGAATATGTAGATYATGATGAGGTCTCCTCTCAGTCTTCTTCAGGCTGAGCCTATCCACAGCGCTGCTTTCCAGTATTTCATTCCCCAGTCTGTCCATACCTCCCAGGTTGCTTCATCCCAGGTAGAATCCAGCACTTCCCCTGTAGAACTTTGTATTTCCAGCCCTCTAATTTGTTGAGGCATCTCTGCAGGGCCTTCCTGCCCTTGAGGGAGTCAACTCATCTCAGTTTTGTATTGTTTGTGAATATGTATAGGAGTTTATATAAAAGTAAATTCAAAGCACATAAATGGCTGCCTGCTTATCTTTCAGTTTTTCATGGGGAAATCCTTAAAGTCTATGTCTTTATGATACTAGGAAGCTAGACTGAGCAAAATGGGACAAAATAAAGTGCGCACAAACAGATCAGTCACTAACCAGCTAACCAGGAAAAGAAAGATGATGAGTTTCAAAAATGTTAGTTATTGAAGAGCTTAGGACACATGGAGGTCTTAAGGAGCTCTTTGGAAAAAATTGCTCTTTCAGGATAACACTAGGGATATTGCAGTTTATATAGACATCTGGGTTTGCTTTTGTCTTAATTTCAGTACATTTTTGTTAATCAAGATTATTTCTAAGCCACTTTTGAGGACAGAAATTTTTTTCTTACATTGCTGCTTATTTTTAAACAGTGATAGTTATTTGCAATACTTTAAATAGACTACCTGCAAACAAACACTCTAGCCTTGATGGATTTCTATAATAAAATTAAATATCACATTTAAATTACATAGAAATATGTGAAAGTGCAGCATGTAGTGATTACTGTCATACTGATGTTGATCAGCATGTGAAAATTGCATTTAAAATTGTGAAAATTGCTAGTCATTGTTAAAATGATATACTTTTCATAAATGTCATGCTATTTTTAAGTGAATAAATTTTCATATAATGTATATGGRGTATTCTTAGAGCACAGAAAAAAAATCAGAATTAAAATCAAGCTTTAAAGAAAAGAAAATTTTCATTTTGCAATGCAATAACTCTTAAATTGTTTACATTTTTCTTAATTGAAAGCAAATGTGAAATGAAATTTTGTTTGTTGCCAAAAATGTTCAAATGGAAATTCTGCATGCAGCTGTCAGAAGGGTTTTTCAATCTGTATAAGTGTGGCATGTCATCCCATAATATATATTGAGCTCTGTCAGGAGACTTGAGTCTACAGTTGGTTTTTCTGGTGTGAGTGTTAGCTGGGAGTGAGATTTTTCCCTTCCATTCCTGGCTGACGTAGCAGTATTCACATAATATTGTAGCATAGACCTGGCTTTATTCRTGACACATAAAGCTAAAAGCTTGCATAAGTCTTTGCAAGGTTGATGCCTTTGATTTTAAGACCTTTAAGACCATGTCTAAGTTTTCGATAGTATTTTGTTTATGGACACTGCATTAGCTCTGGTTCCTGAGAGAGTCTCTAAAGGACTGCAGAAATAAAAATTACAACTAAAAGTAATAGGAATTTACCAAGTGTGTAGTGCAACTTGCAGGAATTTATGAAGCTAAGAAAAGAGTCTTATTAAAATTGGGAGGAAGAGAGGATTTTATGATCTACAAAATCCAATAGATATAGCCATACAAGATGCCCACACAATTTGTACCAGGGTAAATGAAATAATTTTCTACTTTAGTAAATGCTTTGGGGAATATGTGGCAAAAAGGTTCTTGTTCCTTTTAATTTTAAAGTAGACTACCCCTCTTAATTACTACATTCAGGCAGTCACGTACCACATACAACAGTTGTAGCCGATGAASTCATGGAATGCTTTAAATCAGAGCAGGCAAGAAGGATTTAAAAGGGAGAATATTATATTAGTTGGAGTTTTCTTTATATCAAGCTACAAGTTAAAAAAAAATGACAGAAATTAAGGAAGTCTGACAATCCATCTTATTTAATGAAATCAATGTAAATTTTTTATTTGGAGCTTATATTTCTTGGATAAAATAAGTTTATTTAGTGACTTAAAATGCAGATATATATTCAAAGCATGTTTTTATTTTCAGGACATCTTCTCAAATAAAGAATTAAATCCAAAAATTTGACAATAATCAAGGTAATTTAACAATTAGTCATAAAATTATGACGTCTTTCCACTGGGATCTGGATATTTTTGCTTGTAAAATACTGTGTCATTTCATTATGCTTCTTACATTTCAATAAAAGTTTTTTCTAAACTGAGGTCCTTGAATTATGTCCAAAGCAGTATCTTCAGGTTTTTTTRATTTTGAAATGTTGTCTGATGAGTAATGCAGTTGCTTTTTTTAAAAAAAGCAAACAAATAAACAAAACTGTAAAGCTTTAAGCATACCAATTACACCAGAACACCATTACTGTTCAAAGATGTAGGAATAAAAGGATTTAATTCAAGTCAAATGTCAGCAACAATTTTGTCTCATATGTGCTGGCACAATATATGGATGGCACTGAAAACTTTACCAAAACGTGAAATAGAAATAACAAACATGCATAGACATGGAAATGTAAAAAGTTTTTTCTATTATGGCTTTGTGTAGAATGAAATGAAACAGCAATTTCTCTATCTGTCTTTTTAAGGCATGGAATACAAAAACCTAAGTTGGGATACACATTCTGTATAACAATCAAACATTGGAAGAACTTGATGKCATTCACTCCTGGTCTTGCTTATTAGACTTGACATGGGTCAAAGTCTTCCCTCTGAGAAGCTGCTTTAGAAGATTTAGAGAAGCTGCTCATGATTTAATGCGCTGTAAACCAAACTGAAGATCTAATTTTATTGAGACTTGCAATGCAGCCTAGTGCTACCAAAATTTTCATAGGCAAAAATTCTTTCAGAATATGCTAGGTTGATCAGATATGATAGAACACACCAATTTCTTTCCACGATATTGGTAAAAAATTTTGCAATTAGTGCTCCCCACCATATTTTAATTTATGTTGCATATAAAATTGTGGAGCTACATTATTTTCAGTGGCACATAGACTTGAGGAAATTCTACTTCCCTTGTCACCTTCCAGGGCAGTAGTTCTGTTGATAGCACTTTGGGATCTCAGATTGCCACTCTTCTCCCCCATCGTGGCACATTTATGCTGGTTATGGCCTGGCACAGATGGCTTGCAGACTACTTTTTCTTGTGGGACAGGGGCAGCACCCATCAATAACCTGTGGCTCCAGGGTGTACAAGGAATGTTCAGTAATTTCTGCAGAAAACCTCCTCAAGAGACAATCAAAGACATATATTCATTGGGCCCAGGATGGTTGGCCTGCTCCAGCACAAAGATTTCCATCTTGAAACCCAGATGGAATTGCTAAATTCAGCTTCTGAAAAGTTGTAAGCTCAAATGTTCAGATGAAGAACTGTATTTTTATTAGGCTAATTCATAGCTGCCAGTATGGATGATGGGCTGATGTGGAGATCAATGGTAGGAGAAGCCAAAATAAAAATTAATTTTCACAAAAAGAAGGTTTTGGTCTGAATTTTTCAGTCTAGGCAGATGATCACTTTTTAGACAGATAAGAGTAAAAAATCTCCTTCTAACAGTGACAAAAGCTTCTGCTTAAATTTTCTTTGATTCAAGGTGTTATACTAGTATAGGCAACATCAACAAATCTCTGAATGTGGAAGCAACTGCATTATCCCAAGCCACAGTTAAAGWAACGGCTACCTCTGTTCCTTACACCTAATATGTATACATTGCATTCTTTCTATGTAGGGTCTGGTAGATTTATAACATGTGACAGAATATCAGCAGCACAGATTTCATGAGCCATCATTAAAATATGTAAATAATGCTGGTCTTAATATAACATAACATAAAATTTAATAACTTATTAATACCTCTGGTTTACAGATGGGGATTACCTTGATCCTTGTCACCCCTGGAGAGTCAAGAAATTCCATATAATGGAAGCTTATATGCCCCATATTAATAAAGTGAAATTTCTTAGCATTCCCAGGAGCTTTATAGTGAAATGTTATACCTAGTCAGAGTGCCAGCAAAGCAACATTATAGAAGACATGTATTTTTTTAAGAACAGTTTATGGGTTTTCTTCTAGTATCTGTTACAAGTAATTCCCTAGATCATGAAAAAAACCACTAATTTACATTCAGTTTTGGGGTTTAGATTTTAATTTGGGGGTTTGTTTAATTAAATACACCCTCTGTAATTTAGTTGCCAAGCCAGAAGGGAGGCTGATATGTCACCAATGATTTGCTAATACATCCATTTTGCAGCTGAATGAAATGACTATTTGCCCTGGTGTATATTCATGCTGCAATGGGAAATGTCCCATTGTAAGATGAGCCTCAAGTACTCAAAAATATTAATGCTGTACCAACTGGTAGTGTGGCAATGACTCATAAATGACAACAAATGGCAAAAAAGGTAGTCTCATTCTATTTAGCCATAAAACTACTGTTTTCTTACAAACAAATACAAGTACATAGATTAAGCAAACAATCAAAAAAAAAAGGCTGGAGTAAGTAGTAGTTTTTATTGTCTTTTATTTAATTTTTATTTTAATTTTTATTCCCTGTTGTTTTAGGGATTTTTTTTGAGGGGCTAGATATAAAATGGGAATACTGGAGACCAAGGATACAAACTCCCTGTAAAGCAGTGAGAGGGGCCAGAGCAGCAATTTATAACAAAAAATGGCAATATTGCAATTTAAACAGTTACAAAAAAAGAACAAATTTTAGAGGAAACTCTGAAAAGCATGGGCTGTAGACAAATTCATCATAATCACTGCTGTGCCAGTTAAATATCTAATAATGTGACACTACTGTGGTTAACTGAATAATAATATTGTCTATCTCTGTGACTAGTGTTGTCATAATGAAACAGAAATGCTGGAAGATGTAGCTGCTGCTCACAGTCTCTTTAAAAGCTGGGAGGTATCATCATATACAGTTTGCTGTTACTGTAAACTTACATTTTACCATCCTTGTTGGCAACAGGTTTCGGTGAATTCAGAGAAAACTTTCTGAGAGCTGTTCAGGGCATCATGAAGCAGGCCAGGAGTTTCAGGTGAATACAACTTGCACAAGATAATTTCCAAATATTTTTTAAGTGTTTGAACATAGTTTTTGATACAATATTCAGACAATCTAGTGAACCTACTCATAATATGCTGAGAAATTATAATCAAGGAAGTTTCTGATCTTCTTCTCACAACGGAAGTTTTTTCTAAATTTAAAAAGGATATAGTCTTTCCTTAAGAGTATAACTGAGGAGAATTATAGTCATAAATCTAGTTTCAATTATGAATAAGACATTTTTATGCAATAATCTGATATTTTCATTCATACTTATAAATTAATTTCTAAAAGAATAAAGAAAGGAAAGAAAGAAAAAATCTTCTTGAAAGTTTAAGACTATATCAGCAGGCAAAAATAAAACAAGAAGAATTCCTTTAATTTCAAGCATCAAATTGATAGTCAGCTATTTTAAGCTCCCTTCCACAGCAGTCCTCTTGCAGCTGATGCTCCCCACGATCTCTCCATGTCTTGCCTTCTCTTCCATTGTACAGCACAAATGGTTCTGCACTTGCAGGGTGAATTACACCTGGCTGAAAAAACAACCAAAAACTCAAGACGTTATTTTTCAGGGGAATGATTTAGCCTAAAATTTCCTATGTGGGTAAGCAGGCTTGTGACACAACAAGGCTAGTGAAAAACCCAAAACTTCAGGGTCAGAGCAGGCACTTCTGCACTTTTGAAAGAAAACTAGATTCTAACAATGACTTAAGTAAGGCAAATTTATTTTGGGTATCACAGCAGGTCCTTTGCCAGGAACTTATCCATGCTTATCTTGAAACAGCTTAACATGTTCTTCCTTATTTTCTGCCTGCCTTTGGGCTCCAGCCACCAAAGAAACACAAGTAGTAGAGCTGACACCCTGTGTTCACAAGAAGCAGATAATTTCTATGTCAGAAAACGAAAATTTGTCTCCTGCCATTACAATGTAGTCAATAATAGATTAATGTGGTTCAGAAACTCAGTTCTATTAATACTGAAAGGTTTTCAAGGAAAAGTTGAGAAGAARGATTGATTGTTTTGGTTTTTTGTTGCTGTTCTGGTCTGGCCTAAGGTCTGGTACATTTTGATTGAGTCTTACATATTCAAACAGAGAAATCCAGACACATTACGAAATCACTGTAAATTATTAGCTTGATCAACAAGCACTACTCAAACAAAGGCTTGCCGAGAAGAATGGAGAAATGAATGGGAGAGAAGCCTTCTATCTTTTATATAGATTTCATTTTTGCTGGTTTTGGATATCAAAAAGGCATTGCTGACAACTTTCTGGTTTTTAACACTTTGGTAAATTTCAAGCTCTACATTGACTTTATTTAGTTGATTGAAGCTTTGCAAGAAGAATATGTACAATTTTTTTTAGACAAGTTAGTATAAATTATGAAAGAGTGTGTTTTGAGGCACTTGCTATCTGAAAGARATAGTTGAAATACAGGCTGACAACATTTGTTCTGAGTTTAACTTAATTATGTGAGTTTGGGTTTTCTTTGTGCCTGACTAAGCTTTTGACAACTTGTAAGTGGTATGKGAGTACTGCTGAGACTGAGAACAAGCTGCTGTTTTATAAATATACTTGGCAGAGAAAAAGAGGAATTCATAGTGGAAATTAGCTTGTAAAGACTCAAGAACCAGGATATGTGAAGTAAACTTGGTTTTGGCAAGCCCATTTAAGTAAATTTACCTAGCATATAAGCCTGAGGGAAGACTAAATTTTTCCATTCACCCATTATTCATCGTGCTCCTGTTTCAGCTTCCAAACCCCATTCTTCCCTCAGGGAAAACACTACTTACTGTGATGTRGCTGGGAAAAAATGCTGTACACAAATCCAAAAATGCAATATCATGACATCACTCTTAAGTTCTGAACTCTCCATAAGCCTAGCCAGCTCCTGTGTACAGCTATGCTCCTATGTTAAAACAGAGAGATGATAAGGGAGGTAAGTAGGCTTTTGCTTGTGGCCCTAGGACACAAAATGATCAAGAATGACTGCAAGAACTTGGAGACAAGTTCCTTAAGGAAGTTCCCATGGTCACACAGCAAAATAATGTAGCAAGGTAAATTCATGTGTGTGTATGTATACACATATATGTTTAAATTCTAGTGAGAGATGTAAAACCCTGCAGCAGGTTTCCCAGAAAGACAGAGAAACAGATCTGAGCCACCTGAGGTTGAACTTCAGAATTATCCTTGATTAGAGCACATGTGCCAGGGACCAGCAAGGTCAGACACTGCACCCTAAGGGAATGGAATCCTGGAGACGAAATACGCAGAAATCTACACCAGAAATGCACAGATGCAAATGTCTCACCCCTKTAGCATAGATGAATTAAGAAACATGCATTTGTCCTTTGAGATGTCATGTATCTGTTCTCTTCCAATGCTAGTGTCATGATATGCTCATTGCCACCTCAAGACTCCTGGAAAGAGTCTTGGGCATAGGAATTGTTTCCTTTAAGCTGTGTCCATCATCTTAAGTCACAGGTCCAAAATAGGAATAGTCCATCCATGTATCAGCTTCTTTCCAGTACTCCTGCCTTCCATTTGCACAATTTTTTGGTTTTTTTTTTAATTTAAGATCATAATCTAGGGCAGAAACAAAAGTCTTAATTCTTCTGATCTTGTTTTGTTTTGATTTTTGGTTTGTTTAATGAGTTTTAYRTTTTTTTCTAGTGTTGGTGCCAATYTGAGATTGCTTAGTGTTTAAGTTGCTTAATCTCTAATGGAAAAAAAGTTTTCAGGATCTATTGTGCCTTGTCATTTTTACAATCTTTCCTGTCAGGCACAAAATTTTTACAAAGAAGAACTTTGTTAACAATCCTTATTTTGAGATATTTTTACTGCCTTTTCATGAATTGTCAAGATGAAAGCAACTATTAGAAAGTTCTAAAACCTGAAACACTTATACAGTTTTTATACATATAAAAGGATATTATCCCAATATMTTTAACATTTTAAAATGTATTAATTTTCTCTTTTCTCCTTAAATGCATGGAGTAAAACATCCTTAAAAGTGTGAAAAAGCTCCATTCTGTGGTGGATTTTATAAGAACCATTATAAAAGTTTTGAAATTCTATCTATTTTAGCTGCTTGCTTAGAAATCTTGAGACTTGGTGCACGGTTAACTTTGTACATAGCTGGCTCTTCTGACCTTTTATAGAAATGAAAGATTAGTATATTTTTACTCTATTAGATTTTGTTTTAATGACAAATACACATACTGCAAAATATACAAATCTGAAACACCACTAGAAACACAGGAATAAAGAGAGATCATCTACATAAATTCTTTACTCCCTTTTTCCTTTTACACACTGCCAAGAAGACTAAAGTTTTCCTAATGCTTCAAATAAACTATGGTTCCTGAAAATAAAAATTACCCTGGTCATCAGAACACTGAGGACACAGAAAATGGGCATGGATTGAGTGGCGGACATTTTCTACTTCGATGTCTCCAAGGTTTTTGGTAGGGCTCCTCACAGTCTCCTGCCAGAGAAATTCTTGTGTGACAGGCTAGACAAGGAGTCTGTGCAGCGGGTGGGGACTTGGCTGCCTGGCTGCGCTTGGAGGGTGGTGATAATCAGCTCCTCTGGAAACTCAGGACTTGTCACAGGTGAGGGCTTCCTGGGATCAGTATAGGGCCCAATGCTGTGTGATATCTTCATGTGGAATTGGGGCTCAAGTGTATCCCGACGAAGTTCGCCAATGATTACAAACCAAGTGGGGAAATAAACACTCAGAGCTCTGCAGGAAGGCCTGGATAGACTGGAGGAGAAACAATCAGAAGCAYTGCACATCACAACATATAATGCAGGAGTACAGCACTGAGATCTACCCATTTGCTTAGGAGATCTCTGGAAAGGCATCTGCAGGTCCTGGYGGACAATAAGTTCAACATGAGTGAGCAGAGTGCTGCAGCAGCAAAGAAGCAAGTGTGATTGTACCTTGCATCAACCCGGGCATCACCAGCAGAGATAACAAAATCATTATCCCACTCTATTTAGTGCTTGTYAGGCCACACCTGCAATACTGTATTCGGTATTAATCCCCACCATGGAAAAAGTTCTAGACAGGTTGGTGAGGTTCCAAAGAAAGGCAACAAAGATGATCAAAGGACTGGGAAGCCTGCTGAAGAAAGTCAGAGGGAAATGGGTTTGTTCAGCATTGAGAAAAGAAGACTTGGGGAAGACTTTCTCACTGTGTTCTAGCATTTGAAGGGTGACTGTAAGGATGGAGGCTCCTTCTTTCCAAGGAGTCACGCGGAAAAGATGAAGGGTAATGAAGATGAAGATGAAGGGACACAAATTAGTCCTGCAGAGATCCCATTTAGGCACAAAAAGAATTCTTTAMAATGGGAACAATCAGCTGTTGGAATTATCTCCCCAGAGGCTACTCTGGGAAATTTTGTTAGATTCCCCAAAAATGGACACTTTTAAGATTCAATGGGACAGGATGTTGTACCATCTTGTCTGGACTGTGCTTTTGCTGTGAAATGTTGGACAAGGAGTTCCCTTTCCAACCTGGTACTCCAAGACTATGATTCTATGATTGAAAATCATTCTCTCTCTTAGAATACTTTCACCCTGTAAGACTGTGACAAACTCTCTGGGACCCATTTCTCCCTTCTCTCCTGGGACACAAACTCCTACTTTTAAAATAAAATAAAATCAGTCCTCCAGGTTTTACATTCTTTCTTCACTTGTCCCACATGTTCTATTGTAATTTTATTCACCTCTGCCCAATTCTATGTTTTTCCAGTTTTCTAGCAACATATGAACCTGGAAGTGGTTCTGCAGCTACATTATTTCTAAAGAAATAATTATATCTCACTTCATTTTCTGCTTGGAATTCATTTCCTAGCRTGTTAGAAAATTCCATTTGTACAAGACTAGTTGTCTACTTGGACATATTTCCAGTCCTCCATATCTCAGATTTGCATCTTTCCCAGCCTCATTGCTATTGTCMCTGTATATTTTGATTTCATTTTTTTTATATATGCAGTTTTTCTACTTCACTGTGCTGAATTTAGTCTTAAAGACTTCTGACCATTTCATCAATTTATCAGGATCAATTTAAATTCACAAGTTGTCCTCTGAAGGGTTTGAAGCACTCATCAGTTTACTGTTGAGTGTCAAGGCTGGTAAGTCACCTAGGTTGTTAATGAAATYATTAAAAACACAGGACATAAGACAGATCTCTGCAGGGCCACCCACATCAAGCATTTTCCTTTTTTCTTGACAGCAAATTGTTGATAGGTGTTTAAGCTTAATAATTTCAACCTTATGTGAATCTGCCTGTTGGTATTTTAAACCATTCCATATGACATTGAAAACTAGAGAAACATAGCTCTCCATTAAAAGATATTTATAAATTGCAAATAGACAAATTGCCTGCCCTATAAAAGTTCATTTCTATTGTGCATGAAATGWTGTCTGGAAAGAAAAAAGACACTGAGCAATCTATGAGAACACAAATTCTGTCGTAACGTGACATTTTCACCCATATTTTCTTCCGTCTCTGTATTCTGTACAGATAATTGCATAGCAAAATGCTTACTTTTCACATTCCAGCCAGTCAACCATCCTATTATTGTTCTCATCACTCATACAACCTTCAAAAAGTGTTAACAACTATCAGCCACCTCCTTCCTTTTCCACACCTGAGGCAAATATACGTTAAAGTCTTCTTCCATTATTAATTCARTTTGTATGGAATAAAGATCACTTTAAACTGAAATCTTTACAGTTTCCTATTTTAAGTGTTATGCTTCCTGTCATTCTGAGCAAGTGAAATGCTGGACTTATAGAAAGAAAATCAAATTACTTTTATTTTCTTCTATATCAAAACCAAAATAATCTTGAAAATCTTCCTTGGTGACTAGAATTTTTTACTTTCACTGAGCTGTGGTCTATTTGTCTTAATTCRACTTGAAAATTAAATCAACATATTTTTACAAATTCCAGAAAGATATTTTTTTCCTACTTATATCGTCATAATGTTTCTTTAAAAAACAAGGAAACAAAATGTATTWTTTCATAAAGCTGAAGATACCATCCACAACCACATTAACTTTTGTTTGCTTCCTTAGACAAGTTTAGAGCTGGCAGTGGGTGGCCTTGAAGGTGCTGACAGAGACCTTGAATGTAGGATGTTTCATGAGTAGAGCAATATATTGAACAGGTGATAGATTTATTGGGTAGACACTACTTCTTACTTCAGAATACTGCAGTATTCTGCAGCTGCTGAGGTGGTCAGGCAGTGGGAAGAGGTTGCCCAAAAGAGTTACGGATGTTCTATCCCTGGAAGTGCGCATGGCCAGGTTGGATGGGCCAGTGGAAGGAGGGCTGGAACCAGGTGGTCTTTAAGGTCCCTTCCAAAGCAAACCAATCTATGATTGTATGATTCAGGGTACTGTGSAGCATTTCTCACCCCAGAGATGATGCTATTGGGAATAACTGAAGGGAGTCAATGATCCGTCAGAGAGGAAAAAGGTTTTAACCTCACTAGTAATGAAATCACACTGATACCGTTGCATTGACAGTTTGTTGGTATATCTTTGAATATTTCTACTGCAAGGGCCTCACAGGAATCCACGCTATTTCAGGAAACCTGAGGACAGTAAGAGCTGTATGGATACAATTATGGTCTAGGGGTGAAACAGCTTTTCACAGAAAAAGCAAACACTTGCTCAAAATAAAAATCACTGAAAATCARTATTCTACGTGGAAAACAAACAACCAAAAACCACCATCCCTAAAACAGCTTTAACTGAATGACGGAGGCTTATTTGATCTTCCAGACTTTGGGGGTGGAGGTGGGTGGGTGGGAATTGGTGATCACTTTTAATATATTCCTTTGTCATTAATATGATAACATTATCATCCTAATGAGTTCCACCAGTCATATCATAATATGTTTCTGAAAGAGAAAAGGCGTATTTYAGTATGTGTTATTGAATTGCCAAATTTTATCTCACATTATTAGAACCAAAAATTTATAATAGAATTTGACAGGTTCATTGAAGAAGTAATTTTCTGTTTAAATTTTTCAAATTAATTTCATGATATATTAAGAGTTTGTTTGTCACACATGTTTAGTACAACTCATTAATCTAGTAAGACATTCAGTAACTTGAAAGGAATGTGATATTGGGCTTTATTGATGTGATACCTTATCAGGATTTCATAATTTCTTAGGAATGTCTGCTTGATCTAATGCAATCTGTATTTTTTTCAATTTTTTTAGAAGACAAAAGATAAACTTTGTTCTCTTTTTCTATAGGGAGGAAATGTTTCAGGTAAAAAAGAACAACAACTATAGAATATTTTAAAAATAGAATGATTCAACAAAATCTAAATATTTGGAGTTATCTTTACCCCCAGAAAATACCCCCAAATTATTTTTAAAATAGAGAATCTGAGGAGAAATTAAAATATTAAACCTGAGGTCTAGTTGGACATTTGAGAAACTTTCCAGTGATGAGTGTTATAATCTTGTGTCTCCAGGAAAGGTAGGCAGGAAAGGACTGACACATTGAGAATAAGCTCTCTTTCACTATTTTATTTTATTTTTTAATAGTGCTAAGATGATTGCGGTTACCTTACAGACGCACAATGACATGACCATCCCTTCAAGTACTTACAATTTGATTCCTTGCCCCTTCAACCTCCAACTTCTGCTACAACTGCCCGGAGCAGTATTGACAATGCATGTGGTTGCCTCTGCAGGGTGGATTTGTTCTCATTAGTGCTTAACTAGGAAAAACATCACAAATTAAGACTTTAGAGTAAAAACTGGATGATTCTCTGTGCTTCACTGATTTTGGTTGACTTCTGAACATCTCTCTATACACATGAAATTGGCAAATCAGTGCTCAGCAGCAATGAGGGGCTCACTGGATACCAGTGAGTATTCAGAAAAGATAAGTGAGTGCAAAATAGAAGAAATAACATTATTACTTTCCTCTGATGTGTAAAAGCCAGTACTTCAAAATAAAGATTTTAAATACCCTTCTTTTACAATTTGTACCAAACTGCTGCAGTTCAAAGACTGCATTAATTCCTGTGGTTTTTTTGCAATTCCCAACCAGGAGAAGGTAAAACAGTTCCTATGATGTTGTGATAGTAACCATCCAGAAAACCTCATCAAAATTTAGCAACATTTAAATGGCCCCTATTGTCACAACTGAGATAAAAGAAGAGTGAAGATGTAAATACCTAAAGCCACAAAAGTCTACAGTTCCTAAATCCATATTACAGAGATAATGAYAGTGACATTAATACAGAAAATGCTTTCTGAAGGCTCTTATGGAAATTCCAAGATGAAACTTTCTACCTCCTGAAAATATGCAAAATTTTGTAACTATTTTAAATAGAGGGGTTGTTATATTATTCACATCCCACGCAGACTGTGCATTTTTATATCTGTACAGGATTTATAAATTAAGAATTTCTGTTCATCTTAGCTGTTGAAAAACTTTGCAAAACTTTAAAGAAATTTGTTTGGACTTAAAATCGAAAGTAGAATCCTATCAAACCAGATAGTAGAGTGCTCAGAAAAACAACATTGAAAACYATTTATTTATAATATTTCCCAGTAATATGGAGATTTAAATTTTATATGTTAAAAATGAACATGCTTTAGAATTCCCTGCTGTGGTTCTGGACTACTTTTTTGTAARTGGTAACAGTATTTTATATTAAAGTGATGTGAAATTATGTTAAAGTMATGTTTCATCTTGTTTTTCTTCTCCCTCTTCTTCATAGCTAGTAATAWATAGATAAAGATATATAGATACAAATCTTGCTACGGATTACATAATCTTTTTCAAAGCTATCCACCTATGTGATGTTAGCAAACAACCGACGTTTTAATTCGTATCACATTTCCTACAGTGCTATCAAAAGATTACTGCCTGCAAACAGTTCCCTATTTCTCTGGAGTCATCTTGGCTATTATCTGATATTAAAGCTGTGTCTTATATAACCCAATAATTCAGGCTTTGAATATAGTGCTAAGAAGAAATAGGTAAGTTCTAAGAGGAATTTTTTCCATTTCAAGATGCCCATCCAAAAGAAGTGAGATGCTTCAGTGTCTGAAGATATGCACCTCTTTCCACTAACTACATAAACAGCATAGATTACTACTTTAGACTAAATGTTTTGGTAGCTAAGGYTAGATGAAATCAAATCTCCCAGCACTCCCTAGCCCCAGAATACCCAGAGCACTATGAAATGTGCTAGTAGCCTCTCTGTTAATCAGTGCTGCAGAATCAGAAAAAATCTGTATTAAAAAATAATGCATTCTCAATCCCTCTTGCAACTTTGAATGCTCTGGATTTACCTTTATCATGTCAAAGGAAAGGGATTTAGAAAATCTAGACGTGGAAGATGAAGAAGGAAAAAAAAGCAACAAAAAACACATGAAGAATAGGAASCACTGTAGACCTAGATTCTGAAGACACTCTTTAGGAATTATATGTTTCACAAGTGGCTTCTGTGGCTCCATTTGCACTACTTTATTGTTTATGTTTATGCTTTGTTCAAGATGACTTTYTGCTTTTCTTCATCCATTGTGTGACTATATATCAGAAACACTAAATACCAGTAGATATCTCTCTGTTTGCATTCCTCAGAGTAGATTTTTTTCTATCTGGCATCTTGGGAACAGGATGGTTGAATCCAGAAAAAAAGAGGGAGATTATATTCTACAATTAATTTCATATGGAAACATGAATWAACCTAACTCCTTCATATAAATATAGTGGTTCCAATATTCAAAATATGATTTCTTGAGTAGCTCAGTTTACTAAACTACCTGCTCTTATACAAAAAAGCATTTGTTCCTTTTTCTTATTTTATCTCTGCCTATCCCTGCTGCTGTTCTGGCAGAATGGTCACAATTTCATGTGAGTCCYAGTATGTGTACCATCTTCCAGATCACCAGCTYCAAGTAGGAAAAAGTAGTTACCTTCCTTGTGGTTCATTTCCTTCCAGGTTAATTAGTTGCRTTAGTTCGTGGCTGGTGTAGGAAATAGCTGGGGCATAAAGTTTGCAGTGAAAACTTGCATCTGGGTGTGATAGGGGCTAGGGCTTCCCTCTTTCAGTGGAGGCCAACACTTTGATTATCTTATCAACTTGATTGGAAATACAAGTTGTGGTTTCATGGCCAGTTTAGCACAATCCAAGATCAGGCTGCTGTATATTCATACCATCTCCCTTGTGTCACTATTGATGGTTATGCAGCCTAGAGCTATGCCAGCAAATAGCAAACGACTAGTTTTCTACATTAGTGTCTGTATAGCTCTCCAGGGAGTATAAAACATGAGTAAGATAACCTGGAATTTATGACCTGTGCTTGTAAATGTGGCTTATTTGATTCACAAAGCTCCTAAAACTAGGGCAGAAATACTGGAAGCTTACTCGTAAGATCTCATCAGTGTTTACAGGACATGTATCAGTGTGATGACAACATAAAAGGTCCCTGTGGCACTGTAAACTTTCACTGATGCCACAATATTAGGACACTAGACTGCTCTGCTATTTACAGTTCTGGTTTAGCAGTGTATGGGATTGATGACTGAAGAACATGGAGGATCTTAGCACCAGTAGYATAGGTAGCTGGGAGTTACACATTTTCTGAAAAATGTAAAGTTGCGAAGTTGCAATTCCTCCCCATGTACCTTTCTTCTCAACAGTTTTATCTTCCTTAAAAATTTCTTTATAAAATCTAAAACAAGAAAACATAAATGAAATGCAATAGCTGTAACTCATCCTCTACTTATACACCTATTTTTCTGCTGATTTTCTTCCATAAAAKGTTAACTAATAAAAACCTAATTTATTTCTGCAGGTAACTGAAATTTAACAGTTTCTGCTGCATGAAGAACATGTGTAACAATGTGCAGTGTATAACAACTTGAAATCATGGCTGGCCTTCACCTTATCTCTGGGTGTGCCAGGATGTATGAAACTTTATTGCTTTGCTGAAACACAAATGAAACTTCATTTTAATCATAATATCATGGTGGTATTTGTCTGACTCAAGTATTATTAGACAGCAGGTCTATGGCTTCATCTCAGCTCCCTCCCATTGCTAAAGGTGTTAAAGACAAGTTGGATGAATCATCCTCTGTTGTGTCTCAACTAAGTAGGTTAATCTTTGAGATCATGTCTTACTTATCTAGCAAAAGCAGAATAAGAATAATCTGTTGACTGCAATGAACTCTCTTCAGGTGAGTGGCTTCCTTATTAGTCAGTAATTTTATGTATACCAGGTAAGTTTTTGGAGTGTGCTGGGAAATGTTAATTCTCACTTCATCTGGACAAATGGTATCACTTCCTGTAAGCCATCAGAAGGGCCTCCTATATCAGATGAAATGTTCACTCTTCTGGTACAGAAAAGGAGGGAATTTAGGAGTAGACTGATGTCAGATTATATTGCCATTATCTCTTGTTATCAACATTCCTGCAGCTTTTGCTATGCTGGACAGTGTACAATGCAGGACATGCAAAGTTTCTGCTTGCACTTTACCCTAGATATAAATAAAACTTGGATGCACTAAAGAACGAAATGTTTCATAGTTGGTGGTATTTAATATGTCACAACTATCTACTGAGTGTGTCGAAATGTCACTTTCAGCTGATAGTTCAGTAATATGTGAAAGGTTCTCAAAGGTTAAAACTTAAGACTGCAGTTACCTCTGGCTTTTCCAGGAGAGGGGTTTATTCTTAAACCTCTGAAAACCTGAAAAATGAGATATCTGTTTTGCAAATGTACTCGACTTTTAGATCAGTGGGACATTGTAGAAGCTGCTTAATGGGATTTATGGAATGCTGCCTCTGCAGTTTATGAGCTGAGGCATATAAAAAGTGGATAATAATGAGTAGTTTCGATTATATATATCAAAAAATCAATGTCAACACTTTTAAAAGAAAATAAAACATTGCTCAACTCATGCATGTAGTATCCAGGTTGAGTGCTATTGCTTCATACTGAAACATCTGTGGGGCGGTTCTTTTTTACAAGCAAAATGAAGTGCAGAAAGAAGATCATAGTTAATTGCTGCCTATTTGAAACAGTGGTTATATAAAATATCAGAAATTCCTCTGTATTCAAATAATTCATTTTGGACTTACTCGACCTTATTCTTTTAATACAAAGGAAGAGAAAATAACCAGTATTTTGCAGGAACACCTGGGAAATGTAAAGGCCAGCTGACTCCACAGTGCTTTTTTAAGGCCAATACTTTAAATACATTATCAGGATTTCTGCTCCAGAGGTGACTTTTCTAACTCACTGATATCAGAGCTGAAGTTCTAAGAAGAACATTGTCACCAACACCCAGCACACCTTATCACACTCCTAAATCAGAGGGGACTATCCATCGCAGTGTGTGCCTTCAGCACTGTCACCTTCTGGGTAATCTCAGCTTCTCTTTAGGTGCTTCTGCCACAAATCACTCAGGAGTGGCAGCTCTTTTGTGAGCAGGGGTGTACATATCCCCACACAGAGCAGCATCCCCTCAGTTCTCCACCTGCAGCCACAGGGGACGGAGAGGGTTGACTGGCTACGGAGTCTCCACTCGGCAAACAGGTCTGAATTATAAAGACTGGAAGAAACAGACCCTGCATGAGCTTCCATATGCTGATGCGGGGTCTTTTTCCCTTGCTGCAAAATGTAAGTGTAAATGATGTGTTTAAAAATAATGAAAAACTCTATAAAATTTKTAAGTAAAATTATATAAAAATTATATAAAATATATAATATATATATAACATTTATACATTTTATAAATTTAAAGAATAGTTATATTTTTGTCCCTCTGCTTGTGCACAAGAACAGTAGTTTTTAATTTTTTTTTTTATTTTTAAGGCATCCTCAAGACTCTATTCCAGAATTAATGAAATGTATCTCTAAATGATGTTTTTTATTACAAAATATTCACAACAGGCAGATTAAAATTTCTACTCTAAAAAMCAAAATGTTACTATTGAAAGCTGTTGTTTAGTTTACTTTGTTGCCTACTGCAATAAATGGACACAATTAGCCACAAAATATCTTATTTCTTTTGAAAATTATATCATTATTACAGAGAAAAACAATTACAGTAAATTTGGAAGACATTTTTGAATTATTTAAGACAGATATCTTCTTTCCTACCAAGAAATTAATTTACCAAACAATGTAGTTGTCATACAATAATACTAAAATTATTCCWTTACCAAAAGAAACGCTTTAACTAAAATAATGACATTAAGAATGTCTGCATTCTCAAGAGGATGAGTGGGGGGAAGGGTAAAAAAAGATATATAAAATTATTTTAATACCTGTGAGCTGTTTGATTTAATTGGATCAGAGTTTGGTGATTCTGTATGAATGAAATGAAGTTTCACTGACTGACTGATTGCCTGTAAATTACAAATCATTGTCTTTTTCACTTTCTGTTATAAGAATGAAGAACTGAATTAGCAGAATTATGAATCTCAAATAAAAGAAATCTAACTTCTCCTCTTGGTGAGATATGATATTTGCAGAGAAAATWACATCAAGAGAAACATTTTTCTGGTATTAGAGAGCACTTTTGAAGTTTCTTGAGAAGTCATCATGTGGTGTTTATATGTTTATCTATAGCAAAAAATTCCAAAATCTAATTATTGCACTTCATTTGATTCAATTTTTWAAAATACGGTTATTCTATCTTTATAACAGATTTTAATTAGTGCTAGAAAAAATAGGAGAGTCTTTGTGTGTACATTCTTCAAATTGAAAAAATTAAGAATATTTAGAAATTCCCAAGAAGAGGACTATGTTAAATTGAAATTATGAAATTATGGGAATTTATGWAGGGAGGACTTTTCCTGCTACCTCCTGATACTTCTCTGCTCAGAGGTCTATAGATTTATACAGACATCTATAGCTTCTATGTTTTACTGGACATCTGTATCCCATGGATAATCCATTATAAACATTAAATTCTAGTCAAACCCCTTCCAATGTCCAGGCTGATGCCCCAACATGGGTCATACTTGATACATTTTTCATTCCTGAAACGTAGCTCCGTTTGACTCCGCTGTGCATTTAAGCCCAACTTTCCCAGACTGCATTGTATCAGTAGATGATCCTTTACACCATTCATCATCCCTCTGAAAACTTCATCATATTCCTCCTTTCTGATAACTGCTAGAACTGTCAAGCAGTCTCAGGTCAGAAATCAGATCCTGAAGGATTGCACTGGAACATGGTTCCTCATGCCAATTTCACATTTTGCAGTTGGATTTGGAAGCCTGTCAGTTCTGCAGATTTCAGATCATTTCATGTGCCATATGAATTTTGTGTCACTCTTCTACGGGACTTGTCATGTTACTTATTCATGTGGAAATATTGTAATTTTTATTGCACCTCCCTAGAGCTTAAATGAAACTTGAGTTGTACATTTTCGGAGCCTTCRCAGCTTCCTTTTACAACTTCTGCATATTAATTCTTTTTCTATTCTAGAATTACAGAGATGAGACAGAACCAAACTTTTCTCTCATGAAGAAGAAGTGATTTCAAGCCCATCAATTACTACTGATATCATGTTACATTTAAAAGGTTAGAGACGTAGGTGAAAGTGAATGCTGTACAGTGTATTATGAAAACAGTATTTAACTAAGACTCCAAAGAACACTGTTCAGACTCTAAAGCCTGATTTTTATGTTGACCCTGCTGAATCTTTAACATTTCAGTTTATTTTCTCATATGAAAATTACCAGAGAAAAATAGTGAAACCACCCCCTTGATTTACTGGGACAGTTCATTTAGAAGATCAGTAATGAGACATAATGAGGACCTTGTAGCTCTCAGTCATCAGTTTTTATCTAATCCCTTTTTTATGGACTCATAACTCACCAAGCCARAAGAATCATTATATTTCCTTAGAACCTCCTACGTGAGACACACTGCAGAATTTCAACCAGTGTTTTCTAAATCAAACACTTATTGCCTACTAGAAATAAAAAACAATGTAAAAAGAAAATTTTGCTGCTGCGCTGTGACTATTGGGTATGAATGAAATCATCTGTCTGTAGAGTAATACTGAATAATCCAAAATTCTCTTCTCTCCACCTTCTGCCACCATTGCTAACCAGAATGGGTAGTATTAGATATAGTGTCAGGAGCACATGGAAGATAAATTAAAGTTACAATATGGCAGGTGATTCTCTCTGTTGACGGAAGAGGCAGAATCTGTTGGTTATGCTAAACTTCTTTCCTTATGTTTCGCTGGTTTTATCATTGAATCAGAAGTTGACTGTTAGTCTTCAACACCAAATTTTTTAGCATACCTGTGWCTGAATGCCTTCCATCTAGGAAATGCAAACATCCTTAGAATAAAAACCTTGAGGCAAAGACTCAGACTTATCAGACACAGAAAGACAGTGATCCCAGCATGACCTTAACAGAGGGGTTATCTTTAGCTRTAAAATATCCATGTACCCAAATATACTCACTTGTTTTTCCAAAATGAAATTGTGAAGTTTAATTCYTTTGAAAATAGAATTTTAAAAAAATCAGATTTCTGTCCCAGTTCAATGGTACTTTTTCATGGAAATAATCAGTTCTGCAGCCAGTCTTCCAATGTACTTAGATAGAATGAAATTATTCCATTGGAGTGTGAAATTATTCCAATACATCTTATTGTTCATGGAAAAAGGTAAGTTTTAATTGTTTTTTATTGTATGCGTATTGTGGAAAATCCAAGATTAGGCAGGATGTCAGCTCAGTGTAAATAAAGAACAATTCCAACACAAAAGAAATGGTTTCTTGTTTTTTGTTCCCCATCTCATGAATAGAAGAGAGTAATATTTCAAATGTGGGCAGAAAAAAATTTTTGCTCTTCTGTGGACAAGATGTATTACATAATTTTGTTTTTGATATTCCCAGTATAGGGCATAAACTTACATACTTTTTGCAAATTTATTTTAATTTAAAAACCAATTTCACATACAATTTAGCACTGAGATATAACATAATTACATTTTGTTCTTGCATCTACAAAGTGCATGTCCACATATTGACTGTTATTTATTGCTATACAGAAGCAGAGGAMGTTTTCTGCTTCTAGTTTTTAATTTAAGGTTGCAGTAAAGATCTTCCTGCTTTCTATGTAACCACTGAAAAGGGGATCAAGCACTCATTACTTTTAATAGGTTCTGTTAATTCATTAAGTGTCTAATTTTAAATTGGCCCATGTGCAGCCTGGTTCYTGTAAAGACATGAACAAGGATTCAAATAGTTAAGCTATGGGCAAGGCCATCTTTGAATCGAGAGAATTTCAATAGTAYTTTTAAATGTATGTAAAATCAGTAAACAAACAGTCACTTTAAAACTAAATACTGTGGCTCCATGTAGGAAAAAACCTTGGTTTTTTTTTTCTTCCAGGAGTTAACAATGTCCTGYAGTTCTTTCCCAAAATAATTTGTTCAGTTCTGCTCCAGAAGCCAATGAGTAGCTCAACTGAAGTCAGTTCYTCCTGACATTTCTGAAGGGTCCAAGGAAGAGCATGTTTCAAAAATTTTATTCTGACTAACCAAGGTTGTCTTGTCATCTAAGAAACTACTATAGTACCAAGTATATTTATATTTTATGTGTATTTTTAATTATTATTATTGCTATTATTAGTAGTATTATTATTAAACGTACAGGTATAACAACAGCCCTGCTAGGAGAATTTAGAAGGCCTATTCCTCAACTTTTCATTTTGTACTTGCCACCATTTCTATTTAAACTGCATCTTAACCTCACTTTTTAAACATGCTCRAAACTCAAAGCAACCCTTGATGATAAGATATAAATGGAGATCAAAGTAAGGGATACAGCTATTGGGGGAAAACATGCAAAAAACATATTTTAGGGATGGTTTAATGAAAATAGTTTATTAAATGAGAGCTGTAAGATCTTGTCCTTTCTAAATATCAGACCATTTTATTCAGGAGCCTAAGGAGATTTTTTTTTAAACCTCACATGGACCCAGATACCCAACCCCAGATAGATTTAGCTAAGTTAGACATCTACTACAAGTTATGCCTTCCAAATTTATCTGTTCTGTGGATTTAAAGGGTTTGAGAAGACCTTTCATTTAAGGGCATCAGTTTGTAAACAGCCTAAACATTCAACTGTACATAGATAGTGATAATAAATAGGTTTATTCAGCTGGAAGGAGCAAAGATGCAGTAAAAACCCATTATCTTGGATGCATGTGAAAAAGGAGCAACATGTACTTCACAAGCATATCTGGCACTAAGGAAGGCAAAACGTTCTCTTTGAAAGGTTTTAGTGCCTTATGTAAAGTGAGAAAAAACATCTACATGCTTTTTCTTTCTCTGTCAGTTTTATGATATCCTGCTTTGGTTTTGATACAGTTAATACAGCAGTGACTTGGACAAATGCTTTGTGATGTAATATTGTAAATGTTTATAACTGCTTAGAAGAAAAAAAAAGTTCTATAAATTTCAGCCCTACAGGCTATCAGGTCTGCAAAAGAAATTTAATAATTTTTAAGGCAATGTTATCCAGACAGGAGTTTATTTATCAAGTTTTTCTTGATTATGGTATTTTCAGAAAGGGCAATAAATCCCTGGAGGCTCCTGAAACACATGGGAGGTGATAGGTTTTCCTGTTTTGCTGCAGTTTTCCCAATGTGGTCTGCAGTTAATAATCAGGAAGCATAGTTATATAGATCAGTTCCTTATAATGCCAATTTATTTYCTGCTTTTCAGAAAAACCAGTAAAGCTGCCTGAACAAATTGAAAGTCCCTTTCATTAAAAAATTCACAATGTCACCATTTTTTTTCATTTTGTGAATTTTATACTTCAATGTTTTTTTTCCATTTATTTATTTATTTATGTCTTCATAATTTGTTTTACTAGGGTTGTGTTTGAAACCCTTTACAACCTGTCTCTAGTATTAATGTATCAGAAATGTTATTTTTTGTCATTGTCAGCTTTGTCTCAAGGAAAGATTATGCCGAAAAGAACCCAATTAAAAAAAAAAATAATGTSTCATTTGTCACAAAAACCTATCTACTGTCAACCAGAAGTCTTAAATTAAGATTTTAGGTATTACTGACTACTGATTATGAGTTGTTTTTGTTCTAGTAGAACAAGAAAATGCATTGGTAAAGTAATGGTAAGAGAGAGTTTTCAAAGACCTCAGCTTTATCTTCATTTTTACCTGTACAGCTCCAATTTCTACACACTGCTTTTGTATAGRCAATCTCCATGTGAGACTGCAATTTCAGCTGCTGCTTCTGACACAGCTCCAGTTTAACTAAGCCATCACCTCTGCATATTTCTCTTTTTGTGTCAGGAAGGAGTCAACACTCAGTGTACCCAGTGCCTGGCACAGAACACCTGCTTCAAAGAGGTTGTGGTGAGGATACCAACTGTGATCGTTTGAACACAGGAAGAGAGTTCCCTTTCTCTTGTAGAGGAAGCAGTTCCAGTCTGTCCAGCATGTGGTTCATGTTTGCAATAGGTGAGCCCTCTCTGTAAAAGCAGAGTTTGCATGGACGACTACCACCGATTTTTGCACCATGCTATATAAATTTTTGTCATCCAAGTTCCTACAGAGAAGAAGTTGTGAAAAAACAAGTAGGCTACTGTTCTCAATGAGGATTTCAAATAATTTGGAAGGTTTATGGAATATTTTGATAAGAAGAAATGGTTTAATATTCTACTAAATAGTACCACATGATATATCTATAACAAGCTATCACTCCATCTGCTAGCAGCATTTGAAACTTCAGATTTGCTGGTTTGGGTGCAAGTTTTTCTCCATGTAAAGGGCCAATTTCTCTTCAAATTACTCTTTTTTTCTGTAATCAGTAAAAATGATTCTGTGTACCTGCTTTTATTCCTCCTTCACAGGAAACTCAGAAAAAGTGAAAATTACATGCTGAGACACATTTTTATTTTATATTCACATATGAAATTCTAGTAAGTCACACACCTCGCATATGTATAACCAAAAGATCCTTTTGTGATTCCTGCCCTTTTCCTATAATGGGTGCACAGGGACCTACATGAGTAAATTTTATGCTTGGCTTCTTTTAAAAGTGCATACAAAAAGTAGCAGTAAATTGAAGCCCACTGGATACTTTCTACATTGTACTGTAAGGACGTTTCATTGCATACCACTCATGAAAATTGAACTTGATATGAGCTATAATTAYGACAAAAGCAAGTGAGAGTGTGATCCTCACATTGAGTACTCTTCCCCTTTGTCCTTTTTCTGTGCTTTTAGTCACCTTTAATATCTAGGGAGGTGTTTCATGCCAAAGGTTTTCACATATTGTAGAAACTCATTAATTAGTTAATAATATATGAATCTTGCCCTACATTAAGGGTGCAATCACCCAATGGGAAACCAGAAATATTGAGGATGCTAAAGGTTTAATTGAGACCTTCATTCTAATAATGTTCAGCTACACTAATATTTTCATCTATTTAATTAGACTCATATAGTTTATAAACTACCCTGATGATCTAAAATTCAGCAATTTCGTAATCATTTATGTACAAGTTGTTGCTTTGGTTTGTGAGAGCCACATGAAAATAACAGCATTTTATTTCTATTTCAACATAAACATCTTTTCAATCCTTGCTCAGTCAGATTTAATTTTATTCCTCAAACAAGGAGGAAAGAATCTGGACTTTTCAGCTGCTTTTTAAAAATACAATATTTTGGCAGTACTTCAAGACTCCTAATTTCAGAAGTCTAGGCAGACATTTTCAATTACTAGAACATAGTAGTTTCAAATGTCTGCTTGGATAGTAAGCAATAATATTGCCTAATAAAATCACAGGTAATTTCATATTTTTACACACTTTCAAATAGAGCTTTGTGCCATTGCATGATGAAGCTGGAGTATGTACAAGGTGTGACATGGTGTGAGAGCAATGTTTTCCTTTGCTCCTACTATGTAGGAACCTTGGAGAATATAGCTAACATCTCAATATAAGAATAAATTTGTCTAAGTCTATAGACTTTGTTTCGTTTCTTTCGTTGATTTTGTTTTAAAAAGGAAATAAATTTAAACCTGTTATGACTGTGAAGAAAGCCTGAAACAATAACTGAGGCAACAATGCTCCCTCCTATTTTTCTGAGTGCAACAATAACTCAGGGTAGACGAATACACTTGGTTCAAAATCCACAATACTTCAAATGGCAATTCAGGTTCACATGGAGGGACTTTTCATAAAGCAGAAAATTAATAGTCCATATTAAGAAATGCCACTCCTTTAACTCTAAATGACCTTTTAAATTTGATTCTATCATATTATTATATGTCATTTTTATTATTTTCATGATACCATGAAGCTGCACACATCTGAAACACATWGTATTTATATAGAGCTTAAAAAAGAATTATTTTTTTCCAGCACTTGTACTGTGTCAACACAATTCCAAGTGCTTATCCTTTAAAAAAGCTAACTAGGCTACCCAAGTGCATCCTCTAATTCCTTCATTCTGGTAATGGAGAGAAGTCAGAAGTCACTTAACTCTTTAGGAGACAATGTTGCTCAACCTAACACAAGTATGTCCTCTCTCTGTAAGCAGTGGGAAATCAAGCAGCAACGGAAGCAAGGCTCCATGTCTAATCTCAGCTGAAAGGTCAATTAGAAGTCACTAGATACCTCCACCCACAAGCTGAAAATAAGTTCACATCACAGAAGAGATGGTGAAGACGTTTATGGGCTTACAGAAGTTTCAAGCTAAAACACGACTATATAAAAGTACTTGAGGTGTACAAGCAATAGATTGCTATTCAGGACTTAGTCTGCAGTTAAATGTGATTTAGACTGAGTAGAGTTCTTTATGCACACCCACAAGTCTTGATTTAACTGTTTTCTGCTGTGTGATACAATAGAGTCTTGCATATAACACTAGATACAAATTGAAGCAGGTTTCACTTGTGATCATCCACATCCTGGAAGAAATAGTCCATAGCAACTTCTATAGCTGTGCCATGGCACAGAGGCTATCTCCTTCTTCATGAGTTTATCAGGTTCTTCCCTACACAGTGTGTGCCAGMTGGTGACAGAGAAAGAGGCTTTCATAATACAGTGAATAAATCTGCAAAATATAGCACTAACTGTGAAACAATATCAAGCAAGTATAAGCTACACGAATCTTATTTCATATGATACCTGAAGGGGCTTTGTATTAGGATGATGAAACACACAGCGCATTAGAACAAGACTGAAGAGAGTAAAACAGCAGAAACTGTACACAAATCTTGGATGAGAACGAGCAATAAGCACCGGTATGTGAATGAGAAACTGGGACAGAAGACTGTAACTGGATTTCAGTCACTTGGTGTCAGTTTCACTTTATAGTTTGGTAAGTAAAACATGATGTGCATCAGGGGTATTGAGTATCCTGCAGCTAGATAATGTACACGTGATCTTGATAGAATTTAATCTCTGAACTTAATCCAATCTGTCTATCCATTTCTATAACTACCATCATCAAACTATCTGAATGTTGATGGTTTACTTTCTGTATGACAGCCTCCAAAGGAGCTTGCATAACTGACCAAATGTAATTTTTACACATTCATACACAACAAGGTGCAGCGGTCAGGCAAGGRAGACATCCAGGCTAGCCCTCCAGCAACCGCTAGCAGCACGGGGGGACATGTATCCCGATAGCCTTGCTTCAGGACAGCGCCTAAGGTCAAAGCCCAGCGTTATAGCTGTAGACTTTGCCTTGTGCAGGACGTGGCCGTAACAGAGCTGCAACCAGCAGAATAAAGAGGGCGGACTCCAACTGCAGTAAATCCAGACTTTAAGACACCGCAGCAAAACCAGCAGTTGAAGACAAGTAGGGAGGGATTACRGAAGATTTTAAAGGGTGAAGGGTATTTGGGAGGAGTCAGTCCCTGGRCCAATAAGGGTACAGTGGGGAGTGGGATCCAAGGGACTGACACGGGGAAAACACCAATGGGCACAATTYGAAGGAGGGGCCCYGGTCCCTGAGCCAATCATTCAGCTCTCCAGCTGGAAGCTTCTAGTAATAAAGGTRGGAGTGGAGAGTGACTGGCARGGCACTGGGGAGAGGTCGYGGAAGGATACATTTGGTTWCTATGACAACAGGGGTGGAGTCGGGGTAAGTGACCATGACCGAGAAGGGAGGAGGAGTTAGGGCAGAACCATTACAAAACAMGKGGGGGARACAGAACAATCCAATTTAACACATCACAAGAACAAGGACTCCCACTCTTTCTTTATGAAAGTGATGTGCAGGGCAAATATTGCATGCTTCCCYATGCAGAGATCAGCTTCTGCTCTATTTCTTTGCCATACAACTACTTGGAACTGATAGGAGGTCTTCAGCTTCCATTAAACCAGTAAAAGCAGGGGGCTATTTAAATTCACATAGGCCCAGAACCACAAATATTTTGATTGAGCTGCCTTCTGGATACAGACTGTGCATTCCTGCACTGTAAGTGGAGAACTGATGCTTGCATGACCTGACACAAGACATTTCATTGCATTTGTCATTCTCTTGCTTTGCCTCATACAGAATGAAAATTTCACCATTATTGCAATTTCTTACAGCTTGTAGAGATAACCTGGTCTTCAAGAGAAACAATGCTCCTCAGGGAAGCATAAACTACAAACTGATGAAAGAAAAGCAACGGCAGAAGTAATTWGTGTTTATTCAGCTCTTGGCATTAGTGATATTTTCATGGAAGACGTAGACTCAGCTCAATACTACTTTCTTTCTTCATAGAAAGGCATCTGCAACCACAGCCACAGTTTCAAAAGTCTACACCATTTAGAAAAGCCCAAGCTTGAAAAAGCTTAGTTATGAACTTTTGATTTAGCTCAGTGGATTTTTGATTTAGCTCAATGAATCAAATAATTTTTAACMAGATTTGGTACACCCACTATATTCCCATTTACTGCAACTTTCATAAAAAAAACAAATAAGGACAGTCCATTCCAATATATATATAAGAAAAAGAAAAACATAGATATTTTTYAAAATACGCATAATGAAATTTTGGAACTCAATGTCTCTGGTTGTTGGGAAGGTAAACATATCTATAGCTGGCCAGGTTCATGACGTTCTCTAGTAGCCTCTAGACATAATAATCCAGAAGTATTTCTTAGCCAGGAAAGTCTGGATGCACAAACGATGCTGGGCCAGATAACTCTTTTGTCTAATCTGGTACAAAGGATATCATACATTTTTATAGATACATACATATGCAGGAATAAAGTGTATTAACTTTTGAAATTTAGCTATTAATTCTAGATTTCAGTAATATTATTTAGGTAGACATAGTTATATAATATGTGAATTAAACAAGCATGTCATGGAGAAATATGATATAAACCCCCAACAACCTTTTCCATCTACTATCAAAATTCAACTACAACAAGAAAACCAAAAGAAATAAAAATAATCAAACATCACAGAATTATTTGAGCTGTTTGAATCTGACTGGGAGAAACAGAAAAGTGAATTTATTTTTTTTTTAATTGGAGCAAAACAATGGTTCTGTTTCTTAGGAGAAGTCAGAAGAATTCTGATTACAAATGCTGGACTGAATGTTTCTTCAGTTGAGTGCAGCGGTGTGGCTAGTACAAATATCTCATTTGCTACACAGAGCACATGTTCCTTAAACCCGCAGTAGAAGTAAAAATGAATTTGGTGAAGAAAAGTGTTGTCTTTTTCAGGGTTAGTCTAATAAAAAGACTGTAAAACATAAATACATGTAAATAGTTAACATGAAGGAATGCAAAATAGCACAAAATAAACAAAGGCTTTATTTCACCAGAGATTTAAATTAATCCTGTCCTGATCAAGGAGGCACATGGAAGAACATTTACTCTGTGGTTACTTTGTCTTAGTGATGTACAATATGTGACCCTAGAAATTGTAATTCCATGTGAAGGGTGCCAAAGCTTTGTGTGTTGGCACTTCAGCAAACTGACCCATGAGCTGAACTCAGCTTTCTGGTATGAATGAAAAATGCAACAGCTGTGTTTGCTAAATAGGAGCTCTTTCAATAGAAGATATGCAGGAAACAAAATCTTTGAGAAATTATTTAAGCTGCTTCATATGATAACATGGAATACCACAGAAAAATCAGTAGAGAACAGAATTTTACTATTACATTATTTTTCTTAGATTTACTAGAGTAAGGTTTTTCTCAGAATTTTCAGATTTGAATTACAAGAACTGAAGTAACATTTGGCTGACTTGGAAGTAGAGTATTTAAAATCCACACTCTAAGTATGAAGAAGTCAAAGGGACTGTAAGATYCCTGAGAACAGTCTGCAGTCCTTAATCATGTGGAACATATTCTGAAATCAATAAAATTAGGCAAGATACATTGCACTAAAGTTACTTGTCATAAATGTCAGGTGACAGTGATAAAGAATCTTATGCTAATTGGCCACTTTCCCATGCAAMTATTTGACTCTCTCAAAAGTCTGGATATTTTCATACATAATTAAGGTAACACACATGCTTGSAAAGAACCAAATTGGAAATCAAAACTTAAACCATAATTCCACTGATATAATCTGAAAAATTCCTGTAACTTCAGCTTGACTGAGATGCCACTACTGGATATGCAGCTTCTCTGAAGCAGTTTATCTTTATTTTAAAAAAACACGAAAAAAAAAAAAGCCAAACATTTCTTTGAAACTCGGAATATAAGAGAGAGTTTTTCCTTTAAGAAATTGAAATTAGAGATCCTACAAACCAGATTAAGTATAGAATACATCAGAAAACCTACTCTTAATGAAAATATTATGCGTAAAAGCCAGCTAAAGATGGAGGAATGGACCCAGTCAATTACAGGAAACCAGAGAAGCACTGAGTATCAAGAAATAAAAATCAGGCCAACCCTCAAATKCTTAATTCTTGATTTACACACGGCAGCTATTTCCTCAGTAGTTTTCACATGTTTCTAATATCTGATACAACAAGGTCTTCAAAGCTTCTGATATATATCCTAAATTTTTGTTCAGTGAGAAATTTTAGCTTAAGAAGGAGTAGTTTAATACAAATAGAATTGCAAGAACAGGGCCAACTAGGTATTTTGGTAGTTATTATTAGAAGCTATTTTTACCTCCAGTAATATTTTTCTTTGTATTCGAATAATTTATCTTTCTTTTCTTATTGCTTTCCAAATGGAAACATTGCCTATTTAATAATTTATAAAGAAGCAGGTACACTTACATAAACTATTTTTTCAATAAAATACCATCAGAGAATGCTGGTGAAAAAGTTAGATGTAAAGAGGAGATAAAGAAAGCAGCAGAATAATGAAGTCATCAAATGTTTCTCTTTTTTATTTTTATGAAATGTCTTCCAAATGCAGGTAAAATTTGTTCAACATTATCAGCTGAGACTGTTGAATGCAGTGATATTCTCTTCTGCCTTAATAATTCTAAGGTGTGACCACACTGTCAAGGTTTAAATCCTCAGAATCCATTTCATGACACAGATTTTAATTTCCCTGTTAATTGAGAGGCCAGGCCACCCACTGTTCTGAATCAGAGCTACKGCACAACCTTTGATTAGAGCGATTCTGCTTTGCATTTAAATATTTATATACTTCCTGGACAAGAGCCTACAAGCAAACAAGAATAAGTGCCTATATTGGCAATTCTCTTTTTAAAGGGAGGCAAAAACTGWGTCCAGGTTTGGTTGTGTGTATATTTTGTTTTGAAAAAGAATGTAGACAGCATCAAACAAGGAGAAGGCACAGATTTCAGGTACTTTCTTACTCAGGGTTCCTTGTGGAATTTAATAGTTTAAATCTGTTGGGATATATATGAATATGGAATTGTTCTCATCCCCATGTAGATGAGTGCTTAATTTTCGTGACATCATAAAAAAGAAAAAAAAATTGACAATTTACTTTTACCCAGAAATAAAGTTTTTTGCCCTGTCCTACTCATAATCTCTTTGGATGCTTCAATTTCTGAAAAAACCTTCCAAAACACAGCTGTATGTTTTTATTATAGTTTTTCATTTTTTATTGTAAATGGATAGTAGATGACAAGATACTAAGCCATCATAACAAAAACTTGTGAGATTTATTGATTCAGCTCAAAGCTGATGGAGTTTCCATACATCAAAGCTTTCAAGTAGTAGTGCACTCACCCTATATTATATCCATTAAGAATTTTTTTATCATTAAAAATCCAATAAAATATTTAAAACTCTGTTACAAACCCCTGATGGTTAGATTAATGCAATTCTCAGCACTGTGATTGTCTTGCACAAAGTTTTACACGTACATTTTCTTTTATTTCTTTCTTTTGTTTTTGTCAATCCAATGAGCTTGATTTCAGAGCTATTGAAATTTTCAGGCTACCTATAATAGGAGGCTCCCTGACAACTCTCTCAAATGTCCATCATTCTCTAGCAAAATCTGAAATTTAAACCTCCTTAGGGGTTATTTGAATATCCTTTTGTGAATTCAGAAATAATTAGATGATCTCTTATAATGAAGAAATTTATATCAATAAAAGAAAAGTCACAACCTATCTAATGAAGGTTGAAGGTGGAGTCTCTGCTCCCTTGTTACCACATCATATTGCAGCATCCTTGTGCTTCTGGGAAAGCAACTGGAAAGTATTCTCAGGAGATATCTATATTAGACAGCACATGAGAAAGCACACATACAAGACTTGTTCAAAAGAGTCATGTTTTAGTGTACAGTCAGGAGACTTCTTTAAATAGATACTTTTTTTTCTTGTTAAAACATAGTTTATAAGCTATTTAAACACTGCATCTCCCCACAACAGAAAAGACTTAGCTACTGATAAATGTAAAAATGTTTTCAATCAAGTTTATCTGCTAATGCCTTTACTATCATGGTATTCACATTTACTGATACCAAGAGAGATGTCTTTTAGATATGGCTTTTCAAAGCATCTACAGCATGAAGGAAAAAAATCAATATTCTGGAGATAATTTAGTTTTGGCCTTCATTTCTTCTTTAGGATACTGTCTAAAATTAGAGTATGAATTTATGCATTTTTTCTGAAGCTTATATATTATTACTGTAGTTACTGTTGTAGCAATTATTCATTGCATAGGTGGGATAAATTTGAGGATATTTATTCACTAAAAATCACCAGTGTAGAAATAAGTACTTGTGCAGAGAGAGAACTTTTTAGGTAGTACCAGTGTATCTTTTTCTCAGAGYATTTGTATACCTGAAAGTCACATCAGTTTAACTGCATCGTTTTCTAAACCCATTTACCTAAGCTAACACGATGAAAGACAGCACCTGCTTTTCAGTTCACACTCTTGGTTTCAGTGCATGTTTGACTCGTTAGGCTGCAGGCAAATTATGAGACTTTTCACCCAACTTAAGGTTGAGGCAACTGAGCAGGACATGGAAAGCTATTGGACAGCAGAAGAAATTGTGTGAGAAGCTGACAAAAGTTACAAACCAGCCAGACCTCACAGACATTAAGGTGGAAGTTAACTAAAAGCACTTAGAATTCACARAAAAATTGAGGGAAACTGGGCACCAGTCTTGAAAGACCAGTAGCACCTAACTAATCACAGCAGCGCTTGCCTAGGTGGTAGAGCCTAACTAGGTAATGATCAGAAATAAATTTTGTTTTAATGTATCACATGTAGCATCAGGAGAGAAAAGTTAATTAGGGAAGGTTGTCTATTTTGGCAAAGACTAAGCAGAGAAAGAGGAGAACAAAGGTGTTGAAAAGAAGGCCAAGAAACAGAAAAGGTGTTAACAGAGTGTCCAGACATGTGTCTGATGCTGCCTGGTGGTACCAGTCAGACAGCCATGTGCAGTTCCCTGCAGCTAAAGCATGACAAGAAAATGGGCCTGTGTCCAGGTCATCAGTGTCAGGTCTTCATYCATAGTCATGAAGAATAGCAGGGAGTGAGGCGCTGCTCTTTCTGGTCAGTGAAGGAATCCTTTACTGAGGAAATTGAGCAGTCTGCCATCAACATGTTCATGCTTCATCCAGGACTGATGTTACTTTATAACAAATTATGTAATTCATCTTGTAAAAAAGATATTTTTAAAGCAACAGAAARTTGAACATGTGCCAGCAGTGCCCTGGCAGCCAGGAGAGCCAACCATATCCTGGGSGGCATCAGGCACAGCATCACCAGCTGACAAGGGAGGGGATTGTCCCTCTCTGCTCTGCTCTGAGGCAGCCTCACCTCAAGAGCTGGGGGCAGTTTTGGGTGCCACAATGTAACACAGACATTCAGCTGTTAGAGAGTGTCCAAAAGAGGGCAACAAAGATGGTGAAGGGACTTGAGGGGAGGCTTTTTGAGGAGCGGCTGAGGTCACTTGGTCTATTCAGCCTGCAGAAAAGGCAACTGAAGAGAAATCTCATGACAGTCTACAACTTCCTTAGGAGGGGAAGAAGAAGGGCAGACACTGGTCTTTTCTCTGTGGTGACCAGCAATAGGACAGGAAGGAACGGCCTGAAGTTGTGTCAGGGGAGGTTTAGTTTGGATATCAGGAAWACGTTCTTCACCCAGAGGGTGGTTGGGCACTGGAACAGGCTCCCCAGGGAAGGTGTCATGGCACCAAGCCTGACAGAGTTCAAGAATCATCTGGACAACACTCTCAGGCACAGGGTGTGACCCATGGGGATGGTGCTGTGCAGGGCCAGGAGTTGGACTCTGTGATCCTTGTGAGTCCCTTACAACCCATCTTATTCTGTGATTTTGCCAATCCAGGATTAAGGGTCTTGTCCTAGGTTTGAAGTAAACATTAGGTCAATTTAGCAGAATTGGTACTGATATTCAACRGCCATCTAAACACAGTCCTGTGCCATGTGCTCTGGGACGACCCTGCTTGAGCAGGAAGATTGCACCAGATGTCACATTGTGGTCCCTTCCAACATTACCCACTCWGTGATTATGTGATAAAGACTTCCTAGCTGCATGTGGAGTTYTAAGCTGCAGTTTAAATTTGGTCCAAGAACCTCCTTCAGCTTGGAAACATGAACTAGACATGGATGTAGTTTTAGGTTTTAGTGTCATTTACAAACTTGTCATGGCCAAGGAACATAAAGTAGTTTGAAGTACCCTGCAGTGGCTAAAGCTTACTTCAGGTCTGGGCACATTCCATCTAGAAGTCTTCTTATCCATAAGGAAACTAGTTAAAGAAGAACAAATGTTTCATATTAAGTTTCAAGTGCAGGACTATAAATTAAATTTAAAATGTTGCAGAAGATCTAAAATTAAAAATAATTTCCTCTTCTAGGTTTGGAATGAATCTTGACTTTCTTTTGTTTTTTCTCCTTGAGCTGCATTTTTGAGTTTGACCTACAGTTCACATACTAAAAGTRGAGAGTGGCAGATTTGCAACGCAAATTCTGACTTCTCATATGCCAATAGGAGAAAAAATATGAGCTTCTACTCTTTGGGATATATATGTTTGATAATTAAAACTATTTTTAAAATATCTCTGCTTTGCAGAAACWTTTTCTTTCATAGTTTAAAACATAAGATTAATTTTAAACTCACATTTGCAAAAAAATTTGATGTTCTACGTCTAAACTGAAATACAAAATGGCAGGCACCATSACATCAAAAAGAAAAAGGAATTTCTCAGCATTAGCAAGGGAATAATGAAAATTGTAGAAAACACACTGTCATGTTCAACTGTACAGAATMCTTTTTACAATATATCACTCTATGGTGGAGACCATAAATTAAGGACTTCTTTCAACTGTAGGACAGTCGCTAAGGTAGAGTCATATATATAATAAAAGCATTATAAGAGAAAATATCAGGTTTAAAAAGAGGTGAGTATAAATTATTTTAATAAATTTCACATCTTCCAAATGTATAAAAATAATTTTCTAAACTTTTCTAAACTTTCTAAATTTTTTAAGATTAATGGCAAATATGTCTTTTATACATTTGACTGAAGAACATTTCAAGGTGAATGTAAACATTCAATGAAAAGATTCCAACTTTATCACTTCCCTGAAGTAACTCACAAGGTGTATATATATATATATATATTATTTATGTCTTTTATTTCCATTGTCTTTTATATGTCACAGTCTGGAAATACAGATCAGTCTCCTGTCATAGGTCTTTGTTGCTTGGGGAGATATTGTGGCATCACATAGAAAATGCTGTGTTTTGGAAGTACAAAACTTACAAAGTTGCTAATTGTGGAGTTGTTTTAACTAAAAAAAAAAAAAGAGGTAAGTATTTTCAAGAAAAACAATTGCAAAATTGCAACTTCCTTTACAGCTCTGCTAGAGGTCTTGGATATCTAATGTATGTCTTATACTATTACTAAGTGGCTGATCAGTTTCACAACATAGTTTATTCTAATACTATGTAAGGTTTCTTTTCTTCATAGGAAATTGAGCTAGAAAGGTCTTGAGGCTAAGCTGCAAAGGATCTATAACGGAACATTGTTGCCTAAATGTAGATTAAATTTCTAACTTCCCCTGTTGACTGAGAAAAAAAGGTAAATATATGATGCAATAGTTTTAAATTCAAAAACATTTTAMAATCACTAAGGAAATCCTCTGTAGCATCAACTATCTCATTCAAAATAAGAGGTAAAAACTTTCAAGCGTAACAGAAGACTATAAGATGGACATCTAATGTTCAATTTTCTAGTACCAATAAAAGTAGCAATGGTAGATAAACCACACTGAAATTTACTGAGGGAATAAAGAAATAATGTCATATTAGAAGGTCACATCCACAGCTTAGATCACAAAACCCAAATAATTTAATATTTTCATAAAGTTACATATTGATTCCTAGATAATGCGGAGCAAAGACTGAATCAATAGTTCTGACAAGGAAGAAAAAAATCAGCAATGACAAAGAAACCAGATGCAAAAAGTTGCTGAAACAATGATGCTCTTAAGCAAAGCATCAACTAATGTTCATGGTTATAGCTAAAAGAGTAAGGAGTAAATACAATTTTGTATCTATTCCCCGTTCTCTTTGTTATCACCTGCAATAACATTAAAAATGTTCAAAGAATAYAGAAAATGGAAATAAAAGAATCAATGTTTGACATGGAAGATATATAGCTCTCTCTTCCCTCCCTTTCTTTCCCAGTGAGAGTTCAAACCCATACCATATAGGATTTAATAGTCTCCAGGGGAAATGATAGCTCATGAATAACACTGTAATTTCAATAAAACTTAGTGCAAAGACCAGTTTGAATAACAACTTAAAKGAACCATATTTGCCCAGGAAGACTCTGAAGAATGACCATCTGCGTTTCTTTGGGAAATTGTTTGAAAGGAAAAGAAACTTTAAGAGATGAATCTTATATGTTGGCTCAATCATTTAGCTTAAACAAAGTAGTCTGAACAAGTGGGAAGTAAAGTCTCTAAATTTAATGAAGGGCTATTTACTCTTGTTCACAGGAATCTCTGGAAGTGTTCAAGGCCAGGTTGGATGGGGCTTTGAGCAACTAGGTTGTAGTGGGATGACAATGACTTGATGCCAGGCACCCACTACCCTCTCACTCTGCTCTGCAGCTGGACAGAGGAGTGAAAATATAATGAAGAGTTCATGAGTTAAGGACTCACCTGYTCTGCTATGGGTCTCCTCCATAGGTTGCATGTGGATCTCTGGACCTCTGTGGTCCTCTGTGGGCTGCAGGGGCACAGCTRCTTCACCATGGTCTCCATCATGGGCTACAGGGGAATCTCAGCTCCAGTACCTGGAAMAMCTCCTCACCCTCCTTCTCCACTGAACTTGGCATCTTCATAATTGTTCCTCACAAATTCTCACTCTGCTCTTATCTGGGTACAAATACAACTGCACAATTACTTTTTTTCCTTCTTCTTCTTAAATATRTTATCACAGAGGGGTTACCACCATTTCTAATTGGCCCAGCCTTGACCAGCAACAGGTCCATCTTTGGAGCTGCCAGGGATTGCCATGCTGGACATGCTGGTCATGGAGAAAGGTTCTAGCAGCTTCTCATGGAAGACACCACCCCTGTAGCCCTCCCCACCACTGCCAAAGCTTGGCCAGGAAAACTTCCTACAGTGGTTGAGTGAATGGTGTCCCTGCCTGCAGAAGGGGGGTTGGAACTTGATGATTTTTAAGGTCCCTTCTAAACAAAACCATTCTATAATGATTCTTCAAACTAAAGTGCATCAAACTATCGTCATTCTTTGATGATTCTGCAAACTAAAGTGCATCAAGTATTTCTACACCTCATGCAGGAAAATGCACTTGCTTGAAGAGTGCAGAAACGAGTGCTAATTGAATGATGTGCACAGGTTTGCACTTCAAATCTAGAGCTCTTTTGCRTGTATTTTCTAAATATGTTTGTGTGTTTGATATATGATAGTGTGAATGTTCACGGAAATTACTGTTCATATGCTAGTATTTCCAATGAAGAGATTTTCCATCTGTATCCACCTCCTATAATATAATATTTCTTAAAGTAATCTACACTTCGTGTGTACAAAGGATATAAATAACTAGTATAATGCAAGATATTAAAGTTAGAGTCAAACTTCTATTTGAAATTCAAAGTATACCAGTTGCTTTCGTAAAGAAATTACATATTTATGATTATATGAAATTCAAATAATAATGCATAATTTATTTACCTAATACTATTACATGAGAATTCTCCATTGAGAATTCAAAAGTAATTTTCTTGATTAAAGTAAATTCCAGCCCCCAAAAAAATTCTCCCTGGAAAAAGTAAATTTTGAATAACAAAACCTGGTGAACATTAGAAAAAGATTAAATGGCAGAAAGATTTCATAATTATTGCTATAAAATTATTCTCTCAGTACAAATGACCATTGAAAAGAACATTTAAATTACACAAATTGTAATGTATTTTCCCTTCTGACACCCTTCCCACTAACAATATTATTTAGTGAAAAGCCTTTAGTCTTTTTGTTTTAATGTTTTCAAATCTGAAGCAATACAAGAAATAAAGGAGAAGAAATCTTATACTTGAGAAGTAAACAGTCTTAGGATTTCTCACAGTAGTTCTCCTAGTCACATATTCTACAGACTGTCAAGAACGTATAATACAGCATTTGCATATTATATAAATTAATCAAAAAATGCCTTTGATTTTGAAACAATTCAAATAAATTTTTTAAATCTTCCTTGAAGAATCTACAAGGTACAAGCTGCATCAGCTTTCTAGGACCAATGTTTGACATATAATATGATATTAAAAATAATCATTRCTATTAATTTCCTTTCCTTTTTCTTTTTTATTAATTTGTCTTTAAAATGAATGCCTCTTTTCATCAAATATACATTGAAGTATAAATGTGACAGAAAATAAGTATTTCTCATTAGAATTTAAATGTTGAAGAAAATGTTAATTATTTTGTGAATTGCAATATATGAAGCCCTTTTGCCTWGCCCTTGCCTTCCATGAGTAAAAATTAAACATAAGCCAATCTTCATAATAAAGAATAAGGCAAAGAATAATTTAATACTAACATGAAAAGCTTATCCTCYTTTTTATTTCTGTCTGAAATTGCACAGGATTAGTATTATTGCAGATAAAATGTAAAATCTTTACCAACAAAGATCCTAAATTATGAAATACTGAGCAAAAGCAGTTGATGAATTATGAATCTGAAAAAAATGAGAACCATGTGTGTCAAAACATTCAGAGTACACTCAAAAAAGCACCAAAAGATCATACTACTATAATATCACTATAACACAAGAAACTGATTTTGTGTAATGGGAAAATTACCCTTAMTATCTGGAATAAATAATAAAAAAACAGTAATAAAAATGAATCAGTAATAAAAAATGATCTGKGGTACAAATGCTGGCAAAAGACATAAAGGTTCAGCAACAGACTGTATGTAAATGCATATCATATTACCATGGATTTGGGCCATTCTTATTTTATCACCTGATAAGAGGCCATTAATTTAAAAATTTTCTGGACCTGGAACTAATAGGAAGATTCACTTTATAACTGCATGGTTACTGAAAGGCAAAAATTGCTGTAGTGTACACGGGGACAGGGTAGGCAGGGATTTTTTATCTTCTTACCTTAGCAAAGGGATAGCTTTTCTGAATTTCAGGGCAAAAAGTAGGAAGAAGTGCAGAATGAACTGTGAACTATGGGCCAATTAAAACAGGAACATTGCAAATGTCCCTAGTAGAAATAATCCCCCCCTTTTTTTTTGATAGCTAAGAAAAAAATTGCTGACYGCAGCATTATCAGGCAGCCAGCCTCAATTGGTGTTTTTGCAGCAATAGTAAAATACACATTTTGTAGTGGTGTTTATATCTCCGTTGTCCCAGTTCATACTTCTTTCTATGCTAAAGCCCAGCATTCTCTTGATAAGCCAGGCAGTCAGGATGTGCAGCCGTGTGACTGAACCATCTCCTTCCCTCCATTTTAATGGAATGATCTGAAGGAAAAAAAGCGAAGAGCTCTCACTGTTTTCTAACCTTTCCTAAGAGATGACCTTTCCATTAGATATGGTATAGTGACCTACACAGTCGGAGGCCTTTTAAAGATGGTAGGTTTGCCATTTCCCAAATGGATTTGTTTGTCTGGAAACCAAATCATTAGCTGTCTGCAAGTCAGTTCATTGCTGCTCCTATCAAAAGCTTTGAGACTCTTTATGTGTTGGAAGTTAGCCAGCAATATTTTATGCTGTGTACAAGTTCCGTTTCAGAGCTCAGACCTGAATTCTTTACAGCAAGATTACTGATATCTCAACTGCTCTGTCTCTGTGGGAGTGAGACTCTGGTCCATTCCAGGAAGGGAAGWGTGATCTCAAGTCAGATTAACCATCTCAGTTCAGGAGAAACTTGACTTTTATGATATCACCATCCTTGCTTAAAAATTTTTATTTTAACTGTTTGAGGATAAATTCTTTGCATTCTCTTTCTTACAAATTTTCTGRTTTTACTTGTGTCCATAAATATATACATATCTTTAAAGAAAATATTCTGACCTGTTGTTTTGTCTTCTTTTTATCTTGTTTTGTTAAACTTTGTTTTACAAGGGTTGTCAAGCTTTGGAACAGGCTGCCCATGGCAGTGGTGTAGTCACCATCCCTRGAATTATTTAAAAGGTGTGAAGATGTGGCAATTGAGGACATAGTTTAGTGGTGGACTCAGCAGTTAAGGATTGGACTCAATGATCTTAAAGCTSCTTTTCAACAGAAATGATTCTATGTTTCTATTTTCTTTTCTCTTTTTTGTTGAAGAAAAAACATATTTCATATTCTTATTCCTTATCCTGAATTCTTAACAGTACAAAACATAAATATTATTGCTCATTTASAGAAAGCTGGGAAAAAATATTAAAGCCTAAAATTTATCTTCAAAAAGTACTAAATGAGCCCAGACAGGCCATAGTGAGCAAAACAAGCTTCCAATAAATTAGCTAATTCTAACAACTCATCACAAAGGCGGCAAAGGACAGCCACATTATCCASAGTGAAAAATACCTAAAAGGCATGATTACTTATCTAGCTTCTGTTTTGTTTCATGGCCACCAGACAGACAGAAAACACTCCTCCTGCCCTCTACAGCACTGTAGTGGGTGACTGGCGCAGTGTACCTGCATCAGGTTAAAGTCAGAAAAGAGTTTACTTCTACAGTGCAATCCTCTGACGACCATTACCGTTTTTATTCCMTGAAGAGTACAAAATGTCTGCAAGAGAAAAAGCATCTTGGGAATATGTGTATCTAATCTCTGTGAAAGATTGCTGTTTAYATTTCTAAGGGAACCACATATTTAATGTCTATATTCACAGATACAGCTATAATCAGACAACCAAACAAATAAATAAATACATATATGTATATAAATATATATTTATCAATGTGAATAATTGTACATACACAGGMAACTGCCAAGTCTGTGCCTATAAATAATCAAAAGGGTGGCCCAGAGAATGTCAATGGCTCTTTGGGGCTTTTAAGAGGGGTCAGTTGCTCACTGCTCCTTGCCAATCACAAACTAGCATCAGGGAAAGGCAGTAGGTAGCAGGTTCAGATAGAAGGAAAGCRAGTATTTCTTGACAGTCTGTAGTTAAGCTGTTAAGCTCCTTGGCTCAAGATGTGGGAGTGCTAAAAGTCTGCAGGAACTCCTAYGTTAACTAGAGAAACTACATGGAAAGTTAAAAGGAATGTGTAATTCAAAAATATGACCATTGCTTCTGGATAAAACTGAGATTTCAGTTCTTAGAGGTGGGGAGGATATTGTGAAGAACTATCACTATTTACTTGGGGGTGTTAAATATGTTTATATGCACACACCTAATTTGTTTCTGGCCTCCATGTTTCACCACTGCTGGCAGGAGAATACTCACATAAATATTCCTTTTGTCTTATCAATTACAGACAGTTTTTTGTTTTTATAACTTTTAGTTTACTCTTAACAAAAAATAGTTTATTATGTGCAAAGGCAATGGATGGCGGCCACTAGTGTACCTCCAGGGTGTAAATCATTTGGTTAAGTCCATGTTTTTCATGTTCTAAAGTGCTTTCTCTTTTAGGAAAGCTAGAATTAATTTTCCTCATTTATTGCCYATGTGACAATGTTCAGAGCTTCAACTTTTGTTTCATTGAAGTGCAATAATGCCTTCTTTGTGAGTTGAAACCAGTCCCAGCTTTGTATGTACTTAAATAGCAAAAATATATAAATAGAATATTGTATAATGAGCGTTTAGAAGTGAAAAAAAAATAGAACACAAAAAGCCCCACCCTTTGGGTATGCTTTTCCATATTTAATTTATTCATTAAAAAATAATAGTTTGAAAAGAAATTTTAATGATTTGTTGGAATAAGATACTTGGAGGGGTAAAAAAACAAGACAAAAATCCTGGAAAAAAACTGAAATCAGAGCAGGTGACAATAGAAAAAAAAATCCAATTCCTCCCCCTCTTTATTCCTCTCTCCCCATCCCATTCCATTTTCTTTCTTTCTCTTACATGTGCTATTAAATAAAATCCATACTAGTGCCTTTGGCATATGATTTGACTTGCACCTTAACTCAGGCAGAAGCATCTCTCAATAATTGTATCTTAACAACATTGCTTTGTAAAAGTGTCAACACAATATTAGAAAAAAAGTTTGAGACACCTATTTATGCATTAAATTTGTTAATTTCTTTCTGATACTAAAATGACCAAATCTAAGAGGTGGGACCTTCAGATCACACGACACTGCAAAKGCACTGGATTCACCGACTCTGTGGGATGCCTTCAAGAAGCATAAAACGTTTACAATGTTCATAGTAAATTATGCTTGAGAACAGATTYAAAACTGATTGCCTGACTCTTGATATACCAGTAGGTATTCAGGCATGAAAATACATGCATTTTTGCATAGAGTACATGATTTAAAAAGATCAGGTATTTTATCCATGGAAACTTCTAGTATCACAGGGTTTTGATTGAGTTTTATGAAATTTTGGGAGTCTTTTTTTAGCAAAAAGTGCCCAAAATTTCTTTGGAGTTAGAACCTGAAACATCCTGTGTAAAAAAGAGAGGAAATCAAACCCCAGTAAAATGTTTTAAATGTGYTCTACTTATTTGGAAACATGAATCTTCACACTTAAAAGAAGGTAAAAACAGGTGCAGATCAAAGTGTGTAATCCATAGGTGTAATGTATGTCAATAAATTACCCGCAGGTATGTGCCTGGTTCTGCCATTACTCTGCCAGATGTGGTGTGCATCAAAGCTGATGCAAAGATTAATACTAATGCATAGATTAACACTAATGGATAGAGATGTAGGCCACAATAAAGAGAAATTATTAAGCATTTTGTTGCCTGAGGACTAGTTCCTTGGTGCATATACTTGCTATTTAGAGTTTCTTTTTCCTTTATTATGTTTTGCTTTATCCAGCTTCAAAGCTTCATTTTTAACTTTCTATTTGAAGTATTTTTCTTCATTTCCACAAAATTAAAGTAGTTCATTATAAAACACKGATGATTCTTTCCCACAAATATGTTTTGTATGGATGATATGAATGGGCTGTGTGAATACTTCTTCAAGAAGTATTCACCATGACTCTCACATAGGTAAGCATAACTATACACAGATTCAGCATTTTGATTTTTTGTGTTTACTTTGGGATTAAAGAAAAAGATTGTGAGAGTAATCTTATTGCATTAAAAAATAAGTTTTTTGGGAAGAGTTGATAATAATCTCCAAGGTCCACTCTAACCAATTATTCTCCAGGCTTGATTTCTGCCTGCTTCATTTTAATAGATTCACTTTTTTTTTCTGTACTTCCCTCTTACCTTTACTGTTGCACACATAAAATTTTTCAGTTCCTGCTTTATACATAATGTATTCCATATTTATTATTTTAGCTACTTTGAAGCTAATATATAGCCTGAGCTCTGAATATAAATGCTGCCAATAATTAGATAATTTAAGTGTAATTATATCTGATTATAATAATAAAGACAGAAATTATAAAATATTTTTTCAGAATAAATTATCAAATGCATCTAACCTTTCTACCAGTTGTCACAGATGTCTTATTGCAACACTCTTAAGTCAAAATCAAGCTTTAAGAGTATTTCTTTCTTCCTAAAAAAATCCATCTTTTTTAAAAAATATTAATTCTTCTTTAAAAGTAGAAAATTCTATCATGCTTTGAGTGTGCTGTAACACAAATGATAAATAATCATTATGGATTGAAATGTGTTCTGAGGGCTAATTCAGATTAATTCCTCCGAAATAATTTCAGCTGCTAAATTTTTGTTTGTTTTGGTGATAAAGATACTGGCAAATGAAGAAGTGGACTTAAACCACAAAATTGTTTCTATGGGTCATTGAATAGCTAAAAGTTCAAAATTTTTCCAACTATTCAAGCAAGCCCCCAGCGGAAATAATATTTTAAAACTGCAGAGATTTAGGAAAGCTAGAGTATAGTCTTTCAAATAAGTGTCGCTGGTGATGAAAACCCTTTTGAAAAGGACAAACAAATGTTTGGTTTCACTGCTATTTTTATTATCATTCTTTTCTTTGGCACACAAAATTCCTTAGTCTAAGAAAGCACTTGGAATCAGAAAAAAATGGGAAGAGGTTACAACGTAAACACCAAGCTTCTGATTATTGTGACAGTTCAAGACTAAATATTATATTCACTTCAATGACATATAAAGAAAATTAAATGTCTGTAGCAAACAGCTTTGTACACAGCTGAAGATTAGAACTGTATTTTAAAAAGAAAAAAAGAAAGAAAACACTACTCTGGCTATTTTTTTTTGTTTCTGAGATAGCTATCTCAGTATCCTATATGAAATTCAAAGTTTCATTTTTGATCCCAGACATAGCTCTGTATAAATATATAATCTCAAATTTGTCTGAAACTTTAGAAAATTTGAGGTTAAAAAAATAGATTTAAAAACTCCAAAATAAATTATCCTCTAAAGATTGGCAAACTGTGGAGAAAGCTGAAGCAAACTTCATGATATATAGGGTTCAGATTTGTTTCAACTGCAGTCTTCAGGCTTGCTGTTAGTATGAGTAATTARGGTTCTTGTCAAACAATGTATTTCATGACACCCATGTCCCATGAATCAGGTTAATTGTGGTGTTCGAAGCAGGCAGGGCAGAATATTACTTATGCTCTTTAAATTGTCCTTTTATCAAACTCTAGTGTCTTTCTTCACAAAAGAAAGGAGGTATCTAGGGTCACATCTAAAATATCAGAGACAAGAAAGAGTATGTCTAGTCTATTCCAGAACATTTTAAATAAATCTATTCACTTTGCTCAGTTTGAATTCAGATCTGACCTTCTTTGTTAGCCAGTCATGGCAACTATGAATAGCTAAAAATCTTAAATGTATTGGGAGTATCTGACATCAACATGTTATTTCTGTGGTGGAAAAAGACATCAAGCGTRCAGGTTTTTCAGTAGAGTACAGCAAATAAAATTTTCCATAAGGAAAAATGATTGTCCTAAGGGAAACAATGGAATTTGGGAGTGAATGAACATTGACCTTACCCTTATCCAAACACAGTGAGGCATGAAAGTCTTTTAAGGAAATACATGTAATGTCTCTATGTAAAGAGCCAAAAAGGGGCTTGATCCATAAAAATAATAAAAGTACCCTCCCAGGCTCCAAGTGAAATACACATTTGTGTCAAATATTTTGGTTGTATTTATAAACAGCATTTGATATGATCTGTCTTTTAGTCTTGGATGTGTTACTGATCAAGAAGCTTATACATGGCACCCTTTCCTTTCACAAGGACTAACACTGGTGTTTCTTTGGAAACTCATGTATCACAAGGATTTACACAAGCAGACTCCAAATCAAAGAATAAATAGACTTTTCAAAAATATAACACAATTCATTTACAGGGGAAATTTGTGGTTCATCTAGAGCAACCTCCTGCCCAAAGTAGCGGTAATTTCTGCGTCAGATCAGATTCTTCAGACTTGTGCTCAGACAAGTTTCAAGCATTTCCAAAACTGAAGATACTGTAACCCTACTATGCGGTTTAGCTGTTGAAACTTTTGAGTTGTGTTCTGTTGTTATGACTGAGTAGGAGCTTTTCTTCTGCACAATCTTATCCTTATAAATTAGATAAATTCAGTGTTATTCTCCTCTTTTCTTTTCTAGACAATACAAAAAACATTCTCTCTATCTCTTTACACATCCTGTGCACTAGCCCCTCATTTGTCTTGGTGACCCTCCATTGGACTCCCTCCAATTTTTGCATCATATCTTTTGCTTTGGGAAGTTCCAAACTGGATGTAGCATTACAGATGTGGCCCCAAAATTGTGGGAAAAAAAGTGTTCATATTTTTCTGTGTCTATGAACAGAGAGTAGAGCTGTCTGAAAACAGAAACCATTGGTGTGGTGCGCATAAGGAGAAGTGAGYCTTTTGCTTTTGTATTATGTTTAGCTTGACCCAAGATAGTCATGCTATTTTCTTAACCTTCTGTAGCAGAAAGTCCATGGAGCAGTAAAAAACCAAAATACACCACAAAGATGCACAAACTGACTTTACCCAGGGGTGCACTTATTAGTTCAACACATGCAAGCTAAAGAATTCTGCTAACAGATTTTGCCTACTTTGTTGTTGCATATGTTACCAAAACAAACAAACAAACAACACAAAAACCAAAATCAAAGCCAACCAACCAAACAAAAATTAATCACATCCCATTCTCACCTTCCCTAGAGTCATTCAACAACAGTTAACAGTCTGGAAAGAATGGCATAAGTACAAATCTGTTTGATCTGACTTGGTGCTGCTCTGGTCAGACAAACTTACTGTGATGCAAACAGAAAACTTGCCTTATTCCTTGAAGTCACAGCTATACAGCTGGTTTCAGAAATAACAATCCTGGCATTCATCAACCCAAGTCTGGGTTTAGAAGCAGGCAGTTTACAAAACCAATGGAYGTTTATTAAGTAAAAGTAACTCTTTCAATGACTTATGTTTAGTAATACCCAAACATATTAGACAGATGATTAGAAATGTTGTAAGCAGGCTATAAACTTAGAGGCTTTATGGGTAAACCAGTGTCTGAGTGGCATATCTCATGCTATCAGATGCACAAAGCAATTTACTGGAGAAACATTTTACCTTTAATTAACTCTTTAATCACATTGCTAATTAGTTTTAAAATATAGCATGGATTAACGCTACATTATTCCTTCATTATCCTCAAGCCATTTTCTCTCTTTGATACTTTCTGAGGAAATAATTTTGTCAGCTGYTATTCTAGTGTCACATAAACACTACAAACATCTAACTCTTCTTCTGCAGATGATCACTACTGTGCCCATAGAGTCATATTATATGGAGAGTCAGTTATGACCTCTTTCATAATCTAAATTTGGCTGCTCTGAAACCACCAATGCTCAGCTGTACAAGGACCCACTTGATGTAATACACCACCTTCAGAATGACTTGCTGATCTCAATGCCTTAATTGACTGCCTGTTGAAGTCTGTCTGATACCTAAGTCATGGAGGTATTAATATTGTCAGCTGCTACTTGTGCACTTGATAACTAAGCAGCTACATTTTAACTGCTCATGGGGCCTTATATGAACCCAGTGGGYGAAGCAAAGGTGCAGGTGAACTCTAATCCTGGTGAAATAGGCAGCATAGTAGTGCAAAAAACTGTGTGCAACCTCAACTGCAGGGTTGTTTAAAAATAATGTTTTCTGGTGGYTGAGCCCATTCTTCAGTTCTAGCTTGAGCTCCTTGAGTCATTTTGTGCATGACTATATTGTACATAAACTCTGTGGTATTCACCTTTTTGCTATGTTTTTGAGATTCGTAGCTGCATCAATTGCACTATRTATTGCTCAGTTTCTTTCTTCCAGTGTAACTTAAATATTATTTGAATTTTATATCAGATACTTTACCTCTTTCAAGGCTGTTAAAATTTTCTTCCAATTACATGTTTTCTGAAAAAACATGGAACATATGACATTTGCCAGTTTCAATTTTCTAGATGGTTCATCCATAAATATTCATTTCTCCTGACTTAATGTAAATCTTTACACAAAGATTCAAAAATATATTTAATTTGATTGTTTATAATAGCTTTATATGAAACAATGTTTAATAATTTTGTCCTTACAGTGATGTAAGATCTACCCAGATTTCTTTAATGATAAAATTATCTGTAGTCAATAGGGATTTCTTTAATCATTCTGCCAGGACTAGATCTGTATAGATAAGCAGCATTAGAAAACTTTTGCAATTTTGTCAGTAATTTTAAGAGAGCTGAATATCACAAACCCTATTTCTATGGGAAGTTCTTCTGTGCCTATGTGTTTGGAAAAGAATACAAATTTAAAAGAAAGAATAAATCTTAGGTAAGGTTGAAAAAGTAAAAAAACACAAAAAAAATCAAAAAAGCTCCCAAAACATTTCCTACTGCAATACTGCTTCTGGAATGTTCTAGATATTTCCTGCCCAAATAAGATCTAAAGTTTAAAAAGGAGAGTGTAAATATTTGAGCCTTGGCACTTGGTTTTGGAGACTATGGAGGTCATTTTCATTTCTTCTTTAAATGTGTTCCGTGTACAAATAGAAAATTCTGAATTCAGGTATAACTCTGTCCTGCACCCTTAAAACCACATATTTATTTCCTAAATCACTATCTGCAAAGTCATATTGTTCTGTGGCAGGCAATCACTGAACTAGCCTAAAGCCATACTGACAGAACTTTGAAGATTAGAGGTGTAGCATTGAACTGGATGTAAATGGAAGAGAGAAGTAAGTTTAGCATACAGAGTACTGTCACACTGAACCTTTGAAAAAACGTTGTCCAGTATATGTTAGAAGTGTGGCTAATGCACTAAGAAAAGCCTGTGTGTTGCTGTTCCAGGAGCACAGCARGAGTTGCCCAATATCACCTTTCAGATATTTAATCTCAATCAGCACAGGAAAACTCCTCTGCCTCCTTCCTCATATGTGAAACACAATTATATATATTTATTGAGTTATATCATACTGAACTTGTACAACTGGCTTCACTTAAGAGTTGGACTCGATGATCCTTGTGTGTCCCTTCCAACTCAGAATATTCTGTCATTTATAACAAGGCTGTTAGTGGGATGCCACTGTGACAATTTTATCCAATAGCCATTGTCATTTAGAAGACACCTCGTGCTGTGATACAGAAATGTGCCCATGCAATTTAAAATTGTAGATTAGTAATGAAAATTAAAAAAAAAAMCACAAGAAAAAMATCCCAAAACGAGGCAAATCAGTAGTAGCTTGTTTTKGATATATATTTAGGTTTTTTCCAGTCTTGCTCAAAATATTTTATGTACTGAAAATCACAGTATCCCTTTTGCCTGGCCACATTGGGAAGTAATTTGACACAGTAGACRATCACATTCTATATTGATAGGGAGAAGGAGGTGTCACCCATGGATCCAGTGACCTGCAGTCACATTTTGTCAACAGTAGCAGGTATAGATTCATGTTTGATCAGGCTATTCAGATGTTTTAATTCCTTCAAAATTAATTTTCTGTAAATGATCCATAACCTGTGAAGGAATCTTTGGTATCAATAGTCAAATAAATTTTCTGAGAAATGTTCAGAGAATACAGTGTGGACAGCAGTGCTGAGACAGTAGGAAATTTTTGATCTTATTCTGGAAAAATTCTACAACACCTTAAGAGGACTCCAGGATGTGAAATTTGGCTGTAAGTGAACAAATTCATGTGGAGTTTGATTTTAAATTACTTGCATTACAAAATTCCTTGTGACACACAACATAGTTCTTATAAGAAATTTATGATACTGCCACCATAAAGAAAATTTGCCATTTAAAATTTATAGTACTCCAATATCACAACTTTGCAATCAAGCTAAAATAAAATCAGCAGATATTGTGACATACAATAATAAAGTCTAATTTCTTCTTACAGAACAAACTCTCTTTTGCTTTCAGCTCTTTCTGCATCTTAAACATAGTTTATTTACAAAATAGCAGTGTTCCTTTACCTTCCATTTTGAGTTCTCTGRGCAAATTATGATTTCRTTGACTTGCTTTTAGGCTTTCTTTCCCCTTTCTGGTAAATATACTGCCCTAGGAGATAATTGTATCACTTTCTTCTAAATTGCAGTAAAAGCAATAAAAAGTCATCGGCCCTCCTGTAAGGTCCATCAGCAGCTACAGAGGATTATGCTGACCTGAACAGAGCTTACAACATATTATTTCAGTGCAAATAGATGTAATAAATAACAACACAGAGGTCATTATTATTATCATAATTTCAAATGCTAAGAAACTTCTCCAGACTTTCCTTAGTGGGGCAATATTATGGCTGTAGGACAACATGCCTTCATTCTGCTGAAAAGCTACAACTTTAGGGGAAAAAACCTAATTCTGAGAGATGCTGAATGTCATTGTGCCCACGGGGTTTGTGGATGCTGAGCACCTTTCCAAGAGATGCCTAGTACTTCACAGGGTCAGTCCATAGTAGCACAGTTGCAGTAAGCTCTTGGAGGTTCTGTCATATGAGCAATAGAAAACTGTGATAAAGTGTGTTTAGATGAAATATAGCAACCTACTCAGCTGTTAATACCGGCACTRGTGAGTCAATCTGAAGACAGAGTTGAAAGGATTCTAGCTCTAAAATTGAAAAAGTTTTGGATCAATATAGGTAAATAAGAACACAGTAGACTTACAGAGGTACAGAAATCCCAGTTTTAAGTCTATGAAAAATAAAGGAATTGTTTTGTCAGGATTACTGTTTAGTAGGCCCTTCAAAGTCCTCTAGTGTTCAGAAAACTGTTTGTCCTCTTTAGRGGAGATGTGCAAAATCTCACTGGCTAACATTTTCATTTTCATCATATTTGTTTTTCTTATGCTTGACTGCTCTATACAAAGCCATTCCCTATAATACTGAGCAATCCAGCTTGCAATTTTAAAAGCATCATTCACGATAAATAAATGTATCTATCTGTCAGATCTCAGAGTGAAACACAAATGTTCTGTGTTTTCCATGAGAGAAATATACAATTGAAAAACTCCCCAAAGTGATTTTCTCTGAGGTCCATCACATACTYATATTTAATCGGCTTTTTAGTCCAGATGGCCAATATTAGGAATTCTGCATAGTATGTATAGAAATAAATTTACTAGAACAACAATATGAATRTTGTATCAAAAACCTAGCATATTTGAGGTTCACATGTCATTTATTTTCTTTCTAATCTAACTTCCAAATCTCCTTGACCCAAATGTGCAGAGCACCCACCCAAGAGTAACCAGCTTCCAGGTGCCTGATGTGTACATGCCTCAAATGTGTATGAGCTGTCCCTCTTTCTGCTGGTACACACTCAAAAGAAGAAAAAGAAAACAAGCAAAACTCCTATTTTTTGGGTCAATAGTGCATTAGACCCAGAATAAAGTAGAATCCAAATGATAACAATACTCTTCTCTAAGTGTAAATTCCAGGCAAGCACTTAAATAAAAGCCAATGCATCTTATTAAACAGAACAGCAACAAAACCAACAAAACAGATGAACACTGCACTGCCCCCCTCCCCACCTCATACTACTGAATATAGATGGATTAATTCTCAGTTTTCATTGATAAAGATGTATTCTTGGTGTCAGAACTGATCTCTATTACACAGTTTTTTGTATCTAYGCCTTTTAAGAATTTCTACGGCTCTACTGACCTAAGCAAGAAATTGGACTCATGAAATAATAAAGGGATCCCAGGTCACATAAGGAACTGCAAGATATCTGAGAATCTATCACTATGACCTAAATCCTTATCAGGAATTTGACAAGACCCAACAGAAGGAACCAGTTTTTGTCCACTTTGTGTCCTTTCTTATTATCTAAGCGATCTGTCACTCAAGTAACTGAATAAGTATTGACAGACTTATTCTCACAGGTATAATAAGTATTGCTACTTGTTTTTTGCACTTCAGGATCTGAACCACAGGCAGATAGCCATGAAATAGGGAAATGCATAAGCACATGCTCGCCTGAGACACATCTGAGAAGCTTGATTTACAAAATGAGAGCAAAGAATATATTTGAGAATTTGCCCAGACCTATATGATATCCTAAGATTCATTCAGATGGTAATAACAACATTAAGAGTTGAAAACCCAGAGCTTCTGAATGCTGCTGAAAGGTTTTATTGACTTGTTCCTCTGCAGCATGTACAGAGATCTTTATAGGACAAAATCTTTACAATACAACTGATAAATTCCATTGGATTTTTTGTCTGACTGTTGTTTTGTAACCTTAGACAAAGAATTTTATTGTCAGCTGAAACCAAATCTAAAGTTATCTGTGRATGAAAGATGAGAAAAATTCCATTACATAAAATAATCCCCTTCAGTTGGCCATATTTCTTTTACAAGCATTATTTTTTCATGTTCCAGTGAGGCAAAAGCAGATTTAAGAGCTTCCTCCAGATTATTTTATTTCTCTTTTTATACAAGAATTAAATACCAGAGAAGAAAAGAGATATTTACCTTTTATTTTGAATAAACATTATARTAAAAGTAAAATCCATGAGGATTCAAACAGATTTGAAAATTTATTTCTAACAATATCTGCTTTGATCTGAGGAGTCTTAAGGATTTTGGATAATTAATTAAAAGGACATTTTGGCTTGGGTGTGATTACTATATTTTCTCCTGTGTATACTCTGTGCCAACAAAAAATAAGTGTTTTAGGAGTCATAATTATTTGTGACATCTTTGTTCAAAACTGTTTAGCTTAAGATCATTGTTTTTAGCAATTAATATCTCAACCCCTTTAAAATATGCTGAAAAATACTGATGAGATTTAATAGATGTCAGAAGTTCACATGTCACCTGGCCATCAAAGATTTAATTAGTAAAACAACATCTGAGTACATTTGCAATAAAATTTATCTTATGTACATCAAACGTGGAACCTGTTCTATAACTGTAGAACAGTTTTTTTTTTTTATATCAGGAATCTTATCCCAAATAAATAAAATCTTCACATTTGGGGAAAATCTTAGGTTTATACTGAAAATTACTGCAGAAGATAGTACTTTCTGAGACTTTTCACCAGAAGCACTGGATGCTCAGCTTCAGTTCAACTTCAACTGTTTTGAAGCTTCAACTTCAAAATAATTTGAACATATCAGCACAATCTTGTTACTTCTAGAATCATATCTCCAATATTTCATATGTTCTTCCCCTTAATTTAGTTATTTTTATTTGTGTTAGTGCAGCCTTCTCTGTGCTTTCAGAGGAYCAACTTTTCCTATATTCCCAGGTATGCTAGGGGAAGTTTTGAGGTAAGTTGCCAAATTGCAAACCCTTTTCCAGGTCTGATCTTTCAAGGCAGTGTAAAAAACAGGGTCAGAACATGCAGTAAATATATTTTGTCATTTGCTGTTCAAATTTAATCAAATGTATCAAGCTAATGGTAATTGGAAAGCATAACGATCACTTACTAAAAAAAGTAGGTTCGAATGAATTTTGTATGTCATGGCTACAAAATTTACAGGGCTTTAATTTTTTTTACTTTGGGACATTTTTATATAAAGCAGCTTAATCTATAATGTGCTTGGCTTGATAGAGAATATAGAAAGCTGAACTATGAAATATAATAATAAACTGTGTTTAAGGGCAGCCTGTAAAATGGCAGTAATTTTATGACAAAAATGAGACCTCTAGCAAGAAATTTTACTATTTAATTTTTAAATCAATTTTTTTCTCTCCACATCCATTTATTCTGTGATATCAGAACTTTAATAACATTAGCTTTCTTCCTTTTAAACAATGTGATYGTTTTAAGACCTTTTTAAAATTCATCTGGGCACATTGTGAAAAAAGACATCAACAACAAATAATGACAGGGAGTCTGTTCATTTTTACTGTGAAAGGAGGAGGAAAATACAGGTACAGATAGAACTGAAAAGCATAAAGATGTGTGAAGTGTAAGTCTGGTTAGAATATCACTGCTATGAAAGAAAGAAACAGAAACCACACTCTTATGTCACCACTCCTCATTGACCTTGTCAGTAAACCAATCCAAATACCAAACCACTGCCAAACACTGCTTGAGGAGACCACACTTTTTTCTGCCAGGAGCAGTCTAACATGCATGGAGGATAGACAGTGGCCTAATAACATCTGTGTGCAGGTGATTCAAACTGCCCAAGTMAAAAAACAAATGTTTGTCCATTGGCAACCTTTTTTTTACCTTGTTTTTTTTTTTTAATCCTGCCCCTTGACAGTTTCTTTGAATGTCTCTAGCTCTTGTAGTCCATAATCCCATAAAATTATCTTTGTAATGCAGCAAACAGGCAGGATTTCATGTTCCAGAACCACGTCTAGTCACCACTGGGTTTTCCTCTAGGTATGTGTAAACTCTATTATTTTAGCTGCTGTTTGGTTAGCGGACTCTGGAGGTTTATGTAGATATAAGATATACAAAGCTGACATTTCTGGCAGACTCTAATACTACTTCCTTTTCTTTTGTTCTCTAATGTTCCTTTCCGTGGTTTGAAGCAGATGCTTATGATGTCTGTGTTGTGAGTAGGAGCWGTAGAAACTCAACTGCTCAACTTCTTGTCAATGTTTAAGTCTCTGTGGGCATCATTATTTATACCTCCAAAGGAATAAGTGACATTCTGGAGTTCTACAGTAGGAAAGCGGTCAAGTACAAAATTTTTTTTAAGTGCAAAGACCTCCTTTTGGGTACTGGTGTATTACAATAGCTTTTCCAGACCTATCTTCCCCCTGCAAGTACCGAAAGGTTTATACAGTGTAATAAAGTAAGGAGAAGAGAGGAAGTTTCAGTTTGCTGCAGTAAATGAAAAGCATAAAATAAAAAATTAAGTCATTTTAATCTGAAGCTTTTTAGAAGATGGTGTAAACAATAATGAACACTGAAAACACACACACTGATACATAAATGTTTGACAGAGCAATCTTAAGAAGTTATTTAGACTTGGAACTGACTTGCAGTAAAATTAAGATCTCAATTTAAGGAATGTTGAAGAAGCTTTGGTATGAATCARTGAACGGGGCTAAATCCAGGGTAACAAACTGGTCAGCAAAAATATGCTTCATATTTTTCAATTTTTTTTCAACTTCAGTTGAAAAAAAGTTCAACCAAATATTAAACTTTTTTTCAATTAAACCTAAGTTTTACTTTGACCTCTAAGTATTTCTAAAGCATACCTTGTACTGAATTCTTCCTATGTGTGTCATCAGTTTATGCTACCTTTACACCCTGCATGATTCATGTATGCAGTGAGCTCTGTTGTCAGGTGTAGAGAGATGTTATTATTTACTAATTGCAATTTACTAATTGCAAGGTCATTTTAAATTGCCGAAATAGAATGCAAAGTGAATAAACAAGAATACATTAAAACTCCTTCATTTACTACTGGGAACAGCCCCTTTATCAAGAAATTATATGAAAGATAGACCCAACGATCTTCCATCATCATAAATTATATTAAGCTTCTGTGAGGATTGGGAACCAGGGTTACAGATATCCCTCTCCTTATAATATCGTAAATATGCAGCTGGTACCTTAAGTAACTGGTAACAAAACAACAGCCAAATATTTATTTAGAATTAAAAAGGGTCTCATTTGTACATGTTCTTATGATTGGATCATGAAATGCAAGGCTGTTTTTAAGCCAATTTAGGGCTTCCTAGGGCTTCTCAAGGATCTGTTTCCAGCTCAGACATCAGCAGGTTTGGAATATCTTTATACTCTGTTTTCTACAGTTTTGTAAGAAAAATAATGGCAATCCAGATTCTATGTCCTTGACAAAGACTAGTTGTTACCTACCCTGAAATTCAACTCCACAAATTTTGTGATGGCTAATGGCCACTGGAGATACTTTGAGTGACCTAGGTAGTTAAAAAGGTACAGGTATTAGAAGTGCAATATAGAAATTATTTCATGTTTTAAACTTCTGGTTTGAAAATTTAACATTCTTTCATTTCTACTTATAATATCCCTATTTATGTGTTAAGATTTGCTGCTGTTTTCTAATGTTCCTCTCTGGAAAATTTCTCTTTGCTGATGAATTTTCTCATCATGCTTTTTCTCTGTGAACAGCTGTAAATTTGGCAAAGGCGTATTTATATTCCTGAAGATCTTATTTGGCAGGTGGTTTTTGTTTTTTACAACCTGCTCTCTCTTTAGATGGTAAATATTTTTCTGTGTTCTTTCTCTCTGTGATTCTGTATGTGACAGAAACATCTATTTTGTAAATTCAGATTAATATTGTCTCCTGTCTGCAGTTATGTAGTTCTCTGTAATTGCTCTAACTGAAATTACTGAATATTAATAGTTTTATCCTTGAAAGCCTGCTAGATTTTAATTTCTTTTRAACAAACACATCGTGCCTCGCTCCACATATTAAGACTATAATTTTTGGTCTATCTGATTCAGAGGTTTCTGGAGGACTGAGATCAGGGAAAATTTTACACAAATTCCTTTCTTTGGCCTGCCTTCTGTGCTGCCTTGTAGCAGGGATAGCAGTGAAGTAGAAGGTCCACATAGTACCAAGCAGAAGATACCCCAGGGCGCCTTGGTGAGACAGTGAGGGTGTCCTCATGAAAGAGACACCCACCCAAGTTTTGTTCACTAAATTTTTTCACAATTGGCCTTCGCTGAATTGTATTTCCTGTTGATGACAAGAAGAAAATCTGACATCCAGTTCACAGCCTTGTAGCCAAAACAGATAAACGTTATTAAAGAATATTTGTTTTCTAATCTCTGACCCTATCTATTTGGGTTATTTTGGTGAAACATACTATTACACACAATATGAGAGTTGTGATAATATTGCCAGTTTTTTGGTTATATTTTTTTTCCATCTCTCTCAAAGACTATGCAAGGAGATACCACGAATTAAATTATGTATTTTTTGATTCAACAGAGATTATAAAGAAAGAAGAAAAATAGATACAATTAAATACCATTTTGAATGCAATTTCAAAATAGATATAAGCCTTTGAATTTGCACAGTGGAAACCAAATTGTACACCATAAAAACTTCATAGTGTTATCATGACATATTCTGGAGAGTGCTTTTGCTAGATTTCATGTCTAGTGATCTCCTTAAAAGACTGGTGCCATCTGTTTCTGGCAATGATAACTACCCATATACTGTGGCATGCAAAACCAGTTATTTTAATCTATTCATACTGATTTCAGAAAGATAGATAGTTGCATTGTTGTATCTTGAAGCAAAAAAATGTGTGTCTCTTGAATTGGTTTTGTAAAGAATTTCACTAGAACTAAAATGACATTTTAAGCATTAGTGGCTTTTCATGCCGTAATTTATTTACACTTACAGTAAMAGAGAGAAATATGCAAATTCATGTAGTGAAGCAGGTTTATATATTTGCATTTTATCTTGAGACTTTGAATAAAAAATAATTTTGATCATGRAATATCCAGTGTTTGTTAGTCTTCTGGGACAAGTTCAGTGTCAGAACATTATTTTCTATAGACTTTTATTAAATCAGCTAAAGAACAGGCAACGTGACTCGTACACAAGCACAACTATAAAGCTCCAGATAGGAAAAGACCTGCTCCCTAGAATCCTAGTCATATGTGATGGCAGAAATATCCTAAGGGAAAGCAAAGCCCCTAGCAGATTTATGCAACTGGAATTCAAATTAATGTATTTCAGTTGCTCTTAATAATTTGGATTATTTAGATTTTTCACCTATTTCTAAATATTTTGAATGGTGTTGTACCCAATGACGCATTAAACCCAGGCCGTAATAAGACTGAGAAATATTCTCCAGCACAGTACTTCTACAATGGTATGTCTCTGATAGAGTTTAACATCCATCACTTTCACGGCTTTATACACAATCATGATTGAATTTCATCTTGACTCAGTTTACTACAAGTTCCCAATGCAGTTGATGTAGAATCTGTTGAAACATATCCATAATAAATCAAAGTATAAATCTTTATAGCTGTGTAAATATGAGAGAGCCCATTCATGGCCCCACAGGAACTGACATAAAGAAAAGTCGCTCTAAGGTATGTAATGAATTTGTATCAGTCGAGCCATTACTGCAAAGAAACCACTTGTCTTGCTTGTTTTCTCATATTAAATGTGAGGTACAGCAATTTACTCCCTTTGGGTGATGGRTGCTCTGCTGCACTTTTGTCACAGAGTAAAAGGTTGTAAATATAATATATAATATATATATACATGTATGTGTGTGAGTATAAATAAAATAGCATATAACAGAGGGACTAACATAATGTCAATCCACACCTAGCACACTATAACCTGTGAGATAGACAGGTCTTGAAGTTAATAGAAGTATCCCTGCTTCGCTCACCATACTGTTGGTGCAATATTGTTGCTAATATTGGGTTTTTTTCAGTCAGTTAGATCCTGATGATAGCTTTGTAAACTTCTGCCATACTATATAATTTTAGCAAAGTAAAATTGGCCYAAAATCTTAGGTTATTCCTAAAATATTTTTACTTGTCTTTTCCCACCTCTCTGTCTTCCTAGCAAGGAGGTTCTCTGATATGACTACTGACACAGACACAGCAATTAGAAAAGGATCATGGCTTCTCCGGGAGCCAGCTCTTGACTGTTCAGATGGAGATAGATTCAGGAATTCAAACCAGTTGAGCATCAGCCTCATTTTTGATACCATATCCTTTRAATTGTCCAGGTTTGCCAGTTTTATAGGACATTTTTTCTTATATATTTCTTACATAAAATTGTATTATTTGTAACTGTGCTGATTTCTGGCACAAATTAGTTAATCATACCTGAGGGATAGGTTGAGATGACTTAGGTGAACTTTCCATTTCAGTGAAAGATATAWTTCAAACTGAAGTCCACAATTTCCTTTAAACAGGATTGAGAAGTACAATCTTAATCTTAATAAAGTCAGTAGCCACAGATGTCTTGCTTTCCAGGTGAAGACTGGATTTCACACAGAGTAGCAGTTCTGAACTTTCTGTGTATCTTACAATTATTTATATGTTCTTGGAGGATTTTTTTTGTCACTTTTTTTTCTCCTGGCTTTGTGTTTTTGTGTCATTAGGGTATGACTTTGGGAATCATTTCTCTCCTGTGTTTAGGGAAAGTTTTGCAAGGTTTGTGCACATACCAACCGCGCTATCAGCTAATAAATCAGCCTTCAGCCACAGGAAGAAGCACAGAATTGGCTCTGCACTGGAATACAGTCAAATCCTGTCTAGCTAACAAGGCTCCTTGTTCCATGTACTCCCCTGTCTCCTGGCAGGGATGACAAAATTGCTGGAATCCAAACACAGAGAAAAATGTCAGCAAAACTAGAGGGATCAAAGAGGAAAAAGGAATCYTAACTTGTTTAGTCTAGAATTTATATATTTTTATATTTGAAAAGAGATCAGAAAACAAAAGAATGATAATACTAAAAAATGGACTGTACACACTTTGTAAAAAACGAAAAAGATTCAGCAGAGTGGAGAAAATAGAACTTTTTTCCTTATATAGTCACTGCTTTGGCTCAAGTATGATATGAAGTTAACCTCAAACACACATTGAATGCACAAGATACATACACATGATAATAAAAAAAGAAACATTTTGTTACTGTGATATCTTTAGGACTAACAAAACTTTTTAACTAATTTTCTTTTTTTCTGATAAGATATTTTTAATTTTTATCTKTCATAAAGCCTGTATCTTGCTAAGACACTTTTGTGGGCTTGGGTCTTGCTATTTCATGTACTTGTTTGGGGCTCTTTTGGGTTTTCTTTTAGTTCAGTGTATTTCTAAAGTAAAGGTTTTCTGGTGTATTTTCATTTCCAGGATATTTAAACTTATTTCCCCTTTTATACAAGAATCCCATATATAGGTGGTGTATAAATTACCAAAATTTGTTGCCTCTCACAAGTGAAAAATATTTTAAATATACCTGTACAAGGCTACTATTATTCTTTTTTTAATTTTTCAACAAATATTAAGAGAACTAGAATAGACTACACCAGAAGAAATTAACAGCAGGAAATTTGTTTCCTTTACAATTGGTTCCTTCCCTTTATTAGACATTGAAGACTTTCTTCAGCAATTGCTAATACGGTGTCTTTCCATGTGWTTGCACATTGCCTGCGTCTGGGCAAGTGCACAAAACCCTTTCTGAGTGCCCTGAGACACGCCTGCTCTCCTGACTCATCCGAGCAGGGCAGGCTGAATTCCCATGAATTTGTTCACTGATCACTGCTTAGCCCATGCAAATCAGGGTAAGTCACAACACCACCGATGTTGCTGMATCTTCATGCCAGAATGCTCTGTTGAGCCTTGGCTTGTTTACTGCTGAATTCCCTACTAAGGGAAGGCTTGTCTATATAAACAATTGAAGACCTTAATATATAATTAATGTGTTTCCTAATTAAATAGTAACCAAGTATGTTGTAATGTTTCAATTAAGAGTATAGAAAGTAATTAATTATAATCTTAAATACTTAATGTGAACTTGCCAATTAACAAAATGCTACTTCTCTAATTTAAAAATTGTGCTTGCTTCAATTTCAGGATGACTATACACTTTTAAGTAGATTTTTTTCAATTGCAGGACTTCTTTTGCCAAGACAGTGACCTTTTAAGTTTATCAATAGAGATAAAATCTCTCAGTGTAACTAACTTTACACACACACATAAACCAATATAAAAATTTCACTTAAAAAAAATATGCCAACTATTTTTAAATCACCAATTTTTCTTCTAGTGAATCATGCAAAATCCTCATTTTAATTATTATTTCAAGGATATTTACTACATGTATTAAGTCATATGATTTAGGCATAAGACCAATGCCTTTCATTTCTTCTGGCTAACAAGAGGTAAAACAGTACTAAAGTCCCTGGAATTAAACTATCAATTTCAGTTGAAGTTTAGCCTTTGAAGGAGTGTTTTGAGTCTCAGCTCTAAACATTTTATGTCACTGGAGACAACGCAGAGTCACAACAGTTTAGCAGGAAAAGGGTGGAAGACTTATTACAATACTTGGATTTCTTTAAGAGACTCTACTTGAAATTCACTGCTGGCTTTCTTTTCTTCTTTAGTGTTGCCAGTGAGGTATTCGAATGCACAAGGATGAGTTCAAATCACATTCTGCATAACGTCATACACAGAAAGGTAGGATGGATGGCATTGCTTGCAGTCACCATCTGTCTCTATGAAAATAAGCCTGGCATTTTCTACTCATTGCACTCAGTGCTTACAAAGCTTTCCTGCAATGCAATATAGGACTGGCAAAGTCTAGAAAAAGATTCTTTGGATCACTGTAGTGATAGCATTGACTCAAAAATAGAGGGTAGATGCACATTTTAACGACACTGAGAAAGGACAAAAAAAAGAAAATCAAAATTGGTTTCTGAAATAAGGGTATTATACCATATTTAGGAGCTCCAATGGGAGTCAGCTTGACTATTGCACATCATGTTTCCTTTATGTTTAAAGAAAGTCAACAGAAGTCAAAATTTTGGGAGCTTCGCAATGTCTTAACCCCACAATTTTGAAACTTCTGTGCAAGATTCCTCCAGAAGAGTCCAGCCTGACGCTTTTAATCCTGAACAGAAAGAATGTAATAKAAAAGAAAAAATTTTTGAGTACTCAGCTTGTGAATCTCTGAAAATACAAAGTTTGAAGACTTGTGTGCTCATCTGTTTCATAGATAGATCTCTGAAATGCAATGCAAAAGACTTATTGAAAGCAAAACATAGACTAGCCCTTCATTTATTCTGTAAAAGTGCTTATGACTTGTTTATTTCTGTAAAYACAGTATAGGCAGATTGTTTATCTGAGGAGTGTCATGWATTATTTTAAGGCCTAAAGTCTAASAATATTAATTATAATTSTCATTTTAAATTAGTAATAGGCCAAACAGTAATGATAAGCAAGCCAAGTATTTAATATACTTTCATATCTCGATGGAGCATAACACATTGGTACAGMGGTTACTGCCTTTCACATTATTTGACATTGACTAGGGGTTATATGCATTATAATTTTTGTGAAACTGATGCAATTATATTATAGTTCTAGTGCAACCATAGAACCTATGTTCAGAGGATAATTTAAGTGACAGGTTTTTTGCACGTTATGAACCCTACAGCTTTCCTTTTGTGTCATTCCAATTTATTATAAAAAAGCCTTTATGTGAAAGAAGTATTCAAACATGGGACTTCTCTTCATATCAYATACATCTTATTTTCCAGTGCTTAATACTGAACCATGTTTCACAAAACATAACCCAATATGCTTGATTTCTTCTACAGGGTTCTCTTTAACTTTTCATTGCATGACTGGTTGGAATGTGCAAATTATAACTTGGAGCGAAGTATTCTGAGAGAATAATATTTGCCTTAGGAGCAGTGTGGTCACATTGTATTTCCACAGCAGAAAGCAACATTGAACTACCTGCTCTGACAGAGTYCATTTGTCACCAGAAGTTATCCTGYGGTAGAGCACAGAGCAGCAGAAGTTCCCTGTTTTATAAATAGGTGGCACAATTCTTTATCCACACTTAAACAAARTGCTGGAAATTCTTTTCTTGGAGTTTTATGTTCTTTACCTTCAAGGATAATTAATATGTTTAATATCTAAAACTAGGAATTCATATTCATCTAGTTGCTTAAAGACATAAACCAAGATCTGATTAATCAACTTGAAATGTATCAAACAGAAAAGTGGTTTCTTATCTGGCTTSTCCATGGCTTGATTTTTGTGTATTCTGTCAAGTATGTCTTGTAAGCCCCTGTCAAAGACCTGTTATTGAATCAAGCAGATGGATGAGTGGCCCTTCACACTGTAATGTTTGTAATAATTTAAGGATATGATTCCTTTCATATGGAGTCAATGACTAGAGATATGTATCAAACCTAAGGTAATCATCCAGGATCCTTGTGGTGGGCCTAAAGCTAAGATCCTCTGAAGGTAAATTGCAAACTCCCTAAAAGCAACTCATYACCACTGCCTTGATATCTTAACTAGGATAGGCAGAAACACCCTCTGCAGGARCATGTCTCTTCATTGTCCACACAGAAAACTAAGAAAAGACATTTCAGTGTTGATGGCTAAATTTGCATAAAAGCAATCTCATACTTAATCAATTACTAAATATAAATCTATCACTTGAAGAAGAAAGTACTTCGCAGTAATGAATACAAGTTTTCACAAGGACATTGGGTACAAACAAAACCCAGCAAGTCTGAGACCCTTCTCAGTTCTCACATATGTGAAATTTGTACTGCACACTACTCAGTAATATCTCTTTTCCAGATTTTTAAATTAGTTTGGAAATCTGTAATGCAAATTGGTACATGGTGTGAYTTTTTTAAGAAGCAGATTTAGTCATATCAAAAGCCTAATGAGAACATACTTGAGTCTTGAGTCCCATAAATATCCCTATGTAGTGATCCTTAGATCAACAGAAATATTAGAACAGAAAAAAAAAAAATGAAAGCAACAAAGACCATCTACATAACTGATGAATTTGCTTGTTTTAAAAAGGCCTGAAATAATACCCATATGTCCTCGTATGTGTCCATGTGTCTTTGGATTCCCAACAATAATGGCAACAGTGAACATCTGGAAGCCATTTACTTSGAGAATTTGGTGAATTTGTCATTATCAATTCATGCAGTATTCCCTGTAAGTTCACTTATGAATCTCTTTAGAGTTCTTAGGGATCTCACTTAGCATTCAATTGTTCCTATGGATGTAGCTTGCAGTTCAATTGCAGTAGATTTGTTTAAATGGCACCAGTTTGTGTTCAGATTGTCTCTAGACAACAAATCCATTTGCCATCTTTTGGTTGCTCTGTTACTTTGATTTTTGTTTCTTTTATTTGGAGATGGTACTGGATTTTAGAGGTGTTCTTGTGCTGCTGCTTTTTTCAAACAGAAGTTGCTACAATCTCTTGTCTTTACACTTAAAACGCTGTTAATGGAGATTTAATGGAGACAATATTTTAAAGGATGCCATATAAAACCCCTTTACTTTAGCCATGTTTTTCATAAAATTGGAAGAGAATATGAAGACAAGATGTTAAATTCCAAATAAAAAGTAGTAGCATGCCTTTTTTTCTTTGACACCACTGCCAGAAGTAATTATGAAAATGTTTAATTCTTAGTAGTTTAGCACTTTCAGCTATTAGTCTTTCTGTGCAAGGTTTAAACTTACAAATGAAAAAAAATCAACTAGCAACATTTTGCAGGTTCCCTGAAACCTAGCATATGCTACACATTTTTTGCTGTCAGGAAGGCCCTCTTTATACTCAGATTTTTTCTTCATAGAAGATAAAGCACTCTTGAAGAAGAAAAAGAAATAACCTTTTTTTCWCTTTCTGTATGCTCAGAACACAGAAGACTTAATGACCTTTTTCAAAATTGTCACAGTTCATCCTTTTTTTGTTTGTGTCCTACATTTCATATATATAGTTCACACTCTGCAAATTCTTTTGTGTGTGAACAATCTACTTCTCTGATCTTACCATTCCTGCTGCATGRTACATAATATGATCACAGCTGTGTTTTATTTCCATATGGAAAAGAACTGGGTAAAAAGGTAGGCAGAGAGGACAGGTGAGCTTCTTTTGTCTCCTTAAACCTCTGCACCCAGTTTCTAGTCTGCTCTCACTACAAAATTATTAAGTTCTCAAAATACTCTGGGTTTTGTCTCATTTTTAATGAGTTGGGTTCCACCTGTCACACTAACCACTAGGCAGCTAATCTTGGGAGCCCTTCACAATTTTGTTCTTACAAAAATGTAATTGCTTTTATTCTTATGACCCAACATACACACATCTTCTGCACTAACATATGGCTACTTTTCTGCCCATTCTGGTGGATGTTCCAGATAACCTAGCAGTTCCATCTAAACCTTTTTTTTAATAGACCATGATTTTAAAGCATGATCTATTGTCCAATTTATTTTTAATTTCAAGTTACTAAAAAATAAAATTTTATCCACTACGCTAAAGTAACCTGGGTCTCATAAATTGAAAAGCTTGAYATTCTGCAGAATATTAAGTACTTCATTATTCAGCAGTGCATGCAGTACCTTTGCAAAATACATCCAGTATTACAAAGTCTTATATGTTCCTATGGAGGATCTGCAGCAGACTGCCTCTGAAATGATAAGACAGTTTAGCAGCAGTAAAAAATCATTTGAAAGTAGGTTAGGTTTTTGAATGTAGTCAGGAAATATTTTAGGAAAGATTTGTTGTGGGTTGGTTTTGGTCCACTTCAGCTTGATCAGTGTGCTTAAATATTTGTGATGTGACAGTTTATGGTTGTATATACATTAATATGTGCACACTATGTGTRAACAGACACTGATACTCAGTGGAATTGAAATAGTGTTTCATTTGTCTTTACAAACTGTCAGACTAAATGCTGGCATAACTGTTGTCTCAAGTAATAACAGTAGCAGGAACTGTTCAAAAAACAAAGATGCAAAATGTGTAAACCATATCAATTGTTGTGACTTATTGCCACAAGAGGGAGTGAATCCCAAACACAGCAATGCTATGATCCTTCTCCAATAGCCCAATTTCTGGGATTCAACTGGACAACCTTAGTATTCAAGTCAGCCATATCAGCACATGTTGGAGAAATGACATTTGAGATGGTCTGATCAGTGTCACTAAGGAGTTTTATATGGTCATCAACACCCACAATTACATTAGAAATGAAATTAGATGATGGCTTCTTTGTTACCAGCTCCCTCTATTTAAAGGACTCTAAGAAATTATTGCAACATTTGAAATTTATTCTCTACAGCAAATTATTCAACCACTAAATCCAAAAAAGAAGTGGACTGTCAGATTTGTAAAAGACCCTCTTCAGCGAAGAGCAGACTGCAGCTATCCAATTATCTGCTCCCTTGGTTGCCTAACTGATCTATGAAATCAAATTAAACACCAATCTCCAGATTTAATATTAATATTTCAGTGCTAAAGGATATGGACCAAATCTACTGAAACAATGAGGAATATCTAAGTCCTCTTGTGGTTTTCAAATGGAAGATAGTAAATTTTGAATAATTAAAATCTATAACCAGCTATTCTGTTCTCTAGAATTGAGAGTTATTAATCTGAATTCTCACTTTTTATATCAAATTCACAGCCATATTCACTCTATCCCATCTGCACCAATAAACGAGCAATGGTGCATACCAAAGAGGATAGTTATCAGTCCCTCTTGGTTTTCTGCAAGCTGTTTTGAGTTTCCTCATCTTGTTGTTGGCTTTGCTCTTGCTTTTGCTTTTTCCTTACCTGAAGTTAGTCAGTCATCTGAGGGGACAAATATTGCAACAATGAGGAAACTGAGAACCATATCTGCCCTCTTATTACTCTCTATTTTTTTTCTGTTCCCTTCTTCCTCCCATAATCTTTTACATGTTTTACCAAGAAAAACTACTAAGTATTTTCAGCAGCAACCAGAATTGAGCTGAAATGCTCAGGAGTTCACTATTCTGGCATTCCAGAAACATGGCAGAACAATAGCTTTCCTTGGAGGACATTTCTGCTTGAAAGGGAAAGGGAAAAGAGAAAAAAGGGAAAGGGAAACAAAGAGGACTGATTTAAGAGAACATATGATTATGTTTTTATGTATGCAGTRATACAGCAATTTCTGCTGTTTCCTTTGTCAATATTTCCCTATTAGTTAGTGAAATAGCAAAACATCCCTTATGTCTGTCTTAYTGCCACTTGTCAGTGCATGGCACTCACAGGGGGTTATTAGGCTGAAAGAGCTTAGGACTTCTTTCTTTCAGTCACCTAAGACTTCTTAAGGAGAGATGCCTGGCAAAGTCTTCAGTTATGTTTTTACTATCCAGTCTCCAGCTGCTTTTACATCACTGACTATTCTAAGACTAGGCCTAAGCCACCACCATTTCAGCTAAGACTGTTTAAGCTCTGTGACTGACAGGGAACACATCCTATGGAAAGAATGATGTATTCTAGATTTTGCTAGACAGAAGCAGTTATTCCACCACATTCATGGCTTTTTACRTACCTCTTAAAGGATTCTGGCCATGATTCTTGCCCAGAAGATTTCCTATACCAATTTGAGCTAGATGTACCTTAAGAACTGGTGTCATATTCAGGATAGAAATCTGCTTTAGCTTTAAATACCTAAATTTTGATGGTTTTTTATATGTTATGGACACAGATGACCATGTATAGGTTTTCTCTGCTATTAAAATGGCACAGGATGTTTAAGACATTCACAAAAGGCTGGAAGATAGAACATAAATCTAGGAGATTCCCATGCCTTTCTGCAGTTGCATAGAGGACTTGAACATGATAAGATTCTAACATATCCCCCACTTCTGGCACCTATCTAAAGGCATCCAAACCTAGGTAWGTTAGTTTCAAACTGAACTTCAGACTTGACATCTGGCAGGAAATTGGGATCCCATGAGACATGAGCTATGTTTCACCCAGTACAAGAGCAGCCTACTTGGCTTCTCATGGGATTTGCTCTATTCTGAACATATGAAAAGCACCCTGAAATGCAAATTGTATAGGAAAAATTGTAATATCCAGAAAATCCTCAATGTACTTATATTTAAGACTTTTTCTGAAATATTGGTTTCTAGTATTGTGCCATTTTCTCTCCCATCTGTGATGMCCAACCTTGGTCTAGGTCTTATAACCTTTTCACTAAGGAACAGAAAATTTCGCTATTACTAGGTACTGGCAGCACAGTTCTTGTTCTTTGGACTGTTTTTTCTTAAAACCAAAACTAATATATGCTAGACWTTGAAGTACTTAGTCTGCTTCTTATTTAATTCAGTTCCATCATTAAATTCTGGAAGGTACCTACTTTAAGGGTTTTGTATGGTACTGGAATCCTTCCTATTGGCATTTGGTTGTAAAAAACAAGAATTCATGTATTTTTTAAACCCTTATTCCATGTTGCTTTGATCTGAGGTCTACTACCAAATACAGAGAACTGACGCTTAATCATTTGAATTCTTAATTTRGAAAATATTAAGTTCAGTTCTACTGCTTATTAATCATACAGATTAATGAAAGTACTTGTCAGCATCATTTGTCACTAAACTACAAATTTYGATGAAAGTAATCAAAACCTTTGCACAAGACCTAGTATTTGCTGGCAGAAAATACATGTCTTCTAAAAGGAAAATTGTTTACAAGAGTAGTTTTGACAAATTTATTTGGTTTGATTTTTTTGATTGTAAAAGATAATTTTGTTTTCTGCTTGAATATGTTTTCTAATAGRCAAATTAATTAAACTGTTTTTAAAGGTAAAATTATTAATTATTAAAAAAAGTTTTAAATGTTAAATGTTTAAAGAACAAGTGTCATTAATTTGTGTGGGCAGTTGTTGAACATCTATTTTCTTTAAGATTTGGACATTTTCCCTCATTTAAAATTACAGAAAAAAAATTGAGTATTTCTTCCAAAATAAAAAAGGCATTTTGCCCAAATTTAATAATGACATTTATGAAAAGGCTTTCCAGGGACATAATAATGACATAATGACAGTCTGAGAAASAGGTAGAGAGATGATAGAAATGGATGAAAACTCCCAATGGATTCCACTTCTGTGCTGTCCTAGGTACTGTGTTACCTAAAATAGTTCAATTTGCCAGTATGCTGATCTCCATCCAAGAAGTAAAACAAGCAAATAAATATGACCTATATTCTTCATAGAAGTAACCTTTCACAGCCTCTGTGTTGAAGGTAGATTTCTGTTCTGTTCTGCACAGGTGTTGCCAGGAAGATGCTTTTCATTGTGATATCAAAATCCAATTATTTTGATTGTAAACATTGGGTTTAAAACATGCAAAACATTCATACCTAAAGTTACACTAGGATTTTTGTTTTTATTTATTTTATTTTTCCTATTTTAAAATGTCTATTTTGTGTAGTATTTATTTAGAAATTAATGCATTAAGTACTGCATGAGCAAAATAGCCAGTGGCATGAAGACATAGACATTACTCAGTTCAATTATCACTTTAAATGAGATGCCCATATTCTATGAAGAGGATACACGTTTAATCAAAGTTTCRTATTGGTCTGTAACTACCAATAAAAAGATAACTATCTAACACTGCAAATCGGGATTTAAAAATAAAGCCAAGATCCTYCTATGTAATTTCTTTAATGATACATAGATTTAGTAACTTTTACCACAGTTGCTCTAAGTTAGGCTAACACCATAACAAAAAATCCCTTGCCTTAATACTAAGTGGACCACCAACATGCCTGTTCCCCTTCTTAATGAAAGTAACTGCAATTAAGATTTTAGTACAGAGTTGAGACTCTTTTATGTGGAGTGTAGGTGTTTTTCTTCTACAGCATAAATCAGGAAAATATTTTCTGACATTACTTTTCATTTTGAAAACAACAAAAACCACAAATAATTTGTAGTAAATTTCTAGAATCTCAGATTCTATTRTAATAAAAAAATGTACCTATATGTATTTAAAGGTAGACTGCATAAGATTCAAGTAAATTTGGAACACTCATATTTATTATTAATCACTTAAGAGAACATTAAGGTTCTATATAGTTTCTGTTTAAATTAATGGAAAAKCTTCCAGTTGATTTCAGAGGGGCATAGGATGCATTCTTGATGACCATTTGGGCATGAGAAATCATTTTTACATTTGCATAAAGTGACATGTATACTGTGTGCATATATTTATTTATATGTACATAAGTTTAAATGCTTATGTGTAATGAAATGATGAAGTAAAAATATGTTTTTATTATGCTTTTGAGATAAGGAAATTGCTGATGAATSTACATCACTCATGGATTCATAAGTATAAACATTTTCAGAACAGGAAAGATTTATGATCACTTAGGATGACCTTCCACTTAAGTCAGGCCATAGATTTCACAGCTGTCAAACAAAGATTATCAAACCTTTATTTAAGGTGGAAATGGGGAATTCCATACATCCTGGCTAAGGTTTTTAATTAATTATGAGAAAATCTATATCTTATACATAAAAAAAAACCCAAAACCAATGCACAAACAAGCTAACAAAATCAATCAAACAAAAGCAACCAAAGACAAACACTTTTATCAACTTTCCGCTACATAATTTTATTTTCCTTTACAGTAAAACTGGTAATCATAAAGAATAAACATGAAAGGCAGCCTGTTCTTCCCAGAGACACATTGAATGTTCTTAATTACCTCATAGACTTATTTGTGATAGTTAAAGTAGATAGTTTGTCTCACTGTAATGTGGTTTATTCACATTTTCAATTGTACTTGATTCTGATTCTGTTGAGGTCTTTCCAACTTTTCAGGAACATGTTTAAAATGCAGCTTATCTCAAGTAGTTATCARTAAAACCTTCCCGACATTTTCAGAGGCTTATTTTTTTTTCTGGTGTTGTTTTATTTCTATTTCCCACTGCTGAAAAGGCCATCTAGTTCAGTATAATGAGTACTGTTTTACAGCTTTTGAAAGGAGAGGAAAAATTTTAAAGAATATAAAAATATTTCTTCCTTTTAATAAGAATGTTGAATGTCAAAGGCAGAAAATTTTCAGAATAAACATACAGTGAAAAAATACCTCATTCCTCTGCAGAAGACTTTTAAGTTTTAACTTTTAAGTTTTAATCAAGTTTTTCTTATTTTAGTCAGCCACAATTRATTGTAAATTTTACCTAGAATTTAATGTTCAGGCCCTATACACTCAGCAGCTCCACTTTTCTTTGTTGAGACTCCTAAAACTCCACTCCACTGAGCAGCTACAATCATCCATCACAAAAATAATAAAAGGAAGACAGGGCTCTTTAATAAAAGGAAGGATAGGGCTCTAAAATAGAAAGTGATCAAAGTACATGATATGCAAAATTTACCACAAGAAACTAAAGTATGCCACATGCGCATCAACACCRTACCTGTATTCAGCATAATATTTGTATTCAGATGCAAATATTGTCTCTGGGATTTAGGATATTTTCTAAACACAAACTTGTATGTTTATGTCCTAATCATTCTATACACATATAACTCAAAGTTTATAACCAAATCCGGTTACCTTTCTCAAGCTTTATAGAAAAAAGAACAAAATGAAGAAGAGAAGAAAAGAAGGGAAGGGAAGG